>VZTQ01005660.1:179190-280638 GCA_013400755.1 Pelecanoides urinatrix
CCGCCATTTTGTGGCCGAGCGCTGCCTGCGGAGGACCGGCGCCGCGGCGGAGCTTCCCGCCTCCCCCCCCCGCCCTCTCGCGCTCCCGCTCCCAGCGGCGCCTCGCCCCGGCCCGGCCCGCGCAGCCATGTCCTCCGGCGCCAGCCCCGAGTACGCCTCCTTCTTCGCCGTGATGGGCGCCTCGGCTGCCATGGTCTTCAGCGGTGAGCACCCGTCCGGCCCCCCGGGGGGGTGCCGGGGCCTGGGGCTGCCGGGGAGGGGGGTGGGCACGGTCTGGCTCGCCGGGGGCGAGGGGCAGCCCTTTCCCCGTCGTCCCCCTCCCTTGGCGGGGTGGGATCCCCGGTGGTGGGGCTGGTGTCCGGCTGGACGGGGCGTGCTGCCGGCCTGGCCGCGGGGGCGGCCTCGCGCCCGGGGATGGCCCCCCCCATACCCCCCCCCAGCTCCATCCGGGCTACCGGGGCGCGGCGGAGGGGGTCTGCGCGGGTGACGTCACCGCGGAGCGTGCCGCCGCCGCCGGCGGAGCCCCCGCTCCACGTGACTGCGGCGGCGCTACCGCCCCGGCCGGCCCCGCGGGGGCGGCCGAGCCTCCCTTCCCCGCGGGGGCCAGACCCCCGGTTAGCCACCGTCCGGGCTGCCCTGCCGGTACGGGGGGTCTTAGCATCGGAAACCCGGTGTCCCCGCAAGCCCAGGTCCCGGCTCTACTAACGTGCGCCTTCGGATGTGGTGCGGGCGGCTCTCACGCCTGCCGCCGCGCCGGGCTTCCCTTCGGGGCTTCCCTGGGGCTCCGGCTGCTTCGGTGGTAAGTCTGCCCGGATCTGCCGTGGGGGTGGGCCTCCGGGCTCTCCTGGGGCTGGGTGCAGCACTTCTGCTGTAAATAGGACAAAGTTGCTTTTTAAAACATTCCTCGGATAATGCAAGGCCAGTTTTTAATGGGATTGAAACCTAAATATGCAAGCGTTTTAGGAGTGAAGTCAGCTTTAAAGATGATAATGACATTAAAAGGAACTGATAGGCTCCTGACCTTCCCTTTAAAATGAGAGATGCATGAAATACTGAAAAAGGGAAGCTCTTCTCTAGTGGCCATCCATCTGCATCTTAAGTTACTGAGGTTCATGCGGAGTAAATTGGGTCATTCTGCAGTATCGCTCTCTGTATTGCAGAACATTACGTGGGGACCCATAAATACTGTTTTACACTAGAAAGACCATCATGTGATGCCTTGTCTCTCCCTGAGCCTGAGTAAACCTTCTGCAGAAAATGACTGCTGTTCCTGACTGAGCGTTTACTGTTTCCTTATAGGTGCAAACCTGCTGTTCTCTTTGGAATGTAACATGGGGAAGGCTTCAGCTAGTCTTTTTCCAAATGAAAGTGTTACAGTAACTAGGAATACAAGAACTAGGAATCAGTCTGGCTTTGTCTTCTGAAAACTTAGCCAGTGTCTCCGCATGCATGAGCATACCGATTGGTCTTCATCTGCCACCAAATTTGGCTCCCAATTGAGGAATGGCAACACTCAAGTGTCGAATTGGCTGTAGTTTGAGTTGGCATATAGCTGTTCATGTGCTTGGATTCTCATGATATTGAAGTAGCCTCTGAGATGGTAGCTAGGTCTGCAAGGCAAATTTGTGGAAGCTGCTCTTGATTGATTAGTGCGGTAGATGAAACTGTAAATAGCAAAGTAGACAGTGGATTAAAACTAATTTGAGAGGAGGCTGTCTAGCCATGCTGCTGTTGGCAGCATCGCCTGGTTTCACACCAGCCATGTTTATGGCTTTAATCTTGGCAAAAAAAAGCCTGACTAGCTGTGTTTAGTCTTGTTCAGTTTGTACGTAGTGGTGGGATGCAGATGTCCTGTGCTGAGGGCAATTAGTGGCCTGCCACCTTGGAGTTAAAACATTGTACTTGCACTTGATGGGTAAGGACTTTCCTGAAAACAGTATGGCTGGAATGCTATAGGAGACAATGTTGGGACTACTGACCTACCTGCCTCTTGGCTAATGAAGATAATGGAGGAATAGACTAAGACCTTGTTACTTGTTGGAAAAAACAGTCAGCAGATCACTGCTTTTTGCGAAATAGCAGTGATTACGGTCCTAAATACTGAGCTTCCTTCCTGAGGAAGGAGTGACTGGATTCCTCTTGCAAAATTGAACTCAAGCAAAAGAACCATGGTTGTATGGCCTTTTAGACACTGTTCGTGATATGCAAGCTTGCTTCAGTGGAAACATCAGTAAGGGATGCAAACTCGAGTCAGCATTTTAATAGGAATTCAAACTGTTCCTTGGCATGTCTAAACTAGAAGTGAAGCTTTTCTTAGAAGCTGCAGGTTTGATAGCATGGTACTGTGGGATGGCAAGTTAAAGGGGAAGGTTTGAGTTAGGTAACTCAAAGTGAATGCTTAAGCTATATTGATGAAGGTTCGGTAACTATCATGTCGCTGCTGGTACATGACTGGTCCTTGATGCAGAATCTGTGTCAGATGGTCCTAATAACCAGCAGGTCTGAGCCATGAAGTTAGTCTCTTGCTAGGGCCTAAGTGCATCTGATGAGTTCAGTCACTGGAACAACAGGTTTTAGATACTGCTGATGCAAAATTATTTTAGTTGTGAACATTACTGAACTGCTTGTTTAGTAAAGCAACTTGGATTTTTAAGGCAATATGTCAGAGGTGTCAATATAGGATAAACTAAAACTTGCAGTGTCATGTAGCTTTCCTAATAGGGATGTGATGCTACAGCATGATCTGGTGTTAATTGAACATTAGTTGTTAAAAAGCACACCCTGATTTAGAAGTAATGAGATAAGTCTGTCTGGACAAGCAGTGTAAAACTATCTAAAATTGTCCCAGATCAGTTGTTAATTAGTGTAGTGATCATGTTTGACTCATGCTGTATCTAAAGATCAGATTCTTGTGGAGCTTGTAGTTCTGAGACCTGTTTCTAGTAAACATGTTCAAGTTCTATACTGTCCAGGCTAGTTTGATGTGAAAACAAGTGACTTTATGCAGTACTGTTTGATGTTTGAACATTAACTGCTGATGATAAATAGATAGCAGAACTTGTTCAGGTCAGCTAGTACTGATGGCAGCTAGAAAGACTAAAGCAGGCTGCTGTGACCTTGGCTATCTTCAAGCCTGCTTATTCATTTGCTGATTACAACTTGTTCTGATAGCTAAAGTTCCTTTATTTCCTATGTGTAAAACATGTGGCTGGCTCAGTGTCAGGTGCTGTTGAGTGATCAAATTATTGCGGCTTTTCTATGTGACTTCAGCATGCCAAAATGGAAAAGCATGGTATTGGGCAAAGCTATCTGATTCTGTGCTTGCTGATGTTCTGTGTAGAAAAGTGTGATGTCCCAGGCATACCCCACTGTGGCCTCCATAATGTGGTAAGGAGTTTTACTTAGACCTGTGCTCTGGATGGACATTTAGTGCCTTTAATACTGCTTCACTATCAACCATCTGGAAGACTGCTCATGAAGAGAACTCTAGCCAGCAGTGCCTTACTGTGTCTTTCTTCTCATTGCTGCTGTAGAGCTAAAGAAATAGTTATTTTAGTCTAGGGCTGCAGATACTGCAGCAGTTGGTTGGCTATTAAGGGACCTCCATGGTGAAATTGCTGGCTCAGAATGTTAGCTTGATGCAGCTGACAGCCCTGTGCTGTCCAGTTCTAGAAGGCATCATGACTATAAACAATTTGCAGCCTTGAAGGCAAATTACACCTGTGCTTCCTGAAATACTGTCTCTTGAAGGGTGGGGAGGTGGTAGAGAGGAGACCTGCTTGCTTCTCAGTAAGGAGCTGTAGACCTCATCCTAAGGGGAGCTTGCAGGTAAAAATGAAATGGCAGAACAGAATGCAGCTCAAGGTAGTCTTCTGTTCCAAATCATTAGAGTACTCAACTAGCTTCACAGTATGGGCAGAAAAACTCAATGGGTCAGATGTTTGAGCTACCTTACTGTCTACAGTAGAGAGACTAGCTTAAGCATTCATTCTTAACAGCAGGTAAATTAGTGGACTATTAAGACATAAGTGTTGTAACAGCAATAAACCCAATAGGCAGTATTTCTACAGCTCAGTTAAACTAAGGGAAAATATCTCAACAAGGGCATCATTTCCACTCAGTAAATGCTAGTCTTAGGATCATCTGGAAACCAGATCAAGCATCAGGATAAACCATTGGCTCTACAAAACTTGGCTCAAGCAGATATGCTGCTGCTTGTACTGTGGCTTCCAGGTGTACCTGGGACTCCTGTCTCACCCTGAAGTCACTGTAGACTACAAAGTCTGCAGGTACTTCCCCTCTGATGGGAACATTCAGAGCAGCAGTGGAGATGAATGCCAGCTGCCTCAGGACCTCTTAGTCAACTTCCTATTTTTCCCTTCCTAAAACTAGCCTCTTCTGTCTGCCCAGAGCCTGACTGATTTCAAGCAGCAGTTGCAAGCTGAAAAATTCTCCAGCCTGATCAAGCTGTTTGATGCTTGAAACAATGGTTTTGCAGAAGTGCATGCTTCCACCTGCTTGCTGTCCTCACCAATCAGTAAGGCATAACTTGCTGAACTTGCTTCCTTCAGACTGAATCTTGCGAGCATGAGGCTTCAAGTCAGGCTAGTCTGGCCACAGGAGTGTCTGCTGGATGCAGTCCGATGACCTTGGCTTTCCCACGCTTCAGAAATGAGACGGCTTAGCTGTGGATGCCTGCTGGTGAGTGGTGTAGGCTGCTGTTAGACCAACTATATGAAAAGGGCTCCTGCTAACTGGTATAACAAACTACTCTGCCAGTCAGTATCTGGAGTACAGTGGTCTGCCCAGTCTGTGAAATGGGTCCTCTTTAAGGTTGCAGCGGAGCTTGTATGATGAAAGATGAATAACAAGTGACTGGACTCTGCTTGCAGAAGAGCAAGCCTGTACTCCATGGTGTAGAGTGTCAGCCTTACCATACTTAAAAAAACAACTAGCTTTGTGTGTTATGTCAGATAATCCAGAGTACCAATTGCAGCAGTCCCAGCTGCTTGGACAGTTGACTGGTAACTCCTTTTTTCTTTGGACTGCTGCTATTGCAGCAGCTTCTTGAGGAGCTGGTAGACTTTTAAGTTCTCAAATTTACTGAAGAAGAGTAAATGGCCTGCTAGCCTTGCAGATTGTTTTTGATAATGCAGTAAGCTGACAATGCTATGCTTGTTTGAAATCCACACACCTTCTTGACATTAGAGAAGAACAAAAAGCATGCTGTCCCTAATCCTACAACAGGTGACTGACTAAAGATTTTCAGTCTACAACTTCCTGTAGGGCAGCTTGTCTGTTTACCCCTCCAGTTACCACTTGGGGACTGTCTATAGCCTGTCTTCAGTCAGCTGATCTGAATTTGTGTGGGCACCAGATACAGTTCCACTAGTGTGGCTGTCTCTTCTGTGGAGATGCAACTGGACATAGCAACAGGGTTTTTCCAAGGCAGCCATGGAGTATCCATTACTGTAATCTGAGGTAGAGCTGTGTTTGTGTTAAATGAGGTAGTGTGGGAGGGGCCTTAGAATACCAGTGTGAGGAAGCCTGTTTCTTTGAAAATGCCCAGGTTTCTGGCATGGCAAAGCAAGGACTATATTTGACCTGGATATCACCTCTAACAGTTCTCCAACCATTTAAGAAGAACCTGCTGAAGGATGAACAGGCATTGAGGTGAATTGATGCCTGCTGTCTGGCTCAAGGGAAGCCTACCTACTGCAGAGGGCAGCCCATTTGATAATGAATTAATTATAAAAGGCTCCAGATATAAGTACTCATCCAGAATGGTCTTTCAGACTTGCTATGATAGTAACCCGTAGTATCTTAATTGAAAGCTTGACTTGTGTTACTAGCTCACTTCCTAATGCAGGGAAGTTCTGCCTATTAGCACTCTGGAAATGTTTCACACATTGCAATGTGAAAACCTGCTTCTCTGTTGAGACAGAGAAGATATCACTGGCTCTGGATGGACCAAATGCTGCCAGAGTGTGTGTGGCTGGTTCTGAACCTCTGTATTCTTGGGCTGCGCATGTCTGAATGCATTGCAACTGCTGAAACTGCATCTATGCAAATGGCTGCCTGGCTTGAAGGCTGCTGATAATGTGGTCACTGTCCATAGGTGCATATCTGTCTGCAGAGCTTTGCAGAACCAATGCAAGGCTTCTGGTAATAATGTCTTTCTATATTGAGGGAGTGCCGCATGAGGTGACTTGTAGCTAACTTACCTGGAAGATTAACGTTCTCAGTGCATGACCTTACTGAGTACTGTAACTATAGCTACAAAAAGATTGGTCCTAATACTTGGACTAGCACTTGATGTAAAACACAGGTTGCTTGAGTACTGACAGTGAATATTGGAGGCAAAGCTCTACTGAAAGTCCTGGCAGTGGCAAGACTACAACTAGTCTTTAGTCCTTACTGAAGCTATTGCCTATATGGCAGGTTACTTTCTAGTTCATACTTTATCTTGCACAGCTATACCACCTTTGCTACCACTTTTGATTAATAGAAAGTAACAGCTATGGTGAGGTGCCAGGCAGCATATCCACAGCCCTGTGGGAGTGTGTTTTGCCCTCAGGAGCAGTACTAAATCAGCTCTGGCTTGTGAGTTCAAGGAGTTACTCTTCAGAAGTATTTCAAAATCAAGTTAACCTTTGGAACAGGCTTACTGGGAGTAGGTGGTCTTGTGATGTGTAAAGCAACTCCACTGTATTATAACACCATTGAACTTATGACACAGTTCCTGGTTATAGATCAGAGTTGCTTCCTTCTGTGATAAAGCTAGGTAGGCAAAGTGCTTTTCCAGCTGCCAGGTAAATGTTTTGATAGCTCTGTTTGTATGCTTTAAAGTTCTGTATGTTAGAGATGATGGAGCTGCATGATCTGAAGCAAATATATGGAGTCTTGGTGTGTTACAATGGTACAGCTCTTGTTCCATCTTCACTGTCTTCCACATAGATCTCTTCAGACCCTGTTGACTGAGAAGATTTTGGAAAACATGTCCTTCCAACTCATCAGGGGTATTTAAATGTAGCTTATGAAGCATATGTGCTTCAAATGTTCACAGCTGCCAAGAGGTACAAGTCCAGATGTGGAGGAGGATTGACCTAAGTGCGAATGGCCCATAACTGCATAGCTGTGCTGTTAGATGGCTGTGTCATGGTGGGAAGTGGATATCATCTTTGCCACTTGGCCTGTAATATTGGGGCATTGTCAAAGGTGGAAGGAGAACTTCTCAGGCTAGTGAAGAGCAGTAAGACAAGCTGCCTTGTAAGATATTGGAGATGCAGCTGTGGGGAACTCCAGTGTAAGCCTGTTGGTCAGGATGCTGATGAAGACTTTGTTGGGAGCAGATGTGTAAAGCTCTGAAGCTGTATGTGTAGCACCTGTGACTGTCCACCAGTGAGAGTGTAACAGATCTTCAGTGCCATCTAAAAATGTAATGTTACAACTAACTGCCACAGAGTACATGCAGACTGACTTTGTTAATGTGTTTAGACCATGTTCAAAGCATAAGCTCTTGCCTATTCCCTAGAAATGGGATTTAACAACTGGGAAATGACAAACTTGTGCTGATCTGCCCCTCCCCAAAATCTTAAGCAGGCTGTCTTTCTGTAAGTGGGATTACAAAATCAGATTCTGTAATCCATCACTGCATTAATTGCAACACCTTTAAGTAACTTCAGACTTGGAGGAAGTAGATCTACTTTTAAATAGTGAACTTCCTCTCATGAGCCTTGGTGTTTCTGGAGAGGTTTATAAATGATTCCAAACAAGAGAAGTGGTTTCTGCTAAATGCTTTAGCCATTCTAGAAGTCTCGATAGCCTGATTCTTGATTCTACTTTTATTTCCAGTCCTTAGAAGATGCTTCACCCAACAGAAAAGATTCCTAATTCAAGTTAGTGATTTCTTTCCAGACTTCCTAGGGGCTAGACCCTTAAACAGTACCATCACTGATATTGCTAGCTAAGTCTGTGCTAGTTTCCAGGCTCAGCTTACATTTGCAGGTAAAACTTGTCTTCTGCTCTTGGCTCAGGCTTCCAGCTAAGCTGGATCCTAGTTCTGGATCGCAGTGAACAGCCTTTTACATCTGTCATTTAGTAACAGTCATGACTTTAACAAAAAGAGGATCCAGGTTACAGGAGGTTCTTGAGCTTTGCTAGTGCAGAACCAATTTGTAGTTGATAATGAGGCTTCCCCTTCAAGTTCTTGTAACTAAAACTGAATTTCCTTCTGATAGTGAGTCTTGTGTTAGTGCAGTGCTGCTACCTTTATTAATCTTCTGAAGTTTCTTAATGCAAAGCCAGGAGGATTACTGCTCTGTTCTTGACTGCTCAAAGATAGGCTTTATGTAAATGCTGACTGAGAAGCAGGAAAGCACATATCCGAAACCTTTTGAATACCTCCCAGCAACTCTTCTGGGCAAGGTGCACCATCTCACACTTGGATGCTGGTGTAAGAGGCAGCTACAGATCTTTGTGGAACAAGCAGCTCTCCCCTGTGGAAACCTTAGTTTTTAAGTGGGTGGAGCAAACTCAAAAAGTAGGTAGGTCTCTGAAGAGTACAAAGATTTGAAATCCCCATGGCTTGAAATACTCTCCAGTAGCCTTTTAGAGCAGGCAAGAGCATTTTCATGCTAAATAGGACTGTTACCTTTGAATACTAGCCTGATGGTGTCTGAAAAGGAGACTACCTACCCTTCCATGTACCTTGTAGTACTGCTTCAAGGGCTTGGTCCTGGATGGCTGCGGACCTGCATATCATCTCTTGGGTGATGGTGAGTGCAGTCCAGAGTTAAGGAGTTCCTACAGTACTCCAGAGCAAGGTTGGAAGGAAAAGGGTCTTTCCAAGTACTTCAGAATCAAAAAATGAGGTATATTTGGAAGCTTTTGTGTGACATTAATACAAAGGTTTTAAGGCAGAAGTTACTTTCTGGGGTGGTGCTTTGGGGCTCTTGATTCTGGTATTTCTCAGTTGGAGGTGATAAGCCTGTGTTCTGCTTTGAAAACCAAGCTTTGGATTCCTGTGTTGATCTCTGCATGCTCAAGTGTTTACACAGGTGATCAGTGAACCTTAGGGGTAAGGTGGTTGTGGTCCTCTAACCTCTGAGCCGTGCTCTACTTTGTGGTTCCAGTGGTTGGATTAAGAAGTGGTTGGACCTGACTCCTTCACAGGTGGGGTTATGGCACTTGAAGAGGGTGTCCTTTGCTCTAAGGAATGAAGTGCAGCAATAATATGTGAATTTGTTGCTGTCTCAGTATGTGTCTGATGAAGCTCAAATGGCATGTTTGACCCCAGGACAAAGCATAGGCCAGATGAGGCCTCTTCCACAACACCTATGAAGGATGCCAGGAGGTGGCTTGTTAAATGTTGGGTGCATCTGAAAATTCAGCCCAAGTGGCTCAAAGTTCAACGTCTGTAAAATCTGGCTTTCAGCCGGGTTACGTCCTGCTGCGGTAGCAAGATGTGCTTTGCTGTGTTTCCTCTGCAGTTCAGCTGAGTAGAGCCTCACAGTGTGGGCTCTGTGAGGGCACAGTCTCTGAAGTAACGGAGTTCAAATTTGGCCCTTGGGTTTTGGCTCCTAAACAGGGAACAAATGTCTGCTGGGGAGTATATCCTGCTGTGAAGCTAGCTTAGAAAGGGTATTCTGTTATCAGTACTGTTTGAACAGCACTGTTTTACTTATCTAGCTTTGGTCTAGGAGTCTGGATAGGTCACTTCCTCATCCCTTAGGGGAATATTCCTGGCTGACAAGCCAAGTAGTCAAGTGACCATGTTAGTTTTGCACAATTTTTCCTTTTGCTGACTCAACTGTTCTAATACTGCAGCCTAATGAAGGAGATGGTATTTGGGGATGTGTCTAATGCTTTTTTTTTCTTCCAGCCTTGGGAGCTGCATATGGAACAGCAAAGAGTGGCACAGGTATTGCAGCCATGTCTGTCATGAGGCCTGAGCTCATCATGAAGTCAATCATCCCTGTTGTCATGGCGGGTATTATAGCTATCTATGGCCTCGTAGTGGCAGTCCTCATTGCCAATGCCCTCTCACCTTCTATCACGCTATTCAAGTAAGTTGATGCATCTATCACTTTTGTTTAAGTTTGTCCTATCACTATTTTGATGCTGCTGAATGGGTGGGTTTTGCTCAAGACCCCTGGAAGAACTGTCAGCGCTAAATGCACCTAACCTGGGCTTAGGAGTATGGGCTGGATTTCAGCTGTCCTGCCTAATGCCTTAGCCTTTGTGGTAGTGCTGCCTGATGAGTTTGCTGTATTAGCTAACAGATCAGACATCCCACTGCTAGAGATAACGCAGTGGCTTATGGCTTGAAAGAAATTGTGTACAGGCAGTACTGGGATAGGAGGCTAAGCTTGTTTCATGGTGCCAAATTCTACACCTGGAATACACAGGTCTTTCCAAGACTGTCTAATCAGACTGTCTAAATAGTTCTCCTGTTGCCTGGGAGATGCAAGTGAATAATTAATATTGCTTGCTGCTTTATTAGCTGGTAAATCAATCCTCAAGCTATACATTGGGCCTCTACACCAGCTACAGCCTGAAACTTAATCTACTCTTAGCTTTTGAGAACAGCTGGAACTGACTTGATTGAGACCTCTCAGAATAAAACAATGCTTCTGAGGTCCAACAGAGTAGATAGCTGTGTCACTGTACAAGCTATAGCTGGTGAGCAGTGTGGTTGCCTAATAAGCCGTGATCTAAGAAGCAGCAGGTACAAATGCTCCTTTGCAGTTCCAGGTAGCCAGATACTGACAGGGACTGCTCCTCAGGTACCCCTGCCTGGAAAACCAGACTATTCCTGTCCAACTCTTGCAGAGCAAGAGACCTAATAATCACCTGGATGTGCTATGGCTCTATAATAAGGTTGCTAAAGATGGGAGACAAAAGCAGCTATTAACAGGCTACGCAGCCCAGTGGGACTGGCATTACTGCAAGTGCTAGTCCCCATGGCTGGTGGAAGTACAGCTCTGGCAGCACGCTAAGCCTGCAGCCGACTGAAGTGGCTACAGACAAGCTGGGTGGCTGTGAACTCACAGGCCCAGTAGCTTAGCTTAGTGTGTGAGCCATACCTGAATATCAGCTAAAGATCTTGCATAGCTGCCCATTTTTGTAACTATCAGAGCTAGGAGTCTTAGGAAGCATCTGCCTTGTGGACATACTGCGCATGCTTAAAGAGTATAGAAGCTCTTTCTGCAGGAAAGAGGTTCTCTTTAAGTGTTTAAATGTTAATTCTTATTTTCTTTGGGGAGAGCAAAAAAAGGGTAGCCTGAAGTTGAAGGGTTGGGTGTCATGTTGCTTGCCACTGAAACTTTTTGTCTCTGTCCTACAGGAGCTTTCTTCAGCTGGGTGCTGGCTTGAGTGTGGGCCTCAGTGGTCTGGCTGCTGGCTTTGCCATTGGCATTGTGGGTGATGCAGGTGTACGGGGAACAGCACAGCAGCCCAGGTTATTTGTGGGCATGATTCTGATTTTGATCTTCGCTGAAGTCTTGGGTCTCTATGGCCTCATTGTTGCCCTTATCCTCTCCACAAAGTAAACGTCGCGGTATGATGTAAAGAGATGTAACAAATCCACGTTTAAAAAAAAAAGCTCCAGAATGAAAATGGTCTCTCCAATGTGTACAGTTGTCCCAATTTGGTAGTTGATCTCTTGTAAATGCGCAATGTATGTTAGTGACTTGTCTGTCCTGTGTGTACTTCAATATTAAATTGGATAGGCTGCTCCAAGCCTGCTGCATGGCTTGGGGTGGCCTGTGTGCAATTTTCCACCCATTGCTGTTAGTACTTTATGTATAAATATGAACTAGAAATGTAATTTTTTCTCTTCACTGGATGTTTATTTATAAAAGACTTGACATGTTCATACATCTATGGAGCAAGGATTTTCAATTTCCCATGCTATATATATTAATCTTATATATAGGTAGATTACACTGTGGGGTCAATTGTAAGTGCAGAGAATTCCTTGGATGTAACTTTGATTCTAAAGATTGCTGTAGTGTCCTGGTATTGGAGTATGAGAATTTAGTGTTTTATTACAGCAATTGTCCGAAACACTCCTGTGTTTCAGTAGTAACTGCGTATGCTCCGGCATCAGAGTCGTGCACCCAGTGTTGGGTTACAAACTTATACCATGTTTCCAAATAAAACTTCCTCACTACATTGCTGTAATGAGTCCTCTGCCTCTGATTTCATGCTTTTGCTGCTCCTTTAGGAAGAGGAGGGGTTCCTTTAGGGGAGGCAGGTTCTTGAGGCGACTGAGCACCACACAAGTGATGCTGTCATCACTGCTAAAGCTCTCCTTTTTTCTCCTGGGCCAGTTGCAATGTTGTTTCCAACTGCTGCCCATGGGCAGTGCTCATGGTGAGCAGGGATGCAAGGCTGTTGCAGTGCAGCGTTCACCCCGATCAAGCAGCACATCTTTGCGCTGGCACGTGGTAATGCCATGTAACAGGCTGTGCAGCATGGCCTGAGCAGAACAGGTCAGGGAGCGAGGGTGCAGGCTTCAGCCTGGGACAAGGAATGGGAGCTGCTGAAGGGCCTTAAGGCAGCTTGTCCTTGTGATGGCTCTGCAGAAACTTAGCTGGGTGGAAAGCTGCACTGCTAGCAGCAATTGCCTCTAAAGTACCTGAACAATAGTCTCATCAACAAAATGGGTTTGTTCAAGAACTTGCATTTTTAACTTGTAAATCAGGAGCATTTGAGCTGAGAAGTTACGCTTTTGCAGCTTGTGAATGCTGTAGCAACCTCCTCTTGTCCTGAGGATTTGAGTGTTGCAAAGCAACCCTGAAGCTCATATGGGAAATAGATGTTGGACCCTTAACAAATTTAGAGCGTGTTCCAAATTGCCTTTGGGAAGTACATCACCTTAATCTTAGTTGTATAGTTTGGAGAACAGGTCAGGCTTCACATTGTTCAAGCCAATGTGTTAATATTACTACCAATACCTAGTACTAATAATGCCTTTGTGATCAAACTAAGCTGAGGAATCTGGAGTCATCTGTGGGGAACCTCTTCTGTCAGCCTGGTTGGGCATGGAGATGTGGTGGTGTACATGTACTTCAGCCACGTACCTTGTGTATACCTGTGCAGCAGACAAGTCTGGTGTAAGTACCATGAAGAGCTGTGGTGGCCAGAGCACAAGGAATTCACTGAAGCTGTCTGGAGCTTCTAACTCGGCGGGAGCATTCACCAGCCCAGGCCTGGTGGCACCTTGTGCACCTTCTGCATAGCTGGTCTCCAGACTGAGGACCACTCAGGAGACTTCAGCTATGAGCCAGTCGTTCTGCTAGTATGGATTGTCACAAACTTCTGTGAAGGTGTAGTTTTAATTACTGATGATCAACAATTGTTATTAACAAATGAATTGGTTCATTCTGTTTGCTAAAAAGCTGATCTGTCTGCATTCATTTAATAGGCTGTCAGCTGCTTGGCTTTGGGGTGGGCTGTACTACTGGTGTCGTGCTTCGGAAGGGCTTTTCTTCATGGCAGTCTGAGTAGTGGTGGTGCTTGGGCTGTGTAGAGGCGTAAGCTGATTTAAGGAAAATCCTGGATGTCTGCTGAAGCATTGCCTGGGGTAAGGGAAAATTTCCTCATCTGAATTGTGTTGATCATTCTTTTCTTCAGCAAAAATAGTAGACTCAGAACTTCTGAGTTAGACTTTACCCAGGGGTCATAAATATTTATGGAAACTATAGCATAATTCTCTCTCGGCACTGATTGCAATGAGTGCCTTCCCAGTACTTCTGTGCAGAGTCTGACAGAACTTGCAGCTGGGAGGGGGTGAATCACGAATTCGGGCTCTCTGGAGAGTATGCCACGTACATCTTGCAGTTCCGGTGAGAGGAATTGTATCTTGCTTGTGTGGCAGGACAGGAGAAGGTCCTGGCTGGGGCTGCAAATATGTTGAAGACCTGGTTTCACCTTCTTTAAGGGGAACCTATTCCCAGCCTTGTTTTTTGCCAATTTACAAGAATATGAGCAAATTGCATTTGAGAGCAACTAAATGCTGGTGGTAGCTCTCAAATGCAATTTACAAGAATATGAGCAAATTGCATTTGAGAGCAACTAAATGCTGGTGGTAGCTCTCAAATGCAATTTACAAGAATATGAGCAAATTGCATTTGAGAGCAACTAAATGCTGGTGGTAGCTCTCATCTAAGAGAAATAAGCAATTTAAAGGCACTGCTCTGTAGGAACTCTTTTAAGATCCCATTGTACCTTGCAGAAGGCAGTTACTAGGCTCAGGATGGTGGTGGATACTTGCGTAACCAAATGCAGGCAAAATCCCATCGATGGCATTTTGCTTCATGCCTTGGAACATCAAGCCTTTCTTGTTAATATAAACCCATGCAAGTCAGGAGAACTGAGCATCAAACAAAAGCGGGGTTAGCGTGATAGGTGGAGGATTGCTTTGCGCTGAGTACCTGCAAATACGCCGGGAGTAAAATTAACAATCTGAGCATGTTGCCTCAGCCAAGCATTTTCTGACAGTGATGCTCTAGATCCTCACTGATGACTCCCAGGTGAAAACTCACATTTCAAGTCTTTCACTGATGCTATTGCATCAGCAAATTTCTCAAGTGATTCAGAGCATTAAGAAAATTATGGACCTTTTGGTCCCTTTCCTTTGTTTACTGACAGCAGCATGCTAGATCAGAGTGCAGTCCCATCTGGCAGGGACTGACTTTGTATTTGATTTGGAAGAGGGGAACAGGCAGCCTCAGAGCATGAAATGACAGACTCGTGGAGTGCCTGATTAAAAGAGGAGGCGTCTGCTGGCATATAAATAGTCCTCTGTAATGTGGCAGATTGCGTGCTTTGAGTGTGCACTGCAGAGTGAGTCAGCCCTGCAGAGGGAACGGAGCAGGGTGGCTCTGCAGCAGCAGCAGCAGAGGGTAAATGTCCATTAGCAGTCGGTTCAGGCTAGGTAAGGTTAAGGGATGCCTGCTGCCAGATGCTGCCTGCATAGACAATGCCTTCATAGAGCTTGCTGACCTTTCTCTTTTTTGCCTCTTTCATACCAGCTTTTGTTTTTTTTCAAAGGCTGCAGATTTTTTCTTCTTTTCTTTTTTTTTTTTACTGCTCTGTCAGAGAAGCATTTTTAAGCATAGCAATTTTATCTGTGATTGCTCAGGGATTGTCTTTCCTTGGGAGACCTGGTTTACAGAGAAGCGTAGTAACCTGGAAAAGTAAGTAAGCTTTGGGGAAATAAAAACCTCATTAAGAGAAACTGATCCCAGAAACTAAGCCGCTGTTTTCAACCACAGGGTAACAGCAGATCTAATGAAAACAACTCTCAGTAAACCCTGTTTCCTTCACAGTCTTAACTACAGGGATATTGATTTTATGGCTTTTTGCTGTTTGCATCCAGCCTTACTGTACAAACCATCGCTGTTCCTCAGGTGAGAATTACCTCTGTCTGACACACAGGACTTGCCACCTCTACTCTTTAGCATATCTCTTTCTGCTCTACAGATATTAACCATCTTTTTCTGTTGACATAATTAAATTAAACCCAGAGTAAATCTTCCCAGTGCCACTTATCCTGGAGTGGGAATTTTCTGTTTCCAAGTCATGAAAAGCTTCTCCATTTTTGTTCCTATTATTCACTAATGAATGCTGTTCCTTTTCTCTGCAAGCCACGCTTCATTTAGCTCCTGAGACAGTCACACCTTTGCAACACGTATCACTGAGTTTCTGTGGAGCTAGTTCCTGTATCATGGTGCCAAAGCACACAGAAAAAAATCCTCCCCCGACCTTACAGTGTGCAAGGCCTGAAGCTCTGCTAGGGGCCAAACTGCAGGGTCCTGAGTGCCTCCCACAAGGTATCTACAGACCTGTGACAGTTCTCACTGACCTGTGAGAGTACGAGCTGGGTAGCAGGAGAGCAGGACGAGGTTCCTGGAGAATCAGTGGCTCGTGTTTGCCGTCTGCCTTTCGCTGAGGGGACAAGATGCACTCACGACAGGCTCAAATCCTGGCTCTTCTGGATTTACCAAGGGGATGCTGGTGGCTGTTTCCATCCTGGACCCTTTTTTGGCACTTTGAACTGTCCTGTCCTTGCTATTACATCTGTGCTTTTCTCCTTTGCCTTTGGGAGGGGGTAAAGGGGTGACCTCAAGGGGCAGAGAGCGACTGCCACCACCTACACCTGATGGCTTTGTCTGCCTAAGGTAGGCTGAGGAAATCTTAGGAAATCACCTATATTCCCAAGAACAATGTGTTCTCAACTCATAGATGTAAACAGCTTCCCTGGCTCTTGTGTGCATTAGGACAATTTCTTAGACCTCTTTGTGAATGCACGTGAAAAAGCAGAAGCCAAGGCTGCATCTCCACAGGCACTTCATTTGGCAGCAGTGCTAGCCCAAGCCCTCCCTCTGGACACCGAGACCTTCTTTCACAGCTGTAGCACACGCTCTCCCAAGTGTGCTGGTACAACTTCTCATGCTGCCAGGCAGTGAATCTAATTTGGGAATTGAGCCAGGTTAAAAATAACTCAACCTGAAGAAAAAAACGTTTGCTCAAGAAAACGCAAGTGAAACTACAGCTTGTGATTCCCTCAGCCTATTACTGGAGCAGTAGAGAGAAAGAACATGCCATTATTAGAGAAGGAGTGTGCAATTACTGGTGATGCAAGATGGGGTTAATTTAATACTGAGAAAGAACATCCAAAGGGATAAGACTTAAGCAGGACAGATGCATGACATAAAATTGGGCTGGGTGACATACCTACAGCATCGATGAGGCAAATTTCCATACCTTTCATCTCAGCACAGGCTGTTCTATTCTTCCCAGCAGTGCAGAGGGAGGTCCGGGCCATTTTCCAGCATTCTGATTCAGTGGTTCGCTTTGGGGCTTGCAGCCTAGAAAAACATTGGATCTCTTTGTCGCCGAAGGGTTGGTGAAGCTGTGTCAATGGGGTGGACCCCGTGGCAGGATCTTTTGTAGTGGATGTTGCTATCTGTAAGCAGTCGGTATTTGCATTTACCTAGATGTCTCTTCCACTGCCAAGAAAAGTTACTGTCACAAGTCTGTTAGCATGTACGTTCGTATGAAAGTGCCCTGTTTTGGCCACAGGCGGTTTGGGTGCTGTATATGCCTTTTGACGTCTGAATTCAATTTAGCAGCTTGGAAGAGTGCTTCCCTTCTCGCGGAGTCATTTGCTCAAATAAGCAGGCCTGAGATCCGCTTTTAGGATTCATTTTCTGATCTTCCGGTTTTGGAGTCTCCTCAACTTCACCTGTACTTAAGCCACAAATCATTCCCACCAGTATGCTGCTGGGTGCCCCAGACGTGGATAATTTCAGCCACGATGAGGAAAACCTGCCTGAAGACGTTCTTAGCCTCAAATTCCCAGAACAGTGCTGCACATAGTTTTTCTGGCCTCAACTAGTGTCATTCCCAGCTCTCCATTTCAGGGGCCTTTACTGGCATCCTGCTGACAGTAAGAGGCAGCTTGTACTGTGGACAAGCACTGACATCATGGAATGGTAAGTACAGCGTAAAACCTCATTAAAATTCAATTCCTGGCCAGACGGGGATGTTACGTTCATGCACAATTACATTCCCCATCATTTATCTTTTCTCAGTGTGATTCATCAGCGGAGCTCACATCAGCACTCAGCCTAGACACAGTCCTTGATGGGACACTTGACTCTCTCTGCGATACCGTGGGACACCAAACGGGATAAACATGCGAGTGAGAGTGCTAGGTGGCCTGCTGCAGCACACAGCAGTCCCTGTGGAGCAAAGAGGATGGAGGGGAAGTGGAAGCGTCTGCTGGCAGATGTTTAGCAGTAAATTCTTAGACTGTTGGGGATGCTGGCTTTAATTTTAACAAAGCATAGTACATTTTGGAGGCTGGGCATTGTTGTCCTTCTGGCCACAGAGACTGCGGACATGCGGGCCCCTGGTGGCGTGGTCTGCTGGAGAGAAAAGGCAGGGGCCTGGCTGTAGAGCACAGAACAAGCTTTCTGTCTTCTCTCCCAGACTGATGCTGACTTGTCAAACAACCTTAGGAGCCTGCCTATAGCAATACTGTCAGCTTAGAAAGTAACATTTAAAAGCAGCAATGACTTACCTATCCAGGTTGCAGTTAACTCTTTTTCCCTGTAGCTGAGACTGAGAAAGTAACAGTGAAGGGGAGGGGTTCCAGAAACCTTACTTTGAGCCAATAAACAGTTCAAATTTAATTTTGTTAGTGTAATTATTACTGTGCCCAGGCAGAGCTCCAAGCAGGTACATGCTTTGCAACACTTGTCTACCAGCTCTCAGGGGCAAAGATCAGCTGGTCCTCCGTGACAGGTTCGTATGTCACACCTGGGTCTGCCATTCAGGAAGTAAATAACCTCGAGTCAGCTGAAGCAGGGCCTGCACTGTTGTTTCCTTGCACAGTGGATGTAGCCCGCTGGCCCCTCATGGTACGACCTGCGTGCTGTCCCATGCGTGCGCAGTACGCCACAGCAAGCAGAGCAGTTCCTCCAGGCAGACTCATTCCCCAGAGAGAAATGAGTCCTCTGTGTCCATTCAAGCCACGGTTACTTATTCACAAATTCACAGACTTACAAGCCATTAGGAATCACTAATTCATCTCCTCTGACCTCTCAGTCCTTTCAACTTTGCCTGATAAAAACTAATACTTAGCAGGTAACTTTTCTTCCACAAAGGCATTCACCCATCGGCGTGTGAGATGGCTGCCCAGCTAGCGGTGACAGTGCCCGTACAAGAGCTGCATCATAGCTCACTAAGGGCTTCAGGATCCTTGGCTGGAAGATGCCAGGTACTAGTGACCTTTTGAGGGTAAAGGTGGCTTGAGCTTACTCTAGTACGTCCTGGGGCCGAGTAATGGTTCTTGAGTGATGATGTCCAGTTTGGAGTCAGTGGACACAGTGGAAAAAGATTCTGCCCCAGACATTTCTCATCAGAGCATGAGGCCAGAGACAGCAGGACATGTGTGCAGACTGGCAAGAAGGTCTTGGGGAGATGGTTGTGACGAGCAGATGATGACACCTGCACGGTCAGCACAGCAGCTCCTCCCCACCCCCTCTCCAGCTTCCCTGAGCTCACCGGGTCTGCAGTTTCCCTGGATAAGATGTGTTTCCCTTAGGATACACGTTGCCCCCCGCTGGTATCAGACCTTTTCAGAAGCATTTTGTCAGCTCTGCATTACGTGCTGTGGTGAAACACCAGCATACGCTGCTGCTAGCCCTCTTAGAGGCTCCGATAGGGAATGTTACTCATTTCTATTTAACGCTTGGAGTGATTAAACCAGACCCAGCGAGTAAATCCCTGAGACACTCGCTGCAAGGAGGGAGGGCAGCAGGCCAGGGGTCTCGCTTGGCCAAGCGAGACCCCAGGCCTGCAGGGCAGGGCGGCCTGCCACCCTCCCNGTCCCTGCCGCTGCCCCGCGGAGCGAGGGGGCTGCACCGGGCCCGGCCCTGACCGCGTCCCGCGGCGGGGCCTGGCTGCCCAGGCCGGCGGGGCCTTTTCCTCACAGCGTCGGCCCGGAGCCCTGGGGAGAGGCGGGGGCCTACCCGCCGCCTGCCCCCGGGGCGGTGCTCCGGCCCCTCCTCCCCTCACCGGCTCCCCGTTCCCGCGGCAGCCGCTCGCACCGGAGCCGCGGCCTTGCCCCGCTCCGCTACCCCCGGTCCCCGCCCCGTGCCCCTGACCCCGGTCACCGGCGGGGTCCCCCGTTCCCGCCGGCTCCCGCAGCCCCACGATGCCGTCCAACAAATCGGTCTCGGACGCGCCCATCGTCCAGCTCACCAACTGCCGCATCCTGAGGAGCCACCAGCTCCAGAGGTGAGGGCTGCCGGGGTACCGGGGCTGCTGGGGGGCGCCGGGGCTCACGGCGGGGCTGCGGAGCTGACCTGGAGCCTGGAGCGCCCGAGGGACTGTCCCCAGCTCCCCCAGCGCATCAGCTGTCGGCTCTTGCCCCCGTGCTCCCACCGTCCCTCGTCCCCTCCGCCTCATTTCTGAAGGAGACGAGGCGCCTGTTGTACGGCCCCTCTCCACTCCCTCGTCTTTCGTTTTGCCTCCTCTGCCAGCCCCTGGGCCCCTTGGCCATCGCCACCACGTTTGACGGGCAGCCCATGAAAATCCCGTNCATTTTGTCAGCTCTGCATTACGTGCTGTGGTGAAACACCAGCATACGCTGCTGCTAGCCCTCTTAGAGGCTCCGATAGGGAATGTTACTCATTTCTATTTAACGCTTGGAGTGATTAAACCAGACCCAGCGAGTAAATCCCTGAGACACTCGCTGCAAGGAGGGAGGGCAGCAGGCCAGGGGTCTCGCTTGGCCAAGCGAGACCCCAGGCCTGCAGGGCAGGGCGGCCTGCCACCCTCCCTGGCTTCCTGGGCGAGAGCGGGCGTCTCTCTACAGCAGGGTCCCCACAGCCACCTCCCACACCATGCTGGTGACAAGGCCAGGCCACAGGCCCAGCGGCCTGTGTGGGCCGGCAGGAGACCCCAGGCCTGAGGGGCAGCCAGGGCCGAGGGACGCTGTGGAACGGAGCTCCTCCGCCGCCGGTTCTCCTTCACCACCGGCTGTCAAATCAAGGTCGTGACCGCGGGGCCTGCCCGCTCCCTCAGCCCGGCAGCCGGCCCGCCTCTGCGGAGCCGCCGACCTCCTCAAGATGGCGGTGCCCTTCCCATGATGGCGGCTCCTTGAGGGGTGGTCACGTGCGGCGGGGCGGGGCGGGTGGGGAATCCCGGCGCGTCAGCTGAGCGGGCTCACGTGACTGGGATCCAGCGGCGCTGCGGGATAAGGCCGGCGTTCGCTCCGCTCCACGCCCCGCCCCCGGCCCCGGCCCCGGCCCCGCCCCCGGGGGTCCCGGTCCCTGCCGCTGCCCCGCGGAGCGAGGGGGCTGCACCGGGCCCGGCCCTGACCGCGTCCCGCGGCGGGGCCTGGCTGCCCAGGCCGGCGGGGCCTTTTCCTCACAGCGTCGGCCCGGAGCCCTGGGGAGAGGCGGGGGCCTACCCGCCGCCTGCCCCCGGGGCGGTGCTCCGGCCCCTCCTCCCCTCACCGGCTCCCCGTTCCCGCGGCAGCCGCTCGCACCGGAGCCGCGGCCTTGCCCCGCTCCGCTACCCCCGGTCCCCGCTCCGTGCCCCTGACCCCGGTCACCGGCGGGGTCCCCCGTTCCCGCCGGCTCCCGCAGCCCCACGATGCCGTCCAACAAATCGGTCTCGGACGCGCCCATCGTCCAGCTCACCAACTGCCGCATCCTGAGGAGCCACCAGCTCCAGAGGTGAGGGCTGCCGGGGTACCGGGGCTGCTGGGGGGCGCCGGGGCTCACGGCGGGGCTGCGGAGCTGACCTGGAGCCTGGAGCGCCCGAGGGACTGTCCCCAGCTCCCCCAGCGCATCAGCTGTCGGCTCTTGCCCCCGTGCTCCCACCGTCCCTCGTCCCCTCCGCCTCATTTCTGAAGGAGACGAGGCGCCTGTTGTACGGCCCCTCTCCACTCCCTCGTCTTTCGTTTTGCCTCCTCTGCCAGCCCCTGGGCCCCTTGGCCATCGCCACCACGTTTGACGGGCAGCCCATGAAAATCCCGTTCCCGTGAGTTTTGTAAAGCCAGAGGCCAGGCAGGGAGGGGGCTGCCCGTCGTCTCGCTGCTGGAGGAGCAGCTTTGCCCTGGTAGGCATTGGAGAGCCCACGGTGGAGGGTGCTGGTGGGGTCTGCTCTGCCTGAGGCCACCCCTGTCACTGGGGCCGTGGCCACCTGCTCCGCCGCAGATGGCAGAGGAGCTTGGTGTGTGTGTAACTGTCCCTTCAGGGAGGACCTGTGGGTGCGAGAGGGGAAGATCCTCAACCCGGAGAAACTCTTCTTCGATGAGAAGGGCTCGGCTGACATCCAGCTGGACTGCAAGGACAGCATCATCGCCCCGGGCTTCATCGATGTCCAGATCAACGGTACAGGAAAGCCACACACGCTTGCAGGAGGGTGGGGGGGTCCCGGGTTTGTCCATCACTGACCTTCAAACCCTGCTGTGCACGTACTGCCCATGACCAAGTGCATTTCAGCTGCTCGAGGGAGATGCGAGTCACTAAACTAACAATAAAGAACAATTTTGCCCATGATTGCTGCTGTCGCATAATTGATCCCCTTTGGCTGGGCGGGGTTTTCAGCCCAGCTTTCCTCTTAACCCCATTTTCATCAACCGTCCCTGCCCCCGCGCTGGCAGGATGCCCGCCCTACCCTTTCCGGGGTGCGGGGAGGGCAGAGCAGGACTTCTCAAGGGAACAAACCTTACCTGCAGTAGCTCTTTTCTGAGAGTCCAGAGAGGCTTGTTCTGTGGTAGCTTATATTGGAAGTTAGATCCCCTCTTCAGTGGGGAATCCTCAGGTTTTGCCCTGCATCAAAATAAAAAGCTGCGAAACAGTGGGATGCAAAGCACTTCAGCAGGACGGCGCTGGTTGTATTTGTGCTCGCAGAGTCTTGCGAATGTAGGACAGGAGAAGTGCTGGTGGAGCCCTTTGCTTCTGGTCAGTGCTCTACAAACGAAGTGGCTCACTCCGGCCACACAAGATGTTTCTTCGGCATTTTCAGGTGGGGAAAACGTCCACTGGGGAGGCTGCAGCTTCACCTCTGTTTTGTTCATGGTACAGGAGGCTTTGGGGTGGACTTCTCCCTGGCTACAGATGACTTCAAATCAGGGATTGACCTGGTCAGTCAGAAAATCCTCTCCCATGGAGTGACCTCCTTCTGTCCCACCCTGGTGACCTCTCCTCCATCCGTGTACCACCAGGTAAGTGAGTTTCTCCCCCTCGTTGCAGGGTGATAAAGGGCTGAGGTCGTTGCCAAGAGGTGAGAGGGCCAAGGCTGGGTCTGCAGAGGCTGGGATAACTGCCTTGGCGGAAGAGCCGTGGGCATGAGGAGCTGAACTCTACCCCTGGATTTCTTGCCCTTAACCTTTAGACCGCTGAGACAGCGATGTCTCCCAGGCCAGCTTTGCACAACGGGGCTTGCGGCTGGCTTTTTCTTTGCGAGCTGTGTTTGGCTGATGGTCCCAAGTGGTCCAGCTACAAAGTTCTCTCCGGACCCGAGGTTTGGGTTTGTTTTGGCAGGCTGGGGTGCTGTATCTGGGGCGGCATGTCTGACAAACTCCTTTCTCTAGGTTCTCCCTCAGATCAGTATAAGAAATGGTGGAGCCCACGGAGCAGGCATCCTGGGTAAGTGGTTTTGTCCCTTGCTATCCTCTCTGATGCTACTCTAGGTAGGCAATTATCTTGTTCATTGTTAAGGGTAAAGAAGCTACTGTAGGGACAGCACAAATGGGGCTGGAGCTCTCTCAAGGGGAGGGATACACAGGTGGGAACAGACCCGCTTTCTCCCTCAACCTGTGCCTGGCCTTTGCCATGGCCTCTGCCATCATATACGCACCGCTCCAGCCCTTTTGGGCCCCACAGAGTAATGGCAGTGGGGTGGCTTGGCTTGGCCAGTTCCAGCGCTGCATCTTTTGCTGTGCTGAACTCAGAGTTACCTGAGGCATGTGTTTTGCTGTGGGAGAATGGCAAGAGCTCAACTGGAGCAGGGTAGACACAGCAGGTTTCTTGGTGGGGAGAGGAAGGGTCATGGCTTTGTGTTCCTGTTTGGGCAGGGGCCCATCTGGAAGGACCGTTCATCAGCAAGGAGAAGAAAGGGGCGCACCCAGAGCACTGCCTCCGTACCTTCGAGGCAGGTGCCTTCCAGGACCTGCTTGCCACCTACGGGTCCCTGGACTGTGTCCGGATAGTCACCCTGGCCCCCGAGATGAAGAGGAGCAGTGAGGTGATCCGGGAACTCACCCAGCGGGGCATCTGTGTCTCGCTCGGTAAGAGCTGAGGAGGAGGAGGCTTAGGGAGGCTCCATCTCCCTGTGCCACACGGGCCAGGCAGCCCCTCTCTCGGGGCTGTAGCGTCTCTAACGGTGTCTCAGTGCGACTGGACGGGGTGGGATTTTCTTCTGCCTGGCCTATATGGAGGTGACAGACCTGTCACAAATGGGGACCTCACTTGATGTTGCGTCACCCTTTGCACAGTAAGGGCCAAACTTCATATTGATTGCAAAGCCCCTGCAGTTTAACACGAGGTAGCATTTGGTGCTGTAAATACACAGGAAAGAATAGCGGTCTTACTTGAATAAAGATGTAATTGAGGGTTGATGATGTGAAAAGGTTCAAACTCCGAAGTTCAACTGCTTTAGGCCTTGTTTGACAGGTGAAATAATTTTCCAGAGGTTACTGTTGAGTTCTGATAACTCTGTTTTTCAACTGGAAGTGCTGTAGGAGACCTCTCCCTCCACTGCTTTGCAGGCTACTGCCTGCATTTTTCTTGTCCTCTGTTTCACAAACTCTTCTTTGCCTTTGCCTCAGATCATTAAAGAAATCCTTTTTTTTTTTTTTTTTTTTTTTTTAAAAAAAGGCGGGGGGCAGGTTATTCAGGGTGAAATTAAACTTAAGTGAGAAGGGCATTCATACAGCAGAACATCTCTTATCTCACAGCCACAGAAAGCAAAGAACCACAGAAAGACAAAGTTTGCCCATAGAGCGTTAGAGCCGCTGTCCGTGTTGGGGAAAACAGACTTTTCCTTCTGGGTAGTTTTATCCCCATATTCTTTCTTGGCAAAGTCCCCGCTGTCTCTACTCCCTTGACAGCTCTCTATAAAGCCTTTAAATATCTGAGGACAACAGAAAGGCGTGTCCTTGGACCTCTAGCCCAGCCTCTAGCCTCTGGGAGCAAGGCAGCATTTGTGACGTTGTGATGTGAACAGCAAACGTGTTCAGGTGAAACACCCGCTGCCAGAGTCCCCCATGGTCCTGGACAGACAGACACCTCTGTGCGAGGCTGGCATCTCAGACCTCAGCCCAGGGTGGGGCGGCATCAGGGTAGAGTCCTACTGACAGAGCGTGTTCACCCCTGCAGGGAAATCAATGGAGAGACGGGAAGAAAAATCATGCATTGGTCTTTGTTCCCAGGTCACTCGGTGGCTAATCTCTCCCAGGCTGAGGAGGCTGTGCAGCACGGCGCTACCTTCATCACTCACCTCTTCAATGCCATGTTGCCGGTGAGTAGCCGAGGGCACTTGCCCTGCACTGGTACTGCTTTTGGTGCTTTCTCTCCTGCTCCCCACCGATGCGTCTTCTCCCCAGCTTGTTTCGTAACAGGCCTTGCAATGAGGTTTCAGCACTGAACCTCTGGCTTCACGTTTCTACTGCCTGATCTAAAAGAGGGTCGAGACTGTAGTGGACTCTTGAAATTTGAGGAAATGCCCAGATTTGTCTGGTAAAGGATAGAGGACCCAGCTGCCAGGCATTCTTTGATAGAGATGGGAGCTGCGTCCCCTGATGGGAAGGGTCTCAGCCCACAAGTCCTGGTGATGCTCCACAGCTTGTCCTCTCTCCCCTCGGGCAGTTCCACCATCGTGACCCTGGGATCGTGGGGCTGCTGACAAGTGACAAGATTCCTGCTGGGCGGAGAGTCTTCTACGGCATGATCTCTGATGGCATCCACACCAACCCTGCGGCCCTGCGTATCGCCCACCGAGCCCACCCCAAAGGTGAGCCATGCTGGGCCCACGCAGTGTCACCAGCCGTGCTGAGCGCCATGCCATCTCCCACAAAACACTCGCGCAAGTGCTGTGGCGTGCTGCCCTCGCTGCCTGAAAGAGGTCACAGCCACGTATGCTGATCCACCGGCTCTCTTGCTTCAGTCGGACGTGGCTAGAGATGCTTTGTCCTCTTTCTGAGAGGACCAGCATGGCAGAGGGTTTGGAGCTGCAGCAAGGTCAGCTGCAAAGCTAACGCAGCCTCTTTCCTTGCGTTCCTCAGGCCTGGTGCTGGTGACGGATGCGATCGCTGGCATGGGGCTGGCACCAGGTCGGCACACGCTGGGTCAGCAGGTGGTGGAGATTGATGGGCTGAACACCTACATTGCAGGTAAGTGCTGTCCTGCAAAAGACATGCGACCCAGGTTTTCTACCCCTTTTGGTCACATTGTGCTTTCCCACCGCCCCACTGCTCCTTGCTATGCGTTGTGGAACCTACTCAAGTGCCATCCTGTTCCTCTCCCAGGCACAAAGACCCTGAGTGGTAGTGTGGCAACCATGGACACGTGTGTGCGACACTTCCAAGAAGCCACAGGTAAATGAGCCTTGTCCACAAGCTGTTGCTCTCTATGTTGACTCGGGAAGAGGTCTCGCTCTTGCTAGCTGTGTCCGCTCCACCAGGGAACGTTCCCTCTTGCCTGAGACAATGAGAAGGGCTGGGATCAGCGGCACTGGGCTCAGATGAGCACCTTTTTCAGGGGAGGTTTCATTTTAATCCATAGCCCTAATGAGAGATGAACTATCCTGCTCCTTTCTCACAAAGGTGAATGATTTTCCCCTCCCCATACCCTAGGTGTTCAGTTCTTCTCTTCCCGCTGCCTCCCATAAGGATGTTTTCCCTCCCCAGCTCCCTACAGGGTGCTGGTGAGGGTGTTCCAGCTCGGGTCCTTGCCAGGCTGAGTTGCCTTAGCCAGGGGCGTTTGGGCTGCTCTGGCAGTGGGGCTGTTTGCTGCCCTAATGCCTCCCCCTTCTCTGTCCAAGGGTGCTCGGTGGAGACCGCGTTGGAGGCAGCGTCTCTGCATCCCGCCCAGCTCCTGGGGATTGAACACAAAAAGGGGACACTAAATTATGACTCCGATGCAGGTACTGGTAGGAGGACAGCAGGTACTGGTATGGGGACAACAGTGTGAGGGCTCCTGGGTGCAGGAGCAAAGCAGGGGCTGCTGTGAACGCATCTTCATCCCTTGCTTCAGTGGGAGCTGCAGGGAGACTCGCTCTGCCTGGGATTTGCTCTGGGCTTTTGCTCCAGTGGTTCTTCCCTTGGATGCTGGTGGTTTCGTGAGCCCTTTGGAGAGATCCCCACATCTCAGCCAAGCATGGAGCAGAGCCGCCAGAGCAAGGATGGCACCACGCTGCTGTCCTGCTGCCATGTTTGAGTGGGGAGAAGCTCCTTCCCCCAGACCCAGTTCCTCCCAGCCAGCTTCAGCTGCTCCGTTTATCTGATGGCTGCTTCCTTTCTCTCTTGTCCGATGCAGATTTCCTGATGCTGAATGACGGTCTGTATGTGCAAGCCACGTACATCGCGGGTGAGGAAGTCTGGAGACAGGATGCGTTAGGCATGTGACGCTGGGCTGTCCTGGTGCCCTCCGAGGCTCCCTGGCACTGTGGTTAGCAGCTTTGGGAACCACCCCACTTCTCTTTTTTTTTTTTTTTTTTTTTTTAATTCCTTCCTGCAACTCCCTTAAAGGAGCCTCATACCAAAGAGCTGCGTTTTCCAGCGCAACCACTGCTTCCAGTTACAGCCATGTGTGCAACAAATTTGTTGGTGCTCAGTTGGTGGAGTGGGGAAAGCTGGCAGATCTGTGTTGGGGGGGATTGTCAGTCCCCAGAGTGACCTGAAGGACTGCACAGCTGTCCTGCGTGGAGTCCCCTGACAGAGGTGCTCCTGTCACCGTCTTACAGCAGTGTGAAGCTGTCCCAGCCTTTGCACTTTTTTATACAGCACACACTAACCTGCCCCGTGCCCGAGGCAGGCTCAAGCCATTTCCATTCCTCTGCCTGCTGTTTGCCTCGCTCCCGGGCAGCCGCGGCTGGTTAGACGTCAGCTTCCACCAGCTCAGGTCGCAGCTCTTCACGTTAAAAGGTTCCTGTTGTGTCAGCAGAAGTTGAGGATCACGTTCTGATCCCCTGGCCGTCTCTCTGTCGTGTGTCCTCTGGAGCAAGGGTGTCACAGCTCGCCGACTCTGTGCCATTGTGAGGCTGTGAATCCATGTGGGCTGAATCCTCAGGGCAGAGATCAAACCCAGGAAAAATGAGGCATTGCTGGTCCTTTGTGCCTTTTCCCTGCATGGGCATTGAGTCCACAGCTCGTGGTTTCGGCTGGAGACATGGACAGCATCCTGCCATAGAAAGCAACGTTCCTCTTAACCCTTTGTTCTGGCTAGATGGGTTCTGCAGGCTCTGTGCCCAGCCATACCTAGTAGAGCCTCTGCATCATCTGATGGGTCTGTGCGTTCCCCAGGCCACAGACTGGAAGCTTTTGTTTTACGGGATGCATCCAGACTGGTGGTGATGGGCTCACAAGCCCTCGGTCCAGCTCAGGGACTGAGGGAGAAGAAAACTAGAGTGGGATTCTGGCCTTTCAAGACGGTTGCTGATAGCTCATTATTCCCGTGCTCATTATTATCTTCTCCAATACTTGACTGTCAGCTCTTTTCCTTGAGAGCTTGGACACTTCTATGCGAAGAGTGATGCTGATTTTGAACCTACCGCAGTCAGAAAAGCCTTGCGATAAGTCTTAGACAACCTCTGATGAGCCTCAAACCAATTTGATGGTTTTTGTAGTGAGGGGAGGGCTTAGACAAGGGCTAAGTCTTAGCAAGGGTGGAGGTTGTAAGGCAAGACAAAAGTCTGGTCGGGATTGGCAGAAGTGTGCCAATTTTTCCAGTACTTTTTTATAATCTTTAACAGCAACCAACATTTGGAAGTGCTTTCCTAGCACCTTAGAGCCCTGCTGAAATAAATGGCAGTCTTGGAGAATTTCTAACATCAACTGCCAATGTCAGCAGAAACTATAATCTCCACGATGTGAAGCATTTGAAGGAGACATCAAATACTTGCTGTGAAATGTGACATGCTACAGCATTACAAATTTCGGCGGGGGCACTTTTGACTGCTGTTGAAAAAAAATCCAAGGGAAAAAAATGCATATGAAACAAGGTGTCTAACTTTTTTTTTTATTTACAAAATTAAATAATCAAAAGGAAATCTGAAATAGAAACGGCATCAGACAGTACCTGTATACGTGTATTCCCTTCCTCGCCTGCTGACAACACGCTGTACCCCCGCAGGGTGCTGCAGGGGGGCGCGGGCTGCCGGCGGCCCTCGGGCCTCTGCGTCTCGGTGGGGACCACGCCGAGGCGGGCGCTCCCGCAGGTGCCCCGGGCTGTGGCCCCAGGGAGGGAGCCCGCGGCAGGGCAGCCAGCGCCCGGTGTGTGCGTGGCCCGGCAGCTCCCCGGGGCTCGGGGAGCGGAGCCCCGCTCATGGCGGCCGGGGGCACCGCCCGGCGGGAGCGCGGCTCCCCAGATCCGCCGAGGCGTCCCCAGCCGTGGCTCGCCCGGCTTCGGAGGGAGGCTTTGGGCCTCGGCACCCCGGGCCTCCACCCGGCCCGCCCCGCGCAGGCCCCGGCGGGCCGGGCAGGTCGCTGCTGGTGCCGGTGGCCTCCCCGGGCCCTCCCCCGCGGCTGCCCCGGGCCGAGCGGAGGGGCCGCCCCGGTGGCGGCGGTGGCCCATGGCGGTCTGTGACAAGCCCCTCGCCCCCGGCCGGCAGCGGGGCCTTTCCCCGTCCCGCCCCGGCGGGTCCGTGCTGGGCGCCGGGGCCCCGAGGGGCGAGGCGGGCCCGGGCACGCCCCGCTCTCCCTCTCAGCGCGGCGGGCGGAACGGAGGCGCGGGGCCCGGGGAGCGGCCGGAGGGGCGGCGGCGGCGGACCGCGGCGGGAGGGAGGCCTTTGGGCGGTGCACGGCGGCCCTTCGCGCCCTCAGCACACGGGCCGCGGCGGTTGCCCCAGGCCCGGCCTCGGCGGCCGCGGCGCGGATAGGACCCGGGCCCCAGTCGCTGCTGCCGTCGCCGGCCGGGGCGGAGCTGGAGCCCGGGGGCCCACACGCTGTTCCGTGGCCGGCGGTGGGCGGCGGCAGAGGGGCCCGGTTTCCTCCCCGTGGCGGCGCGGAGACTGGCCAGCATGGAGCGGGTAAGAGCTCTGCTCGGCCCCTCGCTGCCTCTCGCCTCTGTTCTGGCGCACGCTCTTCTCCCCCGGCCGCTTGCCGAAGCACCTTTCTCCAGGCCCAGGCTTTTCTCCCGCCCGCAGCAGGGCCCCCGTCTCCCGGCAGGTTTTCTTTAAAGGGCTTCCCCGGCACTTGTGCCCACCGTTCCCATTCCTGCTCACCTCGTTATTGTGCTACGGCGAGATTTTTTCCATTTCCCAATGCGTTGTAACGACTGTCTAGTTGACAGGCAGACTTATAAGCCTTACTTTGCAACTGCTTAGCAGGAGGCATGCAGGGTAAAAATACAGCAAAGGTAGGCTTAAGGACTTGTGTTTAGCATAAAGATAAATTCTCTGTGTTGCCAGGGCTGTGCTGGAGGGAAATTTCCTGCTGTGGAGACATATTATGCCATAGAACAAGCTTCAGGAAAAATGAAAAATCTTCCATTTGAGGCCTTTAAAAAGGGAGGAGGAGAAAAAAGAAAGAAAACAATCTGTGGGAAGTCTCGGCTTGCCAGGAGTGGGTGGCTTATTGCTAGTAAGAATTTATTGTCTCTAATTTTTCTAATGAAAAGGGCTCATTTGGTGCCCTCCAAATAGGGAATATTGCAGGGCCTGTGTCCCACCCTGTGCTGTGTTGATTTATGGTATAAACACAAATTACACAACACACCTCAAGTGTAAAGCGAGAAAAGAGATTTATGACCTGCTAGTCTGATCTCTGACATAAAAGGGGAGAGGACTTCAGACAACTCAGTTTTGGAATCAGTTTTGCAGGTGAAAGATTTGTGCTTCTTTTAACCGTTGTGCCTTCCCCCATCCCATGTCCAAGGCTCCCCAAGGCACGTTCCAAGATGAGCTGGAGTGGTGCATTTCGCAGCTGGAGGCAAGTCTCCATCGCCTCAGCCCAACCCCAAAGCAAGGTATGTTGCCTCTCTCACAGTCTGCAGTTCTAGCCTCAGTTCTGAATGGGCAGACCTGGACATTTTTCTGTTTCTTCTCTCCCATCTGTTTCCTGTTTTTGTGTTACATGGGATTTGTTCTAAATACAAAACAAGATAAAGCATTGAACTTTAAGAACTGTTTGTCTGGAACGAGCTTTAGCTTTCATTCCTGTGATGTTCATTCTCCCTGTTTTCTGTATTCTTTCTCATGTTCTCATTTTCCCATCTAACGGCTTGTTCTTTGGTTCTGCTATGGCTCTGCTTTTGTTTTCCAATCTCAAAGAAATACGGTGTCAGTGCGTCTGGCCCTTAATGGCCAGTAGGTTTATTTTTGTGAAGCTTGTTCCTCGTTATTCTTGTTCCAAGGAGAAATTACATGGAAGATAAAATCCTATAAAATACTTTTTAGAAGATCACAGTTTGATCTAGTCAGTCCAAGCTGTAAATATATGAAGATGTATGTCCTGCTCCTACTGATGGCTGGTACTTCACATTTAGAGGAAGGCTGTGGCTGCCCTTTGTAAGATGCCTAGATGTGTGTGTGCTGGTGCACCTGGGGATGTAGCAGTGATTAACACTTGCCCACACACCATGCTTGAGCATCAGACCCTCCTGTTACACGCGGTACCTGGTGCCCGGCAGCAGCAGGGGAAAGCTGCTCCTGGAGGGGAGGCAGGAGCTGAGCACAGTGACAAGGCAAGCAGCGGCAGTGACTCGGCCAGAAAAGGGCCCGTTGCAAAAAGCTGCCTGGCCCAGGAGAGCAAAGCAGTACTGCTGGGGGTAACCAGGCTCTGCCTGGAGTCCAGATCGCCAGAGAAGTCTGCAGTGATGAGGCAGATCCAAGCTCTAGCCAGGAATTCAAGTCCATGGATCAGGGTCAAGGTCTGGATCAGTGAGGTACCTGCCTGCAGCAGTGCCATGCATGAGATCCTCAGCTTAAAATAACTCCCAAGTGAGGGAGAGGAGAGGTTCCCCTGAAGCTTTTTCTAGCTCTTTCTTTGCAACAGCTCTTATTAGTGAGCAGGCCTTGAATGCAGCCAGCTAAACTTGAAGTAGGGGGAATGTGTGCTCAGGACTCTGACACCCAGGTGCTATGAAGATAGATCCCACTGTTGTGCCCCGCTGCGGCATTTCTCCTCGCACTGGTGTGCTGTTACTCTGTTCCTAGCATGGGACTCAGTGTTGGATCTGCAAGATACAGCTCATTTGGAGAATCCCAGAGAGATGCACTGCAGCCAGAAGAGATGAGTGTGTGCCCATTCCAAAATACTAGTCTAGTACATCAAGCTTTTTTGTGGCTTGAAATGTGTGAGACAAACACTAGAAGACTATGCATATCTGGAGTTCCCAAACTGAGGTCTTTAGGGACCACTGTCACAGAAGAACAACTACGCTTTTTAGAGAATTTGCTCTGGCACAAAGAATTGGGATTACTGTTGTGGTCAGGCTAGTTTGTATAAGAGTGAAGCAAGAGTCCTGCTTTTCAAGGTGTGCTCACTACTCAATCAGATTTTTTCCGGTGTTCCAGAGATGCCACACTAGGCTCTTGGATTTGTCGCTTGCTTTGGGAGAAGGGCTGTTAAGCCCTGTGTAGCTTTTGTGCCATTAGTAGTGCACTTACTGCAGTGTAAGATTCTTAACGTATATAATAAGCAGTTAAAATCTATTTTTTTTTTCCTTTAAGAACATTTCACAGTATTTCAGCTTCTAGAAGCAATTGGAGTTTTCTTTCAAATTGCCAGTCATGGATTAGTCACAGATGGTATGAACACAGAACAGTTCAGAGGAGACGCAGTCATCAGCATCCCACAATATGGTTTGTAAGGCCCACCATAACCTGTTTCTTGTCTCTCTTGGGCTTTTTCTTGAGTGCAGCAGAGGAGGCACAGCACGTTCTCAAGGTCCTGCGCTCCTGTGAGACTCCTTTTGTGAAGAAGCGAGAAGTGATGAACCATGTGTTTGGGGATTATCGTCTCAAGATGGCTGAGGATCAGAAGAACATGGAGAAAGCAGGTGAGCTTGAACTGTCCCTTCAGGGAATGATGATATTTGGTTCTTTTCTGTAGATTCCTTACGTTGCAGCTTTTGATCGGATCGCCTTCTCTGTGGCAGTTGCAGTAGCAGTGGCATCCCCATAGCAGGAAAATGGCATTTTGATAGAAACATTATTATTTATCTTTTCTAGATGTGAAACCTGGTGGTGTGGAAGTACAGCAAAGCAATGGGCAGGCGTCAGATGGTGTGGTGTGTGGGAAACAATCTGACCAAATCTCTGAGGCAAAGCCAGAGTGTTTCATGTCATCTGACAACAGCTTCCGATTTGATTTTACACTTTCTGAGATCGACGCAGAAGCAACTGGCACATCTTTGGAAGCAGTCCCTGGTGTCAGTGGTGCTGAGCAGACACAAAGCAATGTAAGAGCCACCAAGCAGGAGAACTGGAATGGAGCTTTGAGTTTTGCTGCCTCTGGGCAAGAACCCAAGTTTGCTTTCAACTTTGCCATCCCAGATGAAGACTGTCCTCTAGTTCCATTAGTTCCAACAAGCCAACATATAGAGGGTACAGCAGATCATGAAGTGCTGGGTAATTCACTGCCTACTGAACCAGCAGCAATGCCACAGATTTCAGTCTTGCAGAAGCCTGAGTTGACTCAAACTACAGGTAGTGCACCCAAAGAGGATAGAAGCCATGTCATGTTAAAGATCCCCCAACCAGAGACTGCTCCTGGAGATGAGACAGTGACAGAGAAATCAACAGCAGATGGAGCTGCCCAGAAGAAGAAAAAGAAGAAGAAACAAAAAACATCTGTCAGTAAAAAGGAGATAGAAGAAACTGAGATCAACCGGAAGGCAAAGGCAGAAACTAGCAGATGTCAAAATAAAGATGCTTCCCACCAGGATGAGACCTCTCAGGTATTTAAATATTGACGGGATCCCATAATTTATGAACCCTTGAGCAGAAGAGAAACTTTATCTCTTTGCATAGTTTAACAGTTAGTGTACTGGCTTAAGATGAAAGCTGAAAGACAAGGATTGCTGCTTATTTCTTACAGCAGCCGTTTTCTTTCTCAGCTAGACAGTTGAACCTAACTAGTGGAAAGGAAGTTAATGGTCCTTTGTTGTCTGCCTCAGACTTGTGCTGAAACATTTCATGTTTAGACTTGTGATGGCTAATTCTGGGAAGCTGGGTGCCACGTTTTCTTAAAAAAAAAAAAAAAAAAAAAGGAGGTAATTGTCCTCAGTCAGTGCCGAGCTGGTATCTGTGCGTGCTGAACCAGGCACTGTACCCCTGACTTGCGTGTTATCGGGTAGGACGAATTGCTCACGTAATGCAGGTAGCACAGCTGAGGTGCAGAGCTGCCAGCTGGTGTAGCCAAGGCTGTGGCAGGGGCTGGTGCAGAGCCTGAGGGTGCTTCCGAGAAGGTTCCCACTGTAAGGCATGGCCCAGAAATCAACTGAAGTTGCAAGTTACGTGTAGACACACCATTAAGGCACACGTTGAGGTTTCCTAATGTTCTGCTAAGGTCCAGCTCTTCATTTTATTTTTCTTTTCAGCACTGGTGTAGTTGTTATTAACAAGCAATGCCAGCTGAGCAATACTGAAATACAAAATTACAAAAAACTTGCTTTCGTTAATATTCTACACTGAAGTCGCACTGAGTGTTCGCCTGCCTCTTGAAGCGTTGCATCCGAAGTGCTGCTTCACCAACAACCCTACCAATAAACGCTGCTGAGTACCAGAAAGGTAGAAAGATTTGAAGGGGATGTAAAGCCCTTCCAGTCCATTGGAAGGAGACAGCATGAGGGCTTTTGTGTTTATATGTACGTAACAGTTAAGAATTGCTTCAGCCCCAGCATGCAGCCCTGTTTTTCTGCCTTCCACTGCTCAGTTAGCCAGCTGGCTTTGCTCGATGGGACTTGGCTTCTTCCATCTTCATGGGCTTCAGCTCCCTTCTCGTGCATTCCTGGTTGAGCAAGCGTGCAGGAGCTGAGACAACAGGACTTGGTTTCTGATTTTGTCCATTGTTTGCTTTTTGATTTTGGGCAGGTTTTGGGGTAGGGATTTTTTTGTTGTTAATGCTTATTTCTCCCATCTGTAAGTTGATTTGACAGCTTCTTTCAGAGGACAGCTTTCCAGAAAACTGCATCATCTGAATGGCAGCCAAATATTAAATCCATCAAATAGAGGCAGTGAGCTGCAACTAAACATTTATCCAGTGCTTTAAGTTTATCCAATGAAAAGCACTATAGGAAAAATGTCATGAAGTCTGTAAAGTGGTCACCAGAACATGAAATTGGGAATAGTCCTGACATTATGCAGATACTTTTTTTTTCCTGTGTAGCAACTGCTGCTCTAATTTTTGGATGACTTATTTCCTCATACTCGCTCTGCTCCATGTTGCATAGCAGTCAGATGACCAGCTGTGGAAAGAGGTGGACTGGTGTGTGGAGCAGCTGGAACTTGGCCTGAAGACACAGAAATCCACTCCAAAGCAGGGTAAGCATTCAAGTAAACAAGAGGTCTCCCCTGTGGGAAGGGTTGGCAGGTGTGTGGGGGCAGAGCCAGTGGGGAGTCAAACTATGTGTTGTTTCTGCTTTGTGCTGCTTCAGTCGAGGAGGCTCTCCGTGCGATCAAGACACTGCGCAATGACAAGGCTCCACTGGTGAAGAAGCGTCAGCTCATGAGAGCCATGTTTGGTGACTATAGGAAGAAGATGGAGGAGGAGTGGTGCAAAGAGCTGAAGCTCATGGAAGCAGGTAGGAGAACTTTGCATGTCTGGGGAAGTGAAGAGGAAAGGGCTTTGCTCCTGCCCTCTGTATTTTTACAGAGTGCGACCTCACTATTTGAGATGATTAAACATTTACTGCTCTTTTCTCCCCTCTTTAAGCTGTGAAATCTGCCAGGGTTGTGGAAGTAAAGGGAAACGTCCGCAACAAGAACTGCCAGTTCATCCGGAAGCGCTCAGGAGCTTGCAGGAAAAGCCAAGGTTCAGCAGGATCCCCTTCAGAGTCACCCAGGACATTTAACACAGGATTATTCAAATTCACAACTTCCCAAGAAGAGTTTCGGTTTAATTTCTTGTAGGAAAGTCTTCTAAACTAAAACTGTGGCTAAAAACTGTGCTGAATCTCTTATGAACTGAAGAATGGTGGAAAGGTGCTGTGCAGTAGAAAATGTTACGCAAGAATCCCTGTGTATTTCTTAGAGTGCGCCTTATCTAGAGGTTTAAAACGTATCTGCGTGCTACACATATGACCCCAAGACTCAGTCTATGTAGTACTCGTCTGTCCTCACATTGTAGAAAGGCACCTTTGCAAAAGATCAGCACAGAGTTTAGAAGGATCTGTTTTTCTTCCTGTAGAATTGACATTAACCTAAGAATCTTTTATACTGGGAGATTTTCCCATTCTCCTATTGCTTTTAAATAGAGCAAACCTTTTATAGCAGATGAGGCAGCGATGCATACGGAAGGGAATGGTTTGTGATGAAGATCCAGCAGTGTAAGCATACTGGATAGTTGAATGCTTCCACTCCGTATGAGCCTGTGTGAACGCAGCTTCTGGTATCCAGAAAGCACTGGCCAGTGTGTAATCACTGCCATCTAGAGAGTAGAGTTCAGGGTCTTGGTGTTTAATAGGTGAGAGTCATCCTTGCTCATTCCTCTCTTTAATTGACAGGTATAGACTTAGAAGAGAACTGCAAATGCTGATTTAATCTAGCCTAGGGATGTAAGGACAGTTGTTTCAAGACAGGGAAAGATTTTTGTTGCTGAAGCCAGGTTCTGGCCTGCTAGGAAGGATGCACAACCAGTTCTTAAAAAAAGAAGTTTGCTTTATAAGTAGCCCAGTTACAACCACCAGTGACTCAGAGGATAAATCAGCTGCACGCCAAACCTTAGGTGGCGGTAAAATGAACTGTGAGAGCCCAAAGATTCTCTTGCATTTGATTTGTATTAAATTTTTGCTTTCTGAACAGTTGAATGTGTGCCTCTGCTGCTTCAGCCACTGCACCCACCTCCTGTGTTCATGCAGAAAATCTTCCCTACTCAGCCTAAAAAAGCTGAAGGAACAGAAGTCCTTTAAAAGGAAGCACAGTGTCAGGTGTCCCTAGGGTGCAGTGCTTTCCTTCCTTTTTATAGTCCAGTCAGTCATCCTGTATGAGAAGCGAGAAATGGGAGTGTAGGCAGATTCCAGGGTGTACTGAGAGCAGCTGAGTGGAAAACATTTGCTGGTAAAGACTTCAAAAAACCTGATGTTGGCTACAAAAAAAAATATTTTATTACTAAGCTCTGATGCAGTCAGTTGCATCTGCAAGGTTATTTTTTTTGTTTTAAATATTTAAAGAATGCCTGTCTAGGCATAAGGAGAAACTGAACCTGGGTAACATATCTTATGAGGAGAAATAGGCAGAGAAGACTTTAAGTCTTTTGGAAATCAGTAGGTTAAAACTGGAAATCAGTAGGTTAGCAGATTATTTTACTTGCTGAGGAGCACTGCTGTTACTTTGACTGTATGGAACAACACTATACGGTATTTTTTGGATTTCCAGGATTTTGTATTAAACATACAAAAGCTGTGTCGTTGTCAAACTTTCAGTGTTTTCATGCCATTTACTAAGATGAAAGAGCATCTTGTACCTGACCTTGGAACTACAGCTGTCTTCTTTCCTAGCTGGTTATGCAGCATATGTCTGGGAAATAGTTTTTTTTTCCCTTGTCTTGTTTCAGGTAAAGCTAGAGTTGCTAAAACGTTATAAAGCCCTGTGCTGTGGAAGGCTGCAGGAGTATTCTGGGAAGCATTCTTACATAATTGCCTCGTGCTTATACTATTTGTTAGGTATTCACAATTAGAATAAAGATACTAGTGAGATCGACATTTGGTGTAACTTAGTCCAGCCCATTTATCTCCAAAGAGGGCAGAGAAAAATGCATTCTAATAGATGCGCAGCTCCTGTAGTTCTTCAGAGGTCTTCACATAATGCTGACTTGCAAAGCCAACCCGTATTCCTTTTGCAGTGCTTCATTATTGGAGGACTCAGAAGGCAAATGTTGATTGATGCAATACTTCATAACCCTGAGTGTCATGCGTGACCTGTGGACTTGAGTGCAAGACCAGAGTTGGCTGGGTCAGTTCCACGGGTTGGCTGTGTGATCTTGGACAAGGCATTTTGCCTTTCTGTGTCACCTCCCTGTTTTCATAGTCAAGGTGTTGCCTCCTGCATTTTTGGCAGACGTGCCCAAGTTATTTCATTAATGATTGTATCTTGAAGAGGCAACGCTATAGTATTTTGCATCTGAAATTACAGCAGTCTTTACTTCACTCTTAAGCTTTGCAACGTTTGAAGCATCTCTGCTGCATTATCATTTGTTCAAAAGGAAACAAACAATGTTATTAGAAGTTAGGAAATTCTGTCGCTGCTCCATCAGTCCGTTCCCTTTTATAGGAGCCACAGTGCAGTCTCAATGACATTTAAAAAAAAAATTATGTTTTCTCCTTTTAGCATTTTTTTCTTTAGGATTTCAATGCTGTTTAGGATTTCAGTGACATCTCTTATTACAGCAGTGTCAGGTTTGGGTCAGGGCTTTGTACTACTAGTTATTGTCATACATGTGGCTGGAGGCATGGTCCATGCCCTAAGGCATTAATGATGTACACCGGTGGGGGAGAAAGGAGTTCTTATCTGCTTGGAGTCCTCTGTTCCAGTGTTCTTGCATTCAGGAAATGTAGGTCAGTTTTGGTAGAAAATTGAGCTCGGTTCTGACCTGCCTGTCTCTTTCTGCATCCTCTCCTCAGGTTCGTGCCGTGCGTTTGAGTTCGGTGCGGAAGGGGTGACTGGATTTGCGGTACCGTATCTCTTTGGTGACTGCTCACCTAAATGTAGTGCAGCGGTGCCAGGCCTAGGCTTGTAGGCAACAAACTGCTTACAAGATCTTCCAGTATGGTTGTAGTAACCTCAGGAATGAGTTAAAGACAAGGCAAAAAGGGAGTGCAAAGTACAGCAGTGCCTCTAGAGCAGAACTTAATAGCATTGGTCTTGAAAAAGTAAAAGCTGAGAATCAACTTCTAAAGTGAGTAACAGGATGAAGGAACGCTGTAATTTTTCTCAGACCATTCACCATAGCAAAGCAGAGGAAAGGTCTCACTTTTGGGAACAAAGTGAAGAATTTGAGTTGTTTCTGTGGCAGGGTGAGCCCAAGAATGTTTCCTCACAGAGACAGCAGAAATCTGGGTGTGATCTCTGCTCCTTTTAGGCTTGGCACCCTCATCTGTAAAAAGATCCCCCTAGCAAAGGTTAGGAAACGCAATCCTGTTCCAGACAGACCCTGCCTCCAGGGGGGGAGAGCAGCCGATGGCCAGCTCCCCCCCTCACAGACTGGCCCTGTCCTGGTGGCTGCTCGTCCCTGCTTACATTTTGGCTGTTAACCTGGACGCTGGGCACTAACCGGTAAGTTCTGCCAATCCCTTCTCTTGGGCTTGGTCAGTGGAAATGTGTTTATTGGTCCCTGGGCTGCCCATCTTCTGCTCTGAGTAATCGGGGGGCAGAGTCACCGAGAACAGCCTACAAAGGACCTCCAAGGGATCCCTGCAAAGTTCAGCTGAAATTATCTCCTGAGTCCCAGCAGCCACTTCTACGAGGACTCCCTCTCCCAAGACCAGCAAAGACAGAAGGAAGCCAACAAATTGGTCCTACTGAATCTGTAACTTGGGTGACTAATATTCCCTTCTGCCACATAAATTTTTTTTGAAGAGTGCTGAGGGTAGACTGTGGACTCAGCGTCTAATAACCCCTAAAGGATAAAATATTCTATTATCTTCCTTTGGGGAGGAAAACCCCAATCCTAACTTATCTTCTCTTTGAATTAGAAAGAAGAAAAGCTTACCACTTCAAGCAAGACAACAATTCGAACACTGTAACAGAAGTTATTTGAAGAGTAATAAGCACTGAACCTGCAGTTCCTTAACAAAAAAAGAGGAGAAATACTGCTATTTTAAGATCATATGGAGCTGTGACAGATGATCTTGTGTCTTTCTGCTGAAGTTATTTTACTCTAAGGACGAAGTTGTTTTATTTTCTTTGCTTAAATTTTTTTGCTGCTCACTGTTTGTACTGCTTTCACATTTAGAACTGCAGGAAGGTTTGTAAGCCACGCTGCTTTAGAAAATTGAACTTTGACATCAGCTACCGCAGTGCTTTGATTACTGGCAACAGTCCTTCCTGTGGATGCTGACAGCTGGGAAGTGCTGACCACCTACTGTATTTGGCCCATCTGTCGTCTTCCCTTTGGGTACATCAACAGGCACTACTAGCTCCTTGGTAGCTCACCACCAAGATGGAAGAAGTCTGGGTCGTGTATCTCTGCCTGATCTTGCTTATCATGGTGCTTCTTCTAATGAAGCATAACCCACATGTGGAAGAGGCCAAGAAGGACAGGGAAAGCAAAAGCCCCCCGCCATCCTCTTCCTTTTTCCCCAGTAATGTCGGCAAACAACTGGAACACACCCAGGAAGAGCTGGAGAGCTACCTGGACAGGCTAACCCATGTCTTGTTTGACACAGAAGCCAGGAAAAGGGATGGCCACCATGACCAGAAATCCCACCACCATCACAGAAGTGCTGATGTTATGTCTGAAACTCAGGAGCATTCAGGAAAGGAGGCAGCACGCTCTCAGTATCTGTCAAGCTACACAAGGGTTCAGGTATGAGGCTTATAAAGACTTTCAGTCTCAACCAGACTTAGAGCTCCTGGCTGAGGTAGTGAATCCTGTTGAAATGCATAGTCCATGAACTTGATGGGGAAAAGGGGGGGGGGGATCTCGCTATTTTGAAATATAATAATTCATTCCTATTTTTGCACTCTGTATTTCAACATTAAGCAGTCATTCATAGACAGCTGTATGTGACACGAGTTGTATGTACGTGACATGCGTAAGACATCAATGTTGGCATTGGCATCTATGCATGTGTGTGTATCTATATGTAAATTATTTCTTCCTATATTAATAGAAATAGGTATCATTTCTTACTTCAAGAAATTATTGTGCAGCTCTTCAGCTGTTACAGATCTCCTCCTTTCCACACATACAGCAGTGTTTTGCCAGTTTGCCCAGCTAAGGATCTGGCCCAGTAGGGTACAGGAGCTCTGCAGACACCTATCTAGTGGTATTAAGCCGCGGGAAATACGTAATTTTTCTGCTGTGCATGATGATCATGTGTAGTGTACTCTGTAAACATGAAAGTTGCTATTTGCAACCTGCAAAATTCTCTTTGCCTTGGCCAAGGCCCTTTTTTAGGGGATGGAACAAGATGCATGCCTTTATATTTTTATCGTTATCCTCATTGCAATACATCAGATTTTGCCCTTGAGATGACAGCGTTTCATGGCAGCTATGCAAGGCTGTGTTACTTTATGCTAGCAGCTGTTTATATTCTTCATTCTTGAGATACGTATCTTGCAGTGCCAATGCCCCGCTCTCTCACTGAGCACGTTCTAGGTCCAGGTGGGAGCTCCAGTACGAAGCCTTCACCTTAAAGGAGAGAGCCAGACCTTGATGTCAATAATTGCACCCTGCCGAAGAATGAAGAGACAGATTTCTTAGTGATGAAGGCACTGCTGTAAACAGCCTTTTCAGTGAGCCAGGACGTTATAACTTCTTAAGTCTTCAGGAGCTGCCTGAGCTACTTGGGGGAATCAGTACATCCAGTTGAAGGCAGAGGGTCAAATATACAGAACGTGAGAATGTTGTGCAGAGTACGTGGGCAGAAAGAGTAATTCAAGTGGTTATTTACTTACTGGCATATTTCATTTACTGAAGAAGGTGCTATTTTATTAGATCTATTACAGACCAAAAAATAGCCATGATTTTTCATTATGGAAATGGATCATATTGCAAAATAACAGTGTTAGCTTATTTTTCTACTATGGTTAGAGATTACTATGTTTGCAGAATACAACTTGGGGAGAAAAGGTGCTGTGGTCCCTATTTTCGTACAGTTTAATGTAATGCTAATTAGCTTCAGTGAACATTCACTTGCTTAGAAAAAGGGAACACACTTTTTTCGCACACTTGATGCAGTAGATGATCCTTCTGTGGACAAGCACTTGTGAATGAGTTGTCCAGCCACTGAAGTGAAATGGAAAACTTCAACTTTGCTTGGAATAGTATTAGTGCCAAAACTGCCGGGATTTTTGTTTATTGCTCGGGCAAAGGCTAAGTGTTGGGATAGTTCCAGGAGCTGTATTTAAGTGTGGTTACCCGGGTGCATGGCATGACAGAGATGCAGTCAGCTCAAAACGTGATTTAGGTGCCATCCATGAGCATGAGAACGTGTGGGTACATAACGAAGGCTTTCAGGTCTCTCCCAGGTCAAGGAAGGACTTTGATGCTTTTGTTCAGGGAGAGGGTAGTGTTCTCTTCCTTCATCTGAGAGCTTTGTCTGTCTCTCAGAATGAATGTAGGTTGTTGGGAGGTGCCAAGTTAGGATCTCTGGAAAATTAAATCCTCAGCAGAGGTAGAATGGCTTGCAGCAAAAGCTTCTTTAACAAGTGTGCCAGTCTTCTTAATCAGTCACGTCCAGGATCTCTGCTTGCTTTTCCTGCCCAGTTCTGAAAACGCCTGCGGCTCTGCTGTCACTACTGTGCAGAGAGGAGTGATCTGAAACCTGTTATGGATGGAGAAAGAGAAAACGCCACCAAGCTGGAGCCCTGGGCAAGGACATTCAGGAGCAATATCTGTGGAAATTCAGAGTAATGTAGCTAGTATTGGCAAGAGGCAATATTAGTTGCAGATTTCTCAGGGGGTATTTGATTTATTAAATGGACTTTGGCCATAGTTGGTCCGCTGTCAGTGTAGGCACTTGCAATTATCCCATTTTCCACTGGAGGAAGCTGTTTTGTCTTGCAAACAGATGTTCAGAAGGAGCTAGGGTTTTTTTTGTCATTCATTGCACTCATCTAAGCCCTTGCCTAGTAGGATAGAATCCATTTTTTTTTATTAATTTCTATTTGTTGCTACACATTAAATAATTAAATGATCTAAAAATCATTTCTAGGTTTCCCCTTATATCCCACTGACTCTCTGTTCTTATGGAAACTGAGCAGTCCGCTCATTACAGCCAAATCAGGAGCAAATTAATGGATTCAGAAGTGGAGGAGGGTAAGATGGGTAAAGGCAGTAGGTGTGACAGAGCAGTAAGCAGATTATTTGGGAAAAATGTACTCGGAGGGTTTCCTGCTTCATTAAACTTAATCAGAGCAGGGTTACTTTCAGGTTGTTTTCAGGAGCAACAAAAAATGAATGGTGGCAGATGGCAGAGAGGCGTGGGCCTCCTACACGGTGGAAAAATAGATTGCCAGCCAGTCTGCGGTACGTACCATGGGTGGTAGAGCACATGTGCCTGTTAGGAGGAGGCTGAAGTTGGAAGTCTTTAACATAGCCGTGGATTTAGAAAACCCACAGTGCCAGCTTCGAGCCACGCAGTGGGGTGAAAGCTAGTGGAGTGCCCCCGCTGATGGTGAGCTGAGGGGTTTCCAGAGGTGCTTGGCTGAGTACTGGTGCGTACTGCGACAGCAAGAATTCGAGTTCAGAAGGAGCGTGTCGGAGATGTCTGTCTGTCATTGGTGGCTGTGCGAGATACCTGCTGGGTAAATTCAGGGTAACTTTCCTGACTCTGGTGGACATGTGTTTGTGTATGCCGTGTTTGACACGTGTCAGGAGGGTCAGCAGAACCAGTGCTTCCGCTAGAAGTGCTTCCCGTAGTCAGTAATCTCTGGTGCTGTCCTTAGCCTAAATACCTTTGAGTCGTACCCATGGAAATTCTTGTGATGACATGTCAGTGCTAATACAGCCGTGATTCACATGGGCATGGCACGAATAAGCAGAGCTGCAAGGAAAAATAGTTATTATTCATCCACACAAAGTTGACTTCTGTGGGCCTCCTACTGGGCCTCCTCGCTTCTCCAGAGCTGGCAAGAGTGGCAAGCTTTCTGCAGTGCATTCCTGGTGGATTTTGGGTGGTTTTAATTATGCTGCAAGAGGCTCTACTCCTTCGGTCCATCAGCTGATTCAGTCTGCTACTTCAGCTCATCGCAGGCCCTGAAAACTATGTAGATGGCTAACTCGGACACATGATTAAATGTCTTTGTGAATCTCATGCTGCGGTGACAGACACATTAAATGACATTACTTAAGATAATACTGTTAGACCATGTTTCTGTAATCCTCTCAAGACCTGCAGTCATGCTGCTTTTTAGGTCTGTGTTGCAGCTGTCGTTTTTCAAGCATAGAGGTTTGTAGCCAGAAAAGTATCTGTCATTACACCTGTGGAGCCTATGTGCCTGACAGCTTCTCTGCTTTTTCCCCCCCCAGCTATATTGTTTGTTCTCAGAAAAGATAATGTGTCTGCCACATTTGTGTTTCAGGGTGCCCCTGATACAGACCCTTGTAAAACCACTGAGTGGATGAGGTTGGAAGGGACGTCTGGAGACCGGTTAGCCCAACCCCTCTGCTCAAAGCACAGTCAGCTAGAGCAGATTGCCCAGGACTACATCCAGTCAGATTTTTAATATCTCTAGATACTTGGATGTCTTCTAACACAGTAGAATTTGAGCATTTGTGCAGGAAAAACAAAATGCTGTTTCTTTTGAAGTCTCTGCTTCTATCCAGATCCTCCATCTCTGTATTGCATCTAGATATTTCTCAATCTCTTAATTCTCTAGCACACACTGTAACCTCAGTGAAGTAATTTGGGCAGATATCAGGATGTGTATCTGAAAATTGAAGTTTCACGTTTGTGCTTCAGCCGTGACTTTTAATCAGGTATATTACAAGCATCACATGAAACACAGTGAGCTTCTAAGTTTCTCTTTTAATGTGAGGAGACAGTTCTGCCCTGCTTTTCCTCGCTGGTAAGGAAGCCTAGGACATTCCAGCAAGATGATCAGAGATTCAGTAGGTTTCAAGCCTATCATCAGTAACAAGCATTTATTTACAGATACAGAATTTCTTTTTCCTTGAATGACTTTCCCTACCTCAGCAGCTGGTGACAGTTAAGTAACAGCTATATTTGTAGTCTAGCAGAGTAGGATTTTTTAACTTGCAAGATTTAACTTCCAATTGGCTGAAAATTAATTGTGGCATAGTCTTCATGTGATCCACAAGCTCTGTAAGAATCCACCATGTCCCAGCAGTTTGTAATGTGAGCCAGCACTCAGCAATGTAGGTGTGTGTGTGGATCCACCCCATACATTAGGAGAGAGGGACCGATACAGACTGAAGAGGAGCAAGAGGAGAACAACACGCATTTAATCTTTTGTGCTTTGTTAGACAGCATGTAGGAGTTTTTTGTGGACTTACTGTCTAGGAGTTGATAGAAGAATATTAGAGAATAAGTGACACAATATTGTCATCCTGTACACGCTCCTATTTTTAGGCTTGTTGAATTGATTTTCCCATTTCAGTAGTGGATGTAAGATTCAGGTTAAAGGAGATAAAAGGAAGGGTATAAGGTGACAAATTAGTAGGAGTATTAGAATGGCAAAGGATGGATATTTACAGTCCCCCGTGGACCTTTGCTCTCAAAAGACTGTCCAGGCTCAAAGTTGCCAATAGCTCTGCCCCTAGATTTTATTTATTTGAGGACTTTGTGCAAATAAATTTCAGCCTTTGGGTTATTCATATGCTGACTGTATTGCATATGTTACCCATTTGGTATCACCATCATGCTTTGTGATGAGGCATTTTTAATCGTGTGGCACTTTCTCATAGAGCTGGGTGAGTCAAAATGAAGAAGGAGAAAGAGAATATACCAGCTCAAGAAGATATTTGGTTCTTTGGGGAAAAGGGTAGAAAGAGTTGATGTTATTTTGGGGAAAACTACTGAAGAACAGTTCATTGGAAGAGTCTTGCCAGCTTCCAGTGTTTCCTTTCCTGGCTATTTGAATTAGGCAGCGTTGGTGAGAGCAGGCACCGCGTCTCCTGCAACTGAGCTGATGCTGGGCTTTAGTCTAAAGTTTTGCCACCTGCTTATTGCAGCCATTGTCACTACTTGTTTACTCTTTCACGGCTGTGGTTAGGAAGGTCATAGCTGAAGCAACTGTGTCATATCTGCCATGTCAAATCCGGGGATCATTTCAGTGCTTCTGTCTGACTCTAGTTGTTAAACACCACTTCATTTGTAGTGGGCTTTACAGACCTCCAAAAGGCACAGTCAAGATAAGAGGTGGCAGTGGCAGAAGAAAATTACCATAAACAAGCAAGCAATCTCTTAATATAAGCAAAATCAGCATGTTTTCATCCTCACAGCTAGCCATGCCTACCACTGCTGCCTCGCTGGTTCTCACGTCAGCATATCAGGTTGTCCTCCAAGCTCTGCTCTACGGCGGCGTTGTCCCAGCCTTTGATAAATGGGAATCTGTTTAAACTGAGAGGAATTGTTGATCACTATGTTCTCTGTACTCCGCTCAAAGTGTTACCAGATCTGGAGCTGTATCCCTGCCAACCTCTTAAGGTGAGCAGAAGTGACCTCAGGGGTATTCACACCGTCTAACTGCAGACATTTAACACACTAAGGTGCCCTGGGAGAGAGGTGTGATTTGGAGCATTGAAGGTAGGAGGAAAAATCAAATGCCTAAAATAACCCCAGTTAATGATGTGATTAACCATACGCCACCTCCCTTCCCTTAGCTTGCCCCTAGCCTGCACCACTCCAATGAGCCGTGACATTGCCACTGAAAGAGAGGAGTTGGGAGTGCAGACTTGCAGCTCAGGGCTGACAAAGTCTTCAACAGTGCCATGCCAAGAGGCTGGTCCTAAACCTTTAACTTGTCTAACTCAAGACATATGTGGGAGGAGAATTCCTGTGCCCAAACTTAGGCACCTAAAAATTAGATGTCTAAACCCTGAGCTAATTAACCATGGCTCCGTCTGTAGTCAAGGGAGAGAAACGGGCATCCTCGGAGACTGACTCATTTTGTGCATCACCATCTCTGTTTAGATGGATTGCCCAAGCTGGGCAATGAGTCCTGTCTCTCCTTATGCGCAGATAGTGTGGGTTAGAGAGATCTGAGCTGGTGGTGGAAACAGGTGGTGCGGCTCTGTTGGAATGGTGCTCACGCGAGTTAGCTCAGCATTTTCCTTGGCAATTATTTTAAATCGCTACATTTTAGATGGCTTAACAATTTGCAGGTCACCATTTTAGAATTCTTATTGCTCATTTCCTAGGCTCCACAGACTCTCGTGAAAGGGGCAAAAATATATATCTGCATAATTGGTATGACCCACAGGCTAATAAAGGAGTATGAGTCTTCCCATTAAGTACAGGGTCTTGGGGACAGACTCATGTTCTCGAAAGAATTCATCCCACTTGATCCCAGTTAAATAAATTAACAAAGAGATTAACAAATGTATACCTTAGCCTTAAAACAAAATGCCTATTACTTGGTCAGGGTAGTTCTTGGGATTATTCTGTGGCTTAAAGGCAGTAGAGTAGTTGATTGTCAATGTCTTATGTTGAGTTTCTGCTGTAAACTGACAATCGTATGAAGAGAAACCTTCTAAAGGAAGGAGTTACGAGAGCTAACGTCTTTGTCACTGATTCTAGAAGGAAATACTGTAGTTCTGTCTTTTCTTCTTTGTATGTGAACACATATTTATATTATCATAAGGTGGTGAACTATTGCAGCTTGATGAATTCCTCTTTATCAATGAGCTTTCTACAATGGCAATCCAGAGTATGTTAGCTGAAATTATCCTGATGTGAACTTCATTAAGCTGTATTAACACATTTGCTTCAGGCTGTTCAGGCACATCCTTAGTTTTGAAGAAATCTTACTCAAAGCCAATCGGGTCTGAAAACACACTTGAGCAGGTGCGCGAATATTTCAGGAAATTGTATGTAGACAGTAGGTAGTCTTCAAGTGGATGCCTAAAATATCAGCTTCTCGGTAGTCATTGAACACTCTTGCATCTGATTTTGCAGTGGCTTCTGTGACATCTTCTTTCATCCAGTTGTTAGTAAACACATGTTTTTATCTCAGTTTGGTACCTGTCAGAGTCTTGGCACAAGCTGTGGAGTGAGCTGTTGCTGTCCATGCCATGCCTGTTTGTAGACACGCATAGGATTTTGCTCTCTGACACTGTTGATCTTTGTGCTTTTAAGCAAACACCAAATTCAATTTAGTTTTAGAAGTGTGAACACTTTTGTCCCTGAATCCCTGAAACCAAAAGGACAGCTAATTGTTCTGCATGTCCTGATTTTAAAAAAACATAAAACACAAAAAAATTTGTTACTTTGTGTATGTCACATCTTGGATTTGAACTGAAAAAGACTTTTCAGTGTCCCCTTAGAAACTGGGATAGTTGAAAAATAGGCTGTTTCATAGGCTGAATGGAGGCAGGACATGGCAGGTGTGCTGAATATTTAGCTTTTGGAGTCCTGCCCAAAAGGGAATAGTTTCCTGAGTCTTAGCGAACATATAAGGTGAACTCACAGATAAACCAAGAGAGCCATTTGTTTCATCTTGCCTCACTTCTGGCAAACCAGGTTTCAAGATCTGGCCACCAGAAGGGAGTTCAGCACGGTTGCTAGCTATCCAAGTCTCAGTAATGAGCAATGATACCAGCCTTTAGAGTGACATATTTACTGCTGATCATAAATCTGTCTTCAGGCCTGAGACAGCTGAAGGGCTTTCTGAGAAATGCTGGTGCATTACAGAGGTGCCCTGAAAGAGCACACAGGCCTACAGCTGTGTAGAGCCAAGCTGGGTTAAGCCCTCTGAGGAACCATTATAAGCCTAAAGGTAAAGTCCTAGAAATGATAATGACTTCCTTCTTCCAGTGGGCCAAAGATACCACTTCCTTGAGACTGATGAGGTGGGACTGACCTTTCAGGCTTTGGGAACTGATGGTAAGGTAGTAATATTTAATATTTAGCTCTTTTTAGATTCCTGGTCTTTGGTGAGTAGAAGGACAGTATTATGGTCAGCGCTTAGCAGTCCTGGGTTCTGTTCCCCACTTCTCCACTTCAGCTTGGGTAAGTCTTATTGTAGACTTTATTTTGCAGAGCACTTGGAGGCAGCCCTCAAGATCAGGTTCACAAAGAGAATAGCATGTTCTCTTTTCAGATAAACACCGAATGGCCATTTGGTCACTGGCAAGCATATGCACACAGGTTGCTCGTCGGCCATCTACCAAGGCATGGGAGGTAGGTTGGGGAGTACCTTGTGCTCCTGCGAGACACAACCTTAGCCTGCCTTCTGAAAATGAAGCCAATTTTCCCATACGTAAGAAGGCCTTAAGGAAAGGGTAGTATGTGGCTGCAAAAGCAGAAAGAAAGGCTCATCTACGCCTTCTAGTTCTTCAAAGATCGTATGAGGAAGGTGAATGACTAGGACTTAAGGAAAGCTTGTGTGTAGAGGCAAAGGTGAGAGTTGCCAATTGATACGCTGAGGTTGTGGAGGGAGTTTAAGGTGACTAGGACAGAAAGGAAATGGCACAAGTTCTTCCTAAGAAAATACAGAGTATGCCTATGGCACAACAAGTTGACAAAGGTGGTGTAGACATCCAAGAGATGATGCCTTGGCAGAGACACCAAGATAAAACACTAATGTAAAGGTAATAGGTGGAAATCAAAAGACTTTCTTGATTTGGCTCAGAATTGATGAGAAGCAATTCAAGAGTAGAGGTGATTGCTGGTACTGGGGCTTCCAGCAGGAACCAGAAGAAAATAATTGAAAGCAATGTGAGTATAGAGAGGGCTAGAGGACTGTGAGGAATAGAATTGGGTAGTAAACTGGAAAAACTGAATATGAAATGTGAACAAGAGTGTGCCTGAGGAAGAAGGAAAGGGGAGGTATTTTGGGACAGCAAGCCAGATAGATAGGACCAGAGTTTATGGACTGGCAGACTATCAATGCTGGTTTCATCAGGGATGGAAGAGAGGAGTCATAAGATGAGTTTAAGGAGTTATGGGGCAACAGGGATGGAAGAAGGAGGTCAGGAGTAGCTAATTGAACTTCTCCAGGCTGAACAAAGAGGGTTGAAGGCCGTCTCTGTAAAGGACAACTTGGACAGAAAGCTGTTAAGTCCAGAGAACTTGCCGGATGGAGAGAGCAGGGCAAGCCCAGAGTGGTGACAGCGGAATAGTGAGAAGTGACCAGGAAGAAACTCAGTGGGGGGAACCACAAAAAAGTGGTGAAAGATTCTGTAGGTTTTAATAAAACTCCCCGGCAGAGCTGCAGGAGCTATCCTGTGGATGCTTTTAGCCCACTGCAAGTGTGGGTATCTGGGTGTTAGCTTAAATCTCTCTCAAGGTGTTCTAAGTCACTTTTGCTTTCTAGTCAGGGTATGCCTTGGCTCAGCTGACTGGTAGAGTGTTCAGATGCAGTAAGTTGTTCTCTTGTAGTAAGTCTGAGAAAAGAGGGAGCAAAACCACTACTTGCACTTGGCTGTGTCCAGTGGCAGTGGTGCATCCATGGGTGCCATTTCTTGGCAGATGCCCTTTTGGATTTAGGAAGCACAAGTTCATGAGAGCTGGAGTAGCTATAGCTACATAACACCTAGTTTGTTATACCCTACCGAGTGCAAGAGAAGTGTTAATCCTGAGTGTACTTGCCTGGTAGTGGGTACTGCTGCGGCTCTCCTGTGAATTGTTTGCACCTGGGGAAGCTGGCTGGTTTGAGTTCAACACCACCAGACCCTCTGGTCCGCTCGTCCTGACTGCTCTTGTTCAACTCCTGGTCTCAAGCAGTGGGCTTCCCTGCTGAATGGTGTTCCCGGAAAACCCACAGCTCTTGTTTGGAAAAACCTTGGAAAACCTGTCTGTTGTTTGAAACCTGCCTTTGTCCGAGCGTCGCCCTCGCGTGCTGCACCGCCTGCCCTCTCCAAATGGCGTTCATGGCCTCCGAGCAGGAGCCAGGGGTCTTGGACTCCTGCTCCCGAAGGCGGGTTGCTGCAGTATATGGACTGCCTGACCAGGACAGTATTGAGTTGCAGTCAGGCCCCCGCAGGAATGCAGGACCATGCCAGTATGACCTGTTCAGATATCCCAACCGAGAGCTGGAGCCATTGGCAGACTTTAAACCGGAGAGGTCAAGTTAATGTCACAGTGCACCTTTGCCAGAAGGAAGGCTTCTGCAAGTGCGGTCTGGGGAGCTAATTGGATATGTTTTTCCCATCTGTCCTGTATTTTTCCATTCCTTTGTTTGGTTGTTCTCTCTCACCCATCAGCACTAACTTGCTGGAAGAACATCAGGTTTTGGATGCTGGAGGGCTGAAGCCCAGATGAGCCAACCTTTCAATCGGGTGGCTCAGATGGTCTCTTTGGATTGTTTAAAGCCTTTGGATGGGTGATGGAGTTCAGAGACACCTCTGGAGGGCAGGCAGTGCTCAGCAAAGAGCCCACATAGCAGGTCCGCAGTAAGTCCTGCCTTCAGGGAGGTCTGCACATTGAACGGGAGTTTTCTCAGCTCAAAGGTCAGGTCCTGTTCAGCTGCTCATGCTTGCCATTCGAGTAAGAAACACGAATCCTTGCACCAGCTCACATACAAGGAAACCTAGTAAGCCACAGCTGTGCTTGCAGACAAAAGAAGCAGATTAACAGGAGCTCCTCTGAGTTCAGAGAGGTTCATTTCACAGGCGTGCGAGGAGTGACCCCAAAGGGTGCCCGCTCGCAGAAAAGCCGTGTCTGTGAGCTGACCTGAAATGCAAACCAGCTGTTAGCAGCATCAGCACCCAGGCAGCTGGACTCGCAGCTCATCCAGTGTAATCCGTAGGCTAGGAAAACAATCTAAAACAGCCTTAATATTAAATACTAGCATGAGAGCTCAGAAATCACTCGTGTCCCTGGTTTCTGGTTCGTATCTCTGGTGCGTAGACAGGACACCGCAGTCAGTGCTACTTGCAGCCACTGAGAATGAGCAAAGCAAAGGGAATTGGCTGGCTTCAGCCAGCAGACCTGCAAACTGACTCCCAACTGCTTGCAGCTCTCTTGATCCAACACAGCTGTCCTCCTTAAGTCATATTCATTTACAAGGTTATGGCATAAGCAGGATGAGTACAGAAGATGGAAGACATGGTGAAAAGCCCAGAAGAGATTTTGTGATTGATTAAAATATTTCTGCACTGCTTTCAGCTTCTTTCTACCCAAGGTATGAGACTTTCCGAGCTGGGTCCTGTGGTGAGCAGGGAAAGGACAGTGAACACGCCAAACTAATGGGAGAGGAGTCACAGTGAGGAGCTACCGACAGCAGAGGGCACAAAAGATAACGGCAGCATATACTTGACACGTGCACATGACTAAAAGTGATAGCTTGGACTTGAATTAAATTAAATCAGAGTTTTGTTACTTTCTCCTTATGACTGTAAAAAAAAAAGGGTTCTTTATTCTGATTTTTTAAAAGCTGCTGCTTAAATTTTTTCTCTCTAAATTTTTTTACTTAATATTTAAAATCAGGTGCCACTTTGTAGACTCTGTGATGTGATTTCCTTTGTCATCCCAAATAACAAAGCACCAAATACTCCAGCACCTGTGGGATTAATGTAGTCAGTGTTTCCATTGATAAACTCTGTGAACCCCTAAGGAAATTCATAACATCATTTCACACCATTTCCTTTCCTAACTCATCTTCTTCTATATACACTATGGTTGCTGAGTTGAATAAATTAGAAAATGCCATCTGATGTTTTGAGGTATTTGCATTTATGATTCAGCCGGAATTAGGAAAGCCTCATCTGGCATTACAGGGCCAAGTGGGCAGAGTGAGCGGATTCCTGGATCTGTTCTTTCGGTGCAGGTGGGTGAGATCCAGCTCCTGAAGACCTGAACGTGTGTGCGGCCAGCTCTGATGGGTGCAGCTCCAGGGGGACAGAATGTAGTGCCAATGCTGTGTGTTGTTAGGGCTTAAACCTTTTCTATGCACAAATCTCTAATATTTGCTTACTCCAAATGTACCACTCATAATAACTTCAAGTATGTGTTTGCAGGTTTTGGGGGCAGCTTTGTTCTTTGTCATTTCTCTGTGTGCATGTCAGTCACGTTAGCAGTGTTTTTTAGAAGGATGAACAGTGGCTGTTCTTGCTCTTTTTCCCAAACTCTGGAGCAAACAGTGCCAATTTGCACAGTTATCTGAATGTTGCTTTTTTAAGGAAAAAAATCCCTGAGGAGAAGGACTTAGCTCGTGAGATGGTTGCATAGCAGCATCACTGAAGGACTTGCAGTGGATGGACGGACACCACTTTGCTGGGTGGGTGGCTGAAGACATCAGGTGCTGGTGTTGAGAGCAGGAGGGCAGCAGTTCTGTCCCTGTGATGTTCATGGTGTTAATCACAGCGATGACCAGGAAAGCCCCAGTGCTTCCTATTCTTCTCTCAGAGCAAAAGGGTGGGTCAAGGGGGCAACCACCTGAGGTTGTTATTCTTTTTTTGTTTGTTTTATTTTGTTTCTGAACAGGAGAAAACCACTCCTCCTGGAAGCACTGAGAATATTGTGGAAGAGATTGGTGAGTTGGGCCAAACCGTGACATTATGGAGAAATCTTCTTCTCCTGTGCAGGCATTAGCTTTTGCCACTTCAACCAGGAGTGATGGGGAAAACGCTCCTGGCTTTGCCATTTTGTGCATGAATGTCTGTACACCCAGCCAAATATTCAGATTCCCTCTTAGTTAGCGCACAGAGTCTGGCTGTCAGCGCTGGGTATTATCTGCCAGGCAAGGGGGCATTTCCCTGCAGCTGGTTTTTGAAGGAAAGCAAGCCTACAGGGAAATCAAGTGAAGAGCTGTCTTCAGGCATTGGTTTCATGAGGGTATGTGCCCAGAGACCGTTCTCCTGAATGCCGTGGCTATGCCTACAGAACCCTGAACACGGGGTCGGTGAGCAGAAGATGCTCCCGCTGGCCTAGCAGACACTCTTGGGGAAGCGTGGCTCTGCGGCTGCACGCTCAGCCACGTGGCACCCGGCCTGCTCAGGAGATGCTCTCTGGCCATGCCTGAGGTCACATACAAAAGGAAAAGAGTGTGGTCCTCGCCCTGACCCACCACTGCCGGGGACTCCTAAGGCAGCAGATGGGAGTGAGGATCTGGATACTCGCAGTCTTGCCTTCCCTTTCCTCCCATCGGTCTCCTCCAGGCCAGCCACGCTGCCAGCCCGCTCCACGGGCTCCGGCTCGGTGGCACCCCGATGCCCCGCTCCGCCTGCCCGGGGAGCCCGGCGCTGAAACCCTTCCCTAAGCTTTTTCCTCTCGGCCTGATTTGCAAATATGTCATTGACTTTAAAATCAAATTTTGTATTCTCCCCTTACAAACTTAACCTTCCTTCATGTGACGGCGGTGAGCCCAGAAGTTAGTGGACAGAGCTGGGTAAATAAATGAGGGTTTGACAGGACAAGAGCAGAGGGGGGCTCATGCCCATCCCACCCCTTCCGCAGTCAGTGGGTTTCAAAACTGCCCTCCACAAAACGCCGCTGGCGATTACTCTTGATGGCAGCTTTTGGAAACTGTTATTGCTTCTATCCACAATCATAACAAGCATTTTTGACCGAAAAAGAAATAATTAAATCCATGCTTTGTTTTACAAGAATTCTTCTGTTGCCAAAATTTGATTTGACCAGCAATACGGCCATTTCGTATTGTGTGTGTTGAAGGGAAGGAAGCCCTCCTAATTTTAGTTTCCTCTGTTTTATCACATGCAGGTAAAGCTGCTTTACCCGCTTCCTCATTCTGCAGTCCCTGCAGATTTATGTTTGGAAACCACAGCTTATTTATATACCTCCTTATTATGCTAAATGCACACACATATTTAACATAATGAGTATGTATACCAGTTCACAATGGACCGTGCGACACAAAAAGCACAAGCCCAGACTTTCAGCTGCACCAGCTGGCAAGGAAGAGACTGAACAGCAATGAACTGATGGCGATTCTCCAAACGGGGAGTGATTTTTTTGTTTGGCCATTTGGTTTTGTGCTTTTCTGAGCTGTCTGAACCTATGGAGAAAGGCAGCAGATGAAGTGCTGCCTAGGAAAGCAGGACAGACAGCTTCAGGTATTGAAAGAGGATGTGCTGCCTTCATACGGTGTAAGGCCAGCCTTGTTGGCCAGCGTGGAGGAGAGGATGGCCATGAAGTCATTTGGAGACCATTGTTTCCGTGTGCACACAAGGGCTGTGTTTGTGCTGGAAGCCAGTGACTGCCTTGTACTGGTTGTGTGGGGCCAGGTATGAGCCCCGGTTGAGAGGTCCCTCCTGAGTCTTGGGGTTTCCAAATACGCCACCCAAAAAAGGCACCAAATTTAAAAAGTTTAATCGAGCTTGAGAGGATAAAGGCATTTTCAACCAAGGAAAGAAGAGGACTGCAGTACAGGTTTTCAGGACCGTTGTACGAGATTCAGCACTCGGGAGTGCCATTCCTAACCTCCCACGGTGCTTAACCCGCACCCGCAGCTACTACCAGGCAGTCTCCCGCAGGGCTTGCTGATGACTGCGAGGAGCTTATCAACAGAGGTGTATCTTTCTTTGTCCTGCTTCCAGAGCAAGCGGTTCAGGAGACGGTAGACACAGATCTGTATGTGAGAAGAAGACAGCGCCCGACTGCTTCCAGGAGATACCGTGAGGGTTACCGGTAAAGACAGTTCTCCATGGGCATCTTGTTTTGTCTGTAGCTCTCCTTGCCTCCTTCTTCCCCTCTTTTCTTGCTCTTCTGGACTCTGTTTCTGCTAAGCTTAGCCGTGTCCTTAGTGGGTTGGGGTGAGAGGACAAGTGTTGGCAGCTGCCCATGGTGTTGGTGGCTCCCTGTGGGAGGTGTGCAGTGGCCATGGGGCAGGAGCAGCCACAGGAGTGGGCTGGGGTTGGGTGAAGTTGTGAAGATGAGGAATGTGGAGGAGCACAAGATGTTTCTGGGATACTTTACCCTGTTAGTGTGGGGCAGGAGCTCTGGCCATGTGGGAGGAGAAGAGCTGAGGAAGAGGTGGCATCATTTTCTTCCTTGGCATGGGCCAGTGAAGAGTGTCTCATGAGCAGCCTGAATTGGATGACATGTCAGCAAAGGCCCTACTTGGCTTCCATCGTTCACCTGGTATGTGTGGGTGTCTGGGGGATGGGACAGCATCTTGTCTTGGGGACCTCCATGGAAATGGAGAGACCTTTCCCAGTGCGTTGTCTCCGGGTGGCAGCTGAGCCCTTGATGGAGCCCGGAGTCTGGCCACCATCCCGATGGGCTGCAGCGGCCGTGCCAAGTAAGACCGCGGAGGCAACACTGCAGCTTGGTCGTGCGTTGTCTGAGCTGTCCTCGCTCGCCGTGCAGGGACGCTGGGGGCTACACTTTTGAGGCAAAGAGGAAAGGTTTTATTTCTGTTGCTGAGCCCCTTCACTGCAGGCTCAGAGACCTCAAAATGAGCCATGCTGGTGGACCGGGGCTGAACAGCCATGCTACAGCGGGCTCGGTCCAGCTCCAAAGTTTACCATGACCTAAGTGACAGGAAAGGGAGAAATGGCACCTGTGGAAACTCAGTGTGGGCTCCTACTGCCAGGCAGCTGGCTGTCCAGCTTCTAGCCGCTTCAGGAAAAGGAGGAGAGCAAGGGGGATATAGGGTTTATGAGGGAAAAAAAAAAAAAAAGGCTGTGGCTCTCTTTTTATTTTGTTCAGCCATTAAAACGCACCTGCTTGGGATTTTGTTTCTTTTCCATTTCAGTGGTCGATGCTTACAGTCTGAGACCGGTTCTGTAATCCACAGCTTGGGAGAGCTTTGTTTCGCACCTTGTAGTAGTGCTCTTTGTCCAGCGTAATGCACAGTGTATAGATGAATGTATGTGCATATATAGATATGTGTGTATGTATTTATCTAGAACATCCTCTGCCCATTTCCACCTTCTTCAGCACATATTAAACATATGGGCTGGTTTCATGAAATTAAGCACGGTTGAAGATAGTTTACATATGCACACTTACTGTTAAGTATCCCCTATAGGGATATTTGTGATGCATTAGCTGTATACAAAATATTAGGTAATATAGAGCATATATTGTGTGTGTGGAATGTCTATGTAACGACACGGTTTAACCCTGCTTTGGCTCTGCAAGGTAGGACATGCCAAATGCTCTGTCCTGGCAATTTAGAGCAGACCAAGGGTCCCTAAGCATCAGGTTATGTTGACAGCTGACATAACTTTCCTCAGACACGCAGAGCATCTGCCGGTTTATAATTAGAGCCCTTTCCTCATCAGCTGCACCAGTGCAGAGTCAGTGCAGAGGAAGGTGGGGAGCGGGGAGGAGGGATGTTCACGCCTCATAGGTGTAGGACCCTGGTTAATCGTGTCAGCGTCCACCGCGTCAAGGGGAAGGCGGCTTGGTGGGACCCGCTTCCCCAGAGCGTTGCTGCTGGCAAAGCCATGCCCTGATCACAGGGCTGGGTCTCAACAGGGAGCAAGGGCCTGGCCCTGCCACTCCATGTGGAGATGCTCAGCCAGTGTCCAGGACCAGGCAGACGTTCAGGCAGCTTCCCCTTTTTGCCTTGAGCACATAGTAGAGAAGAGAAGTAGATTCAGAGTCCATCTCCCAGGAGCTGATGAGCAGGAAAGATGTCCTTTTCCGTTAGGGTTGCATGTAACTGAAAGCAAGAACTTCTTGTGCTTCCCAGCATCGAGGATTACGTGTGTGTTTAGGCCCTCTTTGAAGTAGGTGTAAATGTTCAAGCACTCTCTGGACAAACAATCTCAGCTTTTCATAGCTGGAATGCTCCTCGAGAATGGGCTCCAGGCCCCTGCATGCTGGAAGGGCCTTTGACAACCTGATCTGCTGCGGCTGCTGGTTTGCTCATCTGTACTCTGTCACAGCTTATTCTGGTGTAAAGTCCAGCTTGGGCCACTGAAGTAATTTAGGCTTTGCACCAGTGCAAAGAAGATGAGCGTTTGGGCCAGAGCCATAAGTGTGCAAAAAGCTCTGCAACTGGGTTGACCAAAAGCTGCTTTGCTCTCCCCAGTGACCTTGGTTTGAACTGCTGCATCCTCAGCCCGTGAGCAGCCTCAGCAGGTCCCAACCTGCAGGCACTGGGCTGAGGACCGCTGCTCTACCCCAGTTAAAGTGTCCTTCCCTCCAAGGGTGACGCCACTGTTTTGTTTCTCCTCTTGCTTCAAGATGTGGTTGTCATCCCCCCACTGATTGCCTGCGTGTTTCGGTTTTATTCTTTTCTTGCAGGCCTGAAAGAGCCATTCAGCCTGAGACCGACACTACTTAGAGCAGTAGCCGGTAAGTGTCCCCCAGTCACTCGCTGCCCGTTTTATATAGCTGCATCAGGCTAAAGGGGTTAGGTGGCCACAGCTTGTGACGCCCGTCTGCAGGCGGTACGTGCGGCTGTCCTGTCTATCCCCCATGTCCATGGATCGAGAAACTGCAGAGCACGAGGGCTGGACTGATGTCCTGAACCTCAGGTTGTGCTTTGTATTGCACCAGACGTCCCGGTGGGCTTGGAGTCCCATTGCATGACCCTGCCCAGCTTGCCCCTGCCTGGATGCTGCCAGAGAGGAGGACAGAGGTGGAACCCATCTGCCTGCATTGCCCCACCACCACAGGTTCCTGTCTCAGCCTCACGTTTATGTGGTTTCCCTGGGTATGATCTATTCACCAGTTTGAGACGCTCTTGGCGCTGCCAAGACACAGCCTGGACCTCTGTAAGAAATGCGGAGCTGGCAGAGGCGTTGCTGGTCTCAGGGCTTTCCGGAGCCAAATTGAACCAGCAATCGAGAAATGGTCTTTGCCACCGTTATTGTCATCTGCCTTGAAGTGAAGCTGGCCGTGAATAGATGCTTGCCTTCCCACCAGGGCATGGCCTGTCAGTGCTTTCTCCTGCTCCTCCTCCCAGAATCTCTGTCTACATCCCACTCCTGCGATCTTCAGCCAGGTCTCATTCCCTTTTCCTTTCTGTTCCCCGACAGCTCCAGCTTCCACGGCGTGTGGTGGCAGCTTGCAGAACTAGTGACATCGCAGCCTTCCTGGAGGAGACCTAGCGTGAACCACGGGGTTTGGAGGGGTGGGGTGGGATCGGGGCATCTTTAGGGGCATACTTGGGTGAGGGGAGAAGGAACACCTGACGTTGCAGTTCTGTTACAGCTAAGGCAAAAAGCTTTCCCTGTGTTGAGGCCAGGTCAGGTACATTTGCTGTTTCTTGAGAATAACATCCTGTCTTGTTTGTACAACTGCAGTCTTGATCTAACCAGATATTCACTGGCTGAAGATAGACTGCTGCACAGCAAGCCCTTCCCTGCTCCTCTCGGCAGCTATAGATTCCCACCCAGCTGGTGGCCCTGGTCAGCACCGTGCAGCGCTGAGAGAAAGGGCAATGCCTAAAAGGAGAAGGCAGCATCTCAAGAAACACCAAACCGTCTGGCCTGGCCAGCCTCCTTGAGCACATCAGCGCAGCAGCTGCCTGTTTCAGGCCCCGCAGAATCCAGAGCTATCCCACGACCTGAGGACTGCTGGCATTTATAGCTGGCAGCTGCCTGGCTTGACCCTTCTGGCTAAGAGGAGACGGGTTTTGCACAAACCCTGGTGTAACCGGGGGGCTGGATGTGCTTCCCACTATCGGGGTCCAGCCCAAAGCTGTCACCTGCAGCTTCAGTTCGTGTCTGTGACCTGAGAGCGAAACCAGAGAGTGCTGGGGCTGAGCACTGGCGCATGTTCTTCTTCAGAGCTTTTTTTCCCAGTTCAATGGCTTTTCAAAGCCCCCTCCCACATGGCAGCACCTGGAAGTCAGAGGAGTTGGATGTGACCGGTGATGCCGGCGGGCAGTGGGCAGAGGCTCAGGGGGGGAGAAGAGCCAACACAGCCGGTAGAAATGCTCTGGCTGCTGATCCATCCCATCTAACCTGCTAAACCCCATCCAGTGGCTTTTTCAGTCCTTTTTTTGCAATGTAAAGGCTGTCCCCAAAGCACTCTCACTTCTTCAGCCTGGATCTGCAGTGAGTATTTGATGTCCTCAGGCTTTTTGCCTTTGTGCCATGACCTGACAAGGAGGGAGGAGAGCCTTCCCGAAGGCTGGTACCGTGACGCTCCTCCGGGATAGACTTGGAGGCAGGAGTCTGCTTCGACCCCTAGATCTCCTTGGCTTTTCTGGGCTGAGTTGCAAGTCCTGTGGGGAGTCTTACCCTTAGCACAGGTGGGTGGGAGGCGAGAACCCCCACGCTGGGCTGGGACGCTCTGCCAGTTAAATATCCCTGCTGCTGGGCTGGCGGAAAGGCACACAAAGGAGCATTTTCTAACTGCTCCACACCCGCCGTCTTTTCACTGGACATGTGCCGGCGAGACCCCCTGGGAAGCACAGCACCAATGAATGTAGTCTGCCAAGAAAAGAAAAACAAAACAACTCTCAGCAGATCTCTCAATTCACGACCATTATAGGCAGCGACTGGGGAAGGAAGAAAGTTGAAGTGGATAAATAGTAAGGATTTCCTCAGGATTTCATCTACAGTGGATGCAGGTGAGCAGCATAAAGATGCTGAAAATAGCATCCAGGCAGACAATAACCGCTCGCCCTCGAGAGGTGCCAGGACAGGAGCTCTTGGAGCAGGGGTGGGTTCAGCAGGAAGGACAGGTAGGGGCCACGCTCTCACCTGGGGCAGCAGGTCCCCCTGGAGGGACAGCATCCCCCAGAACCAGGCGGATAGCATCACCTGGGTCCCATGGGACAGGATTGGTCACACGTGTTTATTCGTTGGGTTCTCCGATCCCAGCGCCAGTGGCTGTCAGGGTCACTCTGTGTTTGGTGCTGTCCTCCCGGGCAGGATGCCGGTGGTTCAAAGCCACCCGCCAGCCCCTTGCAGAAGAGGACAGGGAGGCTGCATCTCGTCTCACTCTGCCCCTGTGGTCTCCCCAGGCACTGGCATCTGATCCTAGGGGCGGGGAGCATCTCCCAGCTGGGTGCTGTAAAACCCCACCTGAGGACCTCGCACCTTGGCCCGTGAGGGGTACCTCCCCCCTCACCCAGCAGTAAATGCCTGGTGTCTTTCAGCCTCCAAGGGACAGGTCAGCAGCTCCAAATACAAGCAGCGAGGAGGTCTCCACGTTCGGGAGGGCAGCGCGTGTTAGACTTGCTTTGCAGCAGCAACCTTAGAGGCAGCGCTCGCTAGTTGAGAGGTATCACTGCAATGTAGAGTAGCGATAAAAAGGAAAAGGTCCTGTTAACTGCGGGGTGGGAGCTCAGAGGCATCTCTGTCGTGACAGCGGGGCAGACGTGTGGGGAGTGCTGCTCTCCGCGCAGGCTTGGACCACGCTGGGTCCTTCGCCCGCACTGCCGAGGGATGTCGGTGCCCACGCAGACACGTGCAGGTGATTGCTGCGGGTGCTGGCTGGCGCAGCCCGGGGTCTCACCGGCAGCACGGGCGCAGGCAGAGCCTGGCAGGCAGCACAGCAGCGTTGGCCGATGGGGGTTTGTTACGGCCCCGCGCCGCGAGGCTGAGCAATGCTTCTGGGATGCCGGGATTGCTGCCGAGGCAGCCTGCGGCCATGGGCGTGTGCGTCTGCCTGTGCAGCAGAGTCAGCTTGTTCCTTGTACAAACCATTTGGCGAGAAACCAATAAACACTGAGCTCTCTGTGCCTGCGTTACTCAGCGAGCTGAGCCTCATTGCGCATCTCTTCGCTTCGCCTCGCCCCACCCTGTCCCTGTTCCACGTGCCCAGTGGCAACTCGGCCACGGCCACCCGACCAGCAGGACAGGGCACCCATGGCCACGGTGACCACCTGGATGCGACAGCTCCAGCTGAGCATCCGGACGTGATGCCCACGGCCCCGGGGAGCCCTCCACACCCCTCGATGCTGCAGTGCAGGGGTGAGCACCCGCTGCCAGGCAGCCATCCCGTGCAGGCTCGTGGTGGTTGCTGTCACCGCAGCCACCGTCCTGTGTTGTGCTGGGTCTGGCCACATCCCTGCCATCCCCCCGGCCCGGCGGTGCACACCCCACAGCGCCCAGTCCGGCCCTGGGGTAGGAGTTGGGGGGGCACGGTGCACCATGCTGGGCATGAACTTGGCCAAATACCCCCAGGAGAAAGCTGGATCCGGTTCTGCCCCGGCTGGTCCTGCACGGGTCCCACCAGTGCCCCTCAGCGGCACCAACGGGTGCTCCTGCTTGTGCCCCGTGCATTCCGGATCAGCCACCTCCGACCTCCTCCACCGGCTGCAAGTCCCACCCTGCGGTAAGACCCTTCTACCTGGGTACAGGCTGGCCACGCTCCAGCACCTTCACAAAGCAACTTCGTCTGCCAAGAGTGTATTTTTGACAGGAGAAAAACGTGCCCACGTACAGCATCTGAGCCTTCCAAGTTTTTCCTGCCTTTAATAGGCCCAACCGGCAGAGCTTATTCAGAATACAGGTAGGAAATATATTCCAACAGCGAGGTACGTTTTCCTAATGAGGTGGTTAAAGGTTTTGCAGGGCTGTACATGCTTGACCCGCTGAGCTCCGCCTTGGCAAAGCCAAGCCACGCTGTGCTCGCTGTAGGTTGGAGAGTGTAGACGTGGCTGTGCCCGGCCCACCCAGCCAGCAGACACGGACCCCCCAAGAAGTGGTGAGAGCTGCAGCTTTCCTCCTAGTGCCATGACCCAGAGTTGCCCGGCGCTGCAGACCCACCGCCCGGGCAGACCGGACACAAAGGGAATTTAGGCATCAGCCATACGCCTGAGCAAGGTGGCCATGAATGGGATGTCAGCAGGAGGAACGTCCCCGGGTCCTGCGCCATCACCCCTGCGCTTCTCCCATCTGGGGGCCAGGCTGTCCCCCACTGGTCCCCACTCGTTGCACGGGCAGCAGTCCCTCACGGCGGTGACTCTGTGGAGGCTCCTTTCACCTTGTGGCAGGACGTTTGGTCTTCTGTCCCCAAACCCCCCTTGCTCTGCCTCCCCACAGGCTGGTGGGCTACTCCGCAGCTGGAGAAGGCACGGTCGGGAGGAAGGAGCTTTCTCGGGGTCTGGGCTGTGCTCCCCACCAGAAGGACAGGACCTGGCAGTACAGAGCAGCAGTGGGTGAAGCGAGCACCAGCGCTGAGCACGCAGCAGAGGCGGGAGGGTGCGGGGACCCGAGTGGGTCTGGGACCTGCCGCAGGCGTGACTGGGAGTCTGATTGCGCCACACGCATCCCAGCAAGGGATGAGTCAGGGCCCCTTCTGGGTGTTTCCTCTCCCCAACAGCTCTCCACCTCCCTTTGTAATTCCAGAGCCTCATGATTGCATAAATACGTCGTCTCTAAAATGTGATAGTTAAACTGAATAAACCCTGCCAGGAGGAATATTGGCTTTACTACCCTGTCATTGAGCAGCCACGCAGAGCACTCAGGCCCAGCAATCAGCTCTGCGTGCTCAGGGAGTTCCTTTTGCTCAAGTCCGGGGTGGGAACTGCCCCAGCGCTGCTTTGGGGACGCGCACGCTGCCGGAGTCGGCACTGGAGTCTGTGGGAAAGCTCATACTGCCGAGGTCCTCCCTGCCTGGGGAGCAGATGCGCTTGCACTATTTTACACCCCAAGAACCAAGTGTATCCTGCCCCTCGCGGCACAGCCTCTCCTCCAGGAATAACGCGGATCCCATGAAGACGCCAGGGCTGTGGGGACACGGGTGCCCCCAGCCCAGCCAGCAAGACCTGGGGCAAACACAGCCCCTCTGGCCGAGCTCCACCCTTGCCCTGAAGCACTGGTTTCCAGTTAGAAGAGAGAGGAAGACACCAGGCTGCTGAGTCACGAGCAGGAGCCCACATCTGGCCCAGCCGTGGGAGCAGCTGCTTCGTCAAATGGTGTTTGGCACCGAGTCCAGCCGCAGCGGGATCTGCGGGACCTCCTCCTCCCACTCAGTCCCTGTGTCTGGTGGAGCGGGGCAGTAACCACACGCGTCTCCCCGTGGGGAGATCTAGGGAAAGGGGACTGGGCAGCCCCATGAGCAGGTCCGGGGGAGCAGGACCTGAGAGTTGATGAGGAGGATGAGGAAGGCCAGGCCTGCCTCCTCCCCGTCACCCAGGGAGCGGGGTCCCAGTGCTTAAAGCTCCCCCTGGCCGGGGAGCCGGGAGATGTGCAGCGGTATTTGCTCTTCCCTCCGCATCCAGACGGGCTGGGCGCTGGATCCTGCGCAGCAGAAACGCAGCACCGGGACGCAGCGGCTTGTGGAGGCTGCGGGGACCAGTCCTATGGGAAAGTCCGCTGGGGCCGGCTGGGCAAGGCCTCCCGGCACCACTACGCAGCCCCCCAGCTCCCGGTTCAACCCCCGAGGCTGGTGCAAGGAGAGACACCGTGTCCTCCAGCACGGCCGTGCNAGCCCGCTCCCGGCGGCCCGGGCCGCCTCCCCGGGCCGGACGGAGGCTCGTCCCCATCCCCGGCCCCGTCCCCGGCCCTTCTCACCCCGCTCCGGCCGGGGCTCCCGCTGCCCTCCTCACCTCGGAGCGGGGGCAGGGGGCTGCCGGGGGTCGCCGCCCGGTCCCGGCTGCGCCGGGGAACCCCGTCCCGCTCCTGCCCTGCCAGTCTGCCCGGTTTTGGGGGTATCTTTTTCCTGCTGTTTTCTCCGATTTCTGGTGGGTTTCCTTCTGCNAGATGTGCAGCGGTATTTGCTCTTCCCTCCGCATCCAGACGGGCTGGGCGCTGGATCCTGCGCAGCAGAAACGCAGCACCGGGACGCAGCGGCTTGTGGAGGCTGCGGGGACCAGTCCTATGGGAAAGTCCGCTGGGGCCGGCTGGGCAAGGCCTCCCGGCACCACTACGCAGCCCCCCAGCTCCCGGTTCAACCCCCGAGGCTGGTGCAAGGAGAGACACCGTGTCCTCCAGCACGGCCGTGCTGCCAGTCCCGGCTGGGGAGCTCGGAGGGGTGGGGAGGGATGGATACACACGGGTAAACATCTCTCCCTTCGTTCCTCCGCCCGCCCACGCACCCANGGTCCCGGCTGCGCCGGGGAACCCCGTCCCGCTCCTGCCCTGCCAGTCTGCCCGGTTTTGGGGGTATCTTTTTCCTGCTGTTTTCTCCGATTTCTGGTGGGTTTCCTTCTGCCCTGGCATGCCCCTGGACAGGAGCTCCCCGGCGTGTTCCTCCTCCTTTCTCTCGCCTTTAACTGAAATGGGGAGAGACCGTGGAAGTAGGGCACCAGTGGGGATGGGTTTGGCCGGGAGAAGCTGGTACAGTTTCTTTTTCTTTGGAGGCAAGAGTCTGCCAGAGGGGGGATGTTGCTAGTGATTTTGGGGGTGATCTGTGCCTGAAAGGGAATGGAGACCTTTTTGATAGAGACCATCTAACAGAAGAGAGAGCAGCGCTGGGCTGGTCCTGTGCGATGGAGGCCTGAGGCACATGTGTGCTTCCCCTTCTTCTGTAGCTGGGAGCAGATGAGCTAAAGGACTGTCAGGCACAGCAAAAGGAGAAGGCGTTTTGGGGCAGAGCGGCTCAGGGTCACCTCTCCGTCAGGGTCTGTTCTTTTGTGGAATCGCTGTCAGCTTCATGCTTTGGAGTTATTGCAGTTTCCTCTTGCTTGTGAGGAGACGTCTGTGCACTGGCATTAGCTCAGGTGGCCGTGATAAATGGGACCGTACAGGCTCACTTGCGAGCCTGGGTGTTTATGTCTGTAGCTGAAGGTTGTGATGCTACAGTCCCACTGCAGCTGGCACTTCACCTAAAAAAGACTGCAGGTATCCACCCGCGCAGCAGTCGCCCCGTTGGGCTGCCGTGCTCATCGGCCGTGACTTTAAGCAGCTGGAGGGTTAGGTGTGTTCCTGATCCATCAGCCCCACATGGATGTGGCCCCGCAGCAAAGAAGGGGGCAGGCCTCCAGCATCCGTGCTGGTAAGCATTGCACCGGCTGGAAACCTCCGCGTGTCTGATCTTAGCTGGCCAAAGACTGCAAGGAGGTCAGCTCAGCTCAGCAGGTGATGGTACAGCTGTTCGTGGAAACATCTCTGGAAATGGGAAAACAAATCTTACGTTTTTTTCAAGCGTCTTAAACTGTCAGTTCCTCCCCACTGCTTATTCTGCAGACATATTCTGCATCTGCTGGGGCAGCAGCAGGGTTGGTTGGTGTGGTAGTCAGCCGAGCTGCTCTGCGATGCTTGCAACAAGAATCCAGCCAAACCCATCTGTCCTCTCCTTCGCCACCCTCACCTTGATGGTCAAGATGGTTACTATCACCTTTAGTGCCATTTTGTGTTAATTCCCATGGAATAAATTGGACTCAGGCAAATAACTATTAACACAGACACCGTACAACTTCCAGTGTTCACACAGGTCTCAGGGTTTCGAACACTGAAAACTGGCTTTGTCCCATTGCAGTTATGCATCTTGATAAACCTCTGAAGAAACACAGGGAGGAAAAATTATGGGGCTTTAAGGCTACTAAATGTCACTGGTGTGTTTCTGTGTTTCCTAACAAGTTTTTTCTTCCCTCCCCCTCTTTTAAAGGAGCTGAGCTGGGAAATCTCTTGTTCAAGCCATATCNACCCACGCACCCACCCCCGGGAGAAGAGCTGGGAAGAGCCAGAGAAGGATCTTTTGGGACACGGGAACTTATTTGGGGGCTGGAGCCCGGCTAAAGGCTCCCCCTCCTCCCCCGCCCCGCNGGAATGGAGACCTTTTTGATAGAGACCATCTAACAGAAGAGAGAGCAGCGCTGGGCTGGTCCTGTGCGATGGAGGCCTGAGGCACGTGTGTGCTTCCCCTTCTTCTGTAGCTGGGAGCAGATGAGCTAAAGGACTGTCAGGCACAGCAAAAGGAGAAGGCGTTTTGGGGCAGAGCGGCTCAGGGTCACCTCTCCGTCAGGGTCTGTTCTTTTGTGGAATCGCTGTCAGCTTCATGCTTTGGAGTTATTGCAGTTTCCTCTTGCTTGTGAGGAGACGTCTGTGCACTGGCATTAGCTCAGGTGGCCGTGATAAATGGGACCGTACAGGCTCACTTGCGAGCCTGGGTGTTTATGTCTGTAGCTGAAGGTTGTGATGCTACAGTCCCACTGCAGCTGGCACTTCACCTAAAAAAGACTGCAGGTATCCACCCGCGCAGCAGTCGCCCCGTTGGGCTGCCGTGCTCATCGGCCGTGACTTTAAGCAGCTGGAGGGTTAGGTGTGTTCCTGATCCATCAGCCCCACATGGATGTGGCCCCGCAGCAAAGAAGGGGGCAGGCCTCCAGCATCCGTGCTGGTAAGCATTGCACCGGCTGGAAACCTCCGCGTGTCTGATCTTAGCTGGCCAAAGACTGCAAAGAGGTCAGCTCAGCTCAGCAGGTGATGGTACAGCTGTTCGTGGAAACATCTCTGGAAATGGGAAAACAAATCTTACGTTTTTTTCAAGCGTCTTAAACTGTCAGTTCCTCCCCACTGCTTATTCTGCAGACATATTCTGCATCTGCTGGGGCAGCAGCAGGGTTGGTTGGTGTGGTAGTCAGCCGAGCTGCTCTGCGATGCTTGCAACAAGAATCCAGCCAAACCCATCTGTCCTCTCCTTCGCCACCCTCACCTTGATGGTCAAGATGGTTACTATCACCTTTAGTGCCATTTTGTGTTAATTCCCATGGAATAAATTGGACTCAGGCAAATAACTATTAACACAGACACCGTACAACTTCCAGTGTTCACACAGGTCTCAGGGTTTCGAACACTGAAAACTGGCTTTGTCCCATTGCAGTTATGCATCTTGATAAACCTCTGAAGAAACACAGGGAGGAAAAATTATGGGGCTTTAAGGCTACTAAATGTCACTGGTGTGTTTCTGTGTTTCCTAACAAGTTTTTTCTTCCCTCCCCCTCTTTTAAAGGAGCTGAGCTGGGAAATCTCTTGTTCAAGCCATATCCTTCTCAGTCTGACTTTTGTGGGATTGCTGCTTTGCTTTGCAAACCAGAATTCCCCAAAGAAGTGTGCCTGCCTCTTCCAGTGCCTCTTCCAGTGCCTCTGCCAGTCAGCATCCAGGTCGGAAGCCTTGTGTTGCTGTCCTGCAACAGCCAAGCGGTGGCAGCTTCCTTCTGCGCTCTCGTTGTGGCTGTGAAAAGGACAGGCCCCTCTCCTCTAAATTTGAACTGAAAGAAAAATCCCAGCCTTCATCATGGGAGACATCTGGCTGGTTGGATTGATGGTACTTGTGTACATCTGGTTTCCCAAGGTTGCTGCTCAGAACCTCATAAAAAACCCGAGGGACCAGAAAACAGAGTATACCCTCTTGATTAATGAAGTCAATGCTGACAGCCCAGGAGAGGACACTTCGGAGTTTGTGGAGCTCTATCACACCAGCGGTCAGACAGCCCGCTTGGATGGCTACTATCTGGTCTTCTACAATGGCAATGGAAACCGAGCCTACAAAGTTTTGAACCTCCAGGGCAAAGTTACTAACAGCCAAGGGCTCTTTCTTGTTGGCTCCTCTTCTGTGAACCCTGCTATAGTAATTCCTAAGAACACCATCCAGAATGGCCCTGACGTGATTGCTCTCTACTATGGCAAAGGGAACTACAAGGAGGGCATGAGCGTCACAAGTTATGGACTAGTAGATGCCTTGGTCCATAAGACTAAGAAGACGGACAGAGCAGATACGCTGCTCAGGGTACTGACCCCTGGCAGAGAAGCTTTCCTGGAGGACTCCACCTTCAGGACCATGGATGAGTCAATAGAAAGGTGCCGCGGGGCAGATTCTCAGTGGATCTTCCAAGTGGCCCTGCCCACCCCAGGCACAGACAACCACTGCATCCTGACTTCTCAGCTGAATGCATCTGCTGTCCTGATCAGCGAGGTCCTTGCTGCCTCGTCTTCTGAAGAGTTTGAGTTCATAGAGCTTCAGGGTCCCCGCTCCACCGTGCTGAGGGACATTGTTCTGGTGTTGATTGATGGTCGGACCAAAGACATTTATTTCACCATGGACGTTTACGGCAAAACCTCACTGGATGGGCTACTTCTGATCGGTCCAGCACAAGGCAAAACCCCAGGTAAGGACCGCATTTTGATGAGCACCTCAGAGCTGGGGGAGCGATCAGCCACGTTTGGGGCTGGAGGATGCTGACGGTTTTTATTGTCGTTTCGCATTCTGAGAGATCAGTGAAAATGTGACTCAGAACTCAGTGGCAGATAAAAAAGCAAATCAAATGTTAGAAGTTATTGGAAAATGAATTATATAAGGCAAATTAAATACTAGAAATTATTAGGAGAAAAGGAAAGAATGGCGGCCATCTTTTATGCCACTGTATAAATTAATGGTTTGCTTGTATCTTTAATTGTGTCTTGTGTGGTACAATACCTTAATCTCAGAAAGGATATATTAGAATTGGAGACATTCAGAGAAGGTCCGCTAGAATGGATAGTGCTCTGGAAGTGCTTCCACAGAAGAAATAACTATGTCTAGAAAAGGTATAGCTTAGGAGGGCCCTGACAGAGGTTTCAGAAATGTGAGTAGCCTGAAGAAAGTGGACAGGGATCAATTGCTTACTCTTTCTCCTGGTACAAGAATTAAAGGGCATCAAAAAAAGGTAGAAGGAGGTGGTTTCAGGACAAACAAGTGGAGGTGGTGTGTCTCGCAGCAGTGGTAGACCTGCGGAGATCTGGGCGAGGGACCTCGTGGAGGTCAAAGCCCACGTGTGCCTTTGCTGCTCGGGAGGACACGGTCCTGCTCCCAGCCCTGTGGCCATCCTGCCGCAAGACCCTGGCTGCGCCACGTCTCCTTGAAGTGTCCCCCTTCTCTGTGAGTAACTTGGTGGTCATTCTCAGCAGATACATACTCTCTTCTCGAAAAAGAACAAGGGCTTTTCTTCCATTGCACCATCTGCAAATGTAGGTCACAGCGTCAGCTGTGTGAAGCTGCGATCTAAACTTCCTCCCAACGTTCAAAATTTCTTCCAGGCCACCAGAGAAGGAAGAAATATCTTGTTATTTTGAGCACCTCAAAAGAAGATTTTGGCAGCTGGAGACACTGACTCTGCAGATGTCTTGTGTAATTCACTGACTCATCATTTCTGAGGTGGGGAGTATATTTATCCCTTACAAAGCTGGTTCCAATAAAAATGAAAATACTTTTGCAACTAAAACTTTTTTTTTAAAGCAGTTGAGCTCTTTTTTACAATTCAAACTGCTCCAATACTCTCTTGCCACAAGTAGAAGAGCTGATCGTCCACTTGAGCTCTGCTTTGCTCACCAGGAAGGGTGCTCTGCTCTTCCCTCTGGGTGAGCTGGGGCTGTTAGCAGTCAACAGCCAAGGGCGTTCGAAGAAAGCGATGCGAAAGCACAACCAGCTTGCAGACTAAGCAAGAAATTTCTAAGGATTATATTTAACTGTTCCTCAAGGCTCACTCAAGTCAAGAAGGTGACTGGAGATATGCTTTGGCATTTTTTTCCATGAGGCTTTGTCAAGATGTCTCAAGCATACTGCACACACATTTTTGTGGACAGTTTTCCCCAAAAAACACCCAATGACACTGTGTGATTACATTTTTAATCATCTTTAAAGGATACTTTCATAGTGACTCCATGCTGATCACTCTGTGAGAAGCTGACCACTTGATTTAACCTGACTACTTCAGATTTGGGACAGCAGCTCTTAAAATGGCCCTGGCTTTTAGTCCTGTCTTTGTACGGCTTGTCTGCCTGTCGCTGCAGAGAACTTAAAGCTGTGAGAGCACTGGAGCAAAAGTCCTCCTTTAACAGATACCAGTGTGAAAACTTTCAATTGAATCATAGGATGGTTTGGGTTGGAAGGGACCTTTAAAGATCATCTAGTCCAACCCCCCTGCTGTGGGCAGGGACATCTTTCACTAGACCATGTTGCTCAAAGCCCCGTCCAACCTGAGCTTGAACACATCCAGGGATGGAGCATCCACAACTTCTATGGGCAACCTGTTCCAGCATCTCACCACCCTCATCGTAAAACTTTTCTTCCTTATTCTTCTAATCTAGATCTACCCTCTGTCAGTTTAAAACCATTATTCCTCATGCTATCAGTACAGGCTCTGGTAAAAAGTCGGTCCCCATCTTTCTTATAAGCCCCCTTTAAGTACTGAAAAGCTGCAAGAAGGTCTCCCCAGAGCCTTCTCTTCTCCAAGCTGAACAACCCCAACTCTCTCAATCTTTCTTCATGGGAGAGGTTCTTCCAGCCCTTGGATCATCTTCATGGCCCTCCTCTGGCCCCGCTCCAACAGGTCCATGTCTGTCCTGTGCTGAGGGCTCCAGAGCTGGAGGCAGCACTGCCGGGGGTCTCACCAGAGCAGAGCAGAGGGGCAGAATCCCCTCCCTCGACCTGCTGCCCACGCTGCTGGGGATGCAGCCCAGGATACGGTTGGCTTTCTGGACTGCAAGTGCACATTGCTGGCTCATGTCCAGCTTTTTGTCCACCAGCACCCCCAAGTCCTTCTCTGCAGGGCTGCTCTCCATCCCTTCATCCTGTACTGATACTGGTGATTGCCCTGACCCAGGTGCAGGACCTTGTACTTGGCCTTGCTGAACATCACGAGGTTCACATGGGCCCACTCCTCCAGCTTGTCAAAGTCCCTCTGGATGGCATCCCGTCCCTCAAGTGTATCAACTGCATCACTCAGGTTGGTGTTATCCACAAACTTGTTGAGGCTGCACTTACTGCCTATGTCATTAACGAAGATATTGAACTGTATCGGTCCCAGTATGGACCCCTGAGGGACACCACTTGTTACTGATTTCCCTTTGGGCATAGATCTGTTGACTGCAACTCTTCGGATGCGTCCATCCAGCCAATTCCTTATCCACTGAATAGTCCATCCATCAAACCCATATCTCTTCAATTTAGAGACAAGGATGTTTTGTGCAGCCGTGTCAAAGGCCTTGCAGAAGTCAAGATAAATGACATCAGTTGCTCTTCCCGTATCCTCCAACACATTCATTCCATTGTAGAAGGCCACCAGATTAGGCAGGCAGGGGAAAAACTGTCCCCTGGGCAGGGGTGCATCAGGGCTAAGGCACTGAGCGCATGTGCACGTCCTCGTGGTGTGCGGGTGCCCTGGTGGCACTTCTGAAGGAGTAACCGCTTCTCCTCAGCCCTCTGCCTCTCGTGTGAGTCCTCCTCTCATGTTTGTTCCCTGCAGCCTTTTACACAGGGAGAAGTACTGAAATATCAGCAGTCTGCTGCTTTTTAATAGCCTCAGCAGTTCCTACTGGGTGCTGGGGAAATAGCTTGTGAACAGTAAATACGAGGAAGGAAATTGGGAAGCTCGTGAAACTGGGAAGCTCCACCAAACCTCAATCTTAATTCTGTATGCTGGTATCTTGGACCTTCGCTGAATATGTGTGTGTATATATGTGTGTGTGTGTATGCGTAGACTGTGTTTGTAAAAACCATCGACTGTTAAATGCTAGAATAAAATGCAAATTCTTAAATATTTTTGTGTACTATTAAAGTTACTGCCACCTGAAAGGTTAGTGGATTTTGCAGATCTCTTTTAGAATTAAAAATTGACTTTACTGTAGACAAATTCACATCAGCACTTGCTTTCCAGTTCCCCTGCTTACACGTAAATCAGCTTCTCTGTTCACAGAACCAAAATAGCAGGACAAACTCTGCTCAGATTTCCCCCTTCAGCCCCCCCACGCTGTGGATCCAGCCACGAGTGGGGAAATTCAGGCTGAGCGAACATGAGACGTGTTAGTGAGCAGAACGATGGAGCAGTGGATGCCAAATTTGCAATAACCAAGCAACCCCAGCCACTTTCTGGTTCCTGCGTTCTGCTCTCCAGGACCGAAGAGATGCTGGTTTCCTACATAGGGGGTATCGCTCATGTGTTGCTTACGTGCCATCGTTGTTCCTTTCCTTGCTGGTGTCCAGTGGATCTGCCGTTCCCGCAGAACACCACCCGTCCTGTCCTCAGAGGTGGCCCCAATGCCATTGCCCTCTACAGAGGCAACGCCAGCAGTTTTGTCCCGGGGAAGGCGCTGACGGTGACCGGGCTGTTGGATGCCTTCGTGTACACGAGCAACGAGGAACCGAACCCCGAGCTGCTGGAGACCCTGACCCCTGGCAGACCTGCCTACGAGGGAAAGCGGTGAGAGTCTGGGCAGGGCTGGGAGGAGGGCTGGGCACCAGAGTCACCCCTGCCTGCTGCCCCAAAGCCGGTCAGGGCTGGAGGACAAGTGCCACCTCCAGACCGGGGTCTCCTCGTGCCGGTATTGAGTCCCGGACTTTTTCCACCGCCTGGTCTGAGTTTGTAGGTGTCTCGCTCTCTGCAGCAGTCCTGGTGCAGCTGTACAGTTGCAGAATAAGGTACTTGAGGAGGAATTTTCTGACCAAATGATTGCTGGTTATTATTTGATACTTTTAATTATTTATTATTTATAATTTATAAAAGTGTAATAGTCAATATCATACATTTTCCAGTACCACTTTCAACAAGAAAAGGTTTTTCTTAGTTTCAGGATGGACTTTTAGGTCAAAATGAGGGTGAGGGAGGGACTTAGTATTCCTCCTGACCCAGGAGGAAATCCCTGCCCTGCTTCATCCAAACCAAGGACTGGAAGCTGGGTTGCTGTTCATTCTGGGTTGAGCCACTTTCTTTTTGGTTTTTGGGTTTCGCTTGTCTTTGGGGGTTAAGGGAAGCGTTAGTAAGCTCAGACTTTTGCGAGACTTGAGGACTGTTTCCTTCACATTTTAGGCAGGCTCTCCTAATGGGAGAAAGAGGACGACAGATTAGGTAAAGACATGGAGCAGGTGGAGGAGCAGAGGCAGTGAGGTGCCATGCACCTGAAGATGGGGTGGGGTGTGTAGAACCAGGCAATAAGCAAAAAAAATCTGAGCAAGCTCTTTGTGGTTTTGACAGCAAAACACCAGACTTGACCTCTGTGTGTAACTGTCAACTAAATACCCATGTCCTGGCTCTGTAGCTGGAGGACATTCACCCTTTCTGGCCTGTGAAGAGAGAGAATTTGAGACTACAGTGGAGTCAACTGCATCAGGAAAGGGTGTAGTTTACTCCCATGACAGGGTCACCACTTATTCACAGCATATTCCTCTTCCTTCCTTTGCTCGTCTTCCTCCCACTTGTGAAACAAAACCCGCACTTGTCCCGAAAGGAGGTGGTCTCCTTCCCTGAGGAGCTCTGAGCAGCTCTGCTCTGTGCAGCTCCTCACAGGCTTCACAGAATCACAGAATAGTTTGTGTTGGAAGGAACCTTTAAAGGTCATCTAGTCCAATGCCCAATCATGCTCTTCACCTTTGAGTTGAGGGCTCTTGCTCAAGCATTTCATCTTCAGGTGCTGCCTTTCCAGTTTCTCTAGCTGCACCCTACCATTCTTCCCAGTGGTCCCAGGCTGAGCACGAGTGTGTCTGTACTATTTTGCCTGACTTCAGATCAGTCAAAAAGTGCTAGAAGAGAAAGGGTTGGATGAAACCCGTGCTATTCTCTCTCAAGATTTAGTGAGCTCTTGGGCTTTTTTTTGAGACAAAGAGATACTGATGGGGATGGGATAGCCCTCCAAACCTTGTGAAGCAAGAAGACTCTAAGTGCATGGTTTCACCCTCTGGTGCAGGCCGGTGTGACTGGTTGGTGAAGAGGACTCAGGTCTCTGGCTGGCGGGTCATGTTTTCTTTCATTGGCATGTCTGTCTCTTGCAGGCACCAGCTGGGAGATGTGTCCATGAGCCAGTGCAACTGCTGCTCTGTGACCCGGGACTCGTTGTCCTACGTCCTCAGCAGGCCCACCCCTGGCGAGTTCAATGATTGCCCCAGCAAACGGTTCAGCCAGACTCTCTCCTTCTGCCTTCGTGTAGCAGGTGGGTGTTAGTTGTTTCTGCTCCTGTAGGGAGGACCTCCTGAGGACAAGGGCACATGCACAAAGCCAGAGCTGTCCAGGAAGACCACCCAGAGTCGTGCTGGGTTGTGTGAACGTAACACCAAAGGAAACACCACTAGGACATCTGACAATTTTCTGCAATATTTTTCTTTATGTCAACCCATGCCAATCTGAGCTTCTCCAGTCTTCATTCCCACTCCCAACTGCTTGGGGTGAAGTGAAGCCTTTTTGGGCCCTCTGAGTGATAAGCAGGGGCTGAGCTGCCTCCATCCCAGAATGAGCTGGATCCCATGACCGAGCTTGCACTGGCTGGATAACAGTTGGCTTTTTGTTTCCTAGATTGCCAGGAGGGGCTCCTGAAGTCGGAAGAGATCCAGATGACTCTGGCCCAGGCCCTCGATGGATCCTGCCGCTGTGGAGTCTCTGCTGCCTACTTCAAAGGTGAGCTGGGCAGGAGCAGGGCAGTCCAGGGACCACCAGTGGTTAATGCCCATTCGCTTCTGCTTTTCAGCCCGGTGTTCCCTGTTGCATTGTGTCCTCCTGGCTTGGGTCCCAGCTAATTTGAACTTGGTGCTGATGAGAGAGATGTCGAGTGTTAGGCAGAGCATGGTGCTGTTCCTCCGTGTTCCGCAGAGCGCTCCCCTCTGCAGCTCCACCAGCACACATCAGTGCTCACCTGCAGACCACCAGCTATTTTGGCCTGGAGCATTTGCAGTCAGACAGATGTGGCAACAGGGCTGACATCTCGACTAGGAGTTTGTTGCCTGCTTGACCTTATGATCTGTATGAACTAAGCCAAGTTGCAGCAGAAATGCAAGTGGCCTTGCTGGTCTGTATTGCTTTTCTGACGTCCCTACTAGGTTAGCACACGATTGTGAAGAGAAGAGCCGTGACTTTGCAGCCTGCCTTGTCAGCAGTGTTATGCTTAGCTTATGTTTAGACACCCCCAAAGAGTCCATTCTGTTCGCTGTTGGGACTACAAGGACGACGAAGGGCTGAGGGCAGTGTCTGGGTGTGCTGTGCGACTTGGTCCCAGGATGCACAGGCGGAGCTCACAGCATTGTGCGGACGGCGTGCGCTGCCCTGAGTCAGTCTGACCCGGAGGGCAGTGGTGGTAGGGACGAGCTGGTGAGCTCTGTCTCTCTTCCAGGAGAAAGTGGGTCTTTGGCAGCATGGGGAAACTGAGGCAGTTCTCTGCTTGCCTCTGCAGAGCCAAAGGCAGCCTGCCAGGACCTGGGGCTTGTGTTCACCACTCTGCTAACTGCTAAGTCAGAGGACCAGCTGAGCAGCCTGCTGCTAGCCTTCAAGACCTTCCTAGAGACGCCCAGACTTGTGAGTTTTGACAGAAGGAACATCACAGCAGAAAGCTCCTGCTTCAAGGATATTAATGTGCCAGACTTGCCTCCAGGTACCAGCCATCACTCCTGCAGGCTGTGGGATACGATGTGTTGGAGGGTGGACGTGTGGGTCTAGCACTCCTGGAGGAGGGAGATGTCCCTCCCTCCATTTCCCTAACTCTGGCAAAGATCCCTTCCAACTCCATCGCTTCCAGTTACGAGAGCCCATATTGCTAGTTATCTAGAATAGCAGCAAGCTCTGTTGTTACAGCTGGTATTACCCAGAGTATTGCCAGGGCTCTCCTAAGGAGTACGGAGCACACAGATGATAAAAATCTGAGCCAGCCTCCTCAGTCCTCTGCTGAATTTGGTCTCACCCCTGCAAAACAGTGTGCAATGTGTTGTTTCCCTGGGGCTCTGTGCTTAGGCCCGTATTTGTGACATGTTTTCCAAGGTGTCCCATCAGAGACACCAGAAGGGACTCAAGAACCTTCTGTGCAAGTGGCCAAGCTACTCATCAACGAGGTGAACCCAGACAACCCAGGGGGAGGAGAGGATGCAGAGTACATCGAACTCTTCTACACCGGACAGAGACGCTTTGACCTCCAGGGATACTGGTTGGTCCTCTACAACGGTAAAAATAGCCGGGCCTACCGGGTGTTGGACCTGTCTGGACACCACACAGATGAGCTGGGTTACTTCTTGGTGGGGAGCGGCGCTGTGAGCCCAGCACCCATGGTCAGGCTGCCCCCCAACACCATCCAGAACGGGGCAGATGCGGTGGCTCTCTACCACAGCAACACCACCCGCTACGCAGTGAACATGGCCGTGACTGCAGAGGGGCTGGTGGACGCTGTGGTGTACACGTCCCGAATGCCAGAGAAGGCAGACCAGCTGGTCAAAGTGCTGGTACCAGGGCAGAGCATCCTGTACGAAAACGATTCTCACAGCACCGAGGATGAGTCTCTGAGCCGCTGCCACAGCCTGAGCGCAAAGCTCCAGAGCAGCTTCCAGGTGGGTCGATGGCAGATGTCCGTTCTCCATCCATAGCCACTGGGAGGGCAGAGGTCACGTTTCAATATGTCCTTTATCTGAGAGAGCCACATCTACCTCCTGCCGTCTGCTGATGCTCTCCCCAGCCCTCCCTGCCCTGTTCACCTGCCTGTTGTTGGCCAGGGAACAGCTCCCTGCCCTCAAACCAGGAGGTCCCTGAAGACAGCTCACACGCCACCGACCCCAAAACCAGGGAGTCTGCTTTTGGGCAGCATCTTGGACTCTCAGGTTACTCTGAGCCAGATGTGGAGCCACCTCTTCGTCCCCCTTGCTGTTGCCACCTTCGGGATGTGTGGTCCCTGAACCCCAGCTTCCTGCGGGGCCGATGTGTGAGGGACGTGCTTCGATCACTGGTGTGATTGGTTTGTGTTGATTCGTCTGAACTGTTCCTTTTTATTTCAAATTGTCTGGTTTCAGATAGTCCCCCTGAAGGAACATGACACATTTTGTCCTGCACAAAGCTGGGTAAGGGAGGGCTTTGCTGCTCCCCTGCCGATGCCTGCTGGGATCAGGCCCGCACAGAGGTGTGCTCCGGTCCAAAACTGGGGCAATAAAACTGCTCTAGAAGCAGAACAGGTCTTCTGGCAGGAGGGAGGTGCGTTTGCAGCGGGAGAGAACCACAAGGAAGCAATGCCGTGGACTGGAGACACAAGTGTAGAAGTGCTCCCGACAGTAGGGAGAGAGAATTGTTCCTAGTCCCGAGGGTGGGAGCGAAGGCAGTGATGGGGATGCGTGGTGGTGGGACCCCGCAGTCAGGACAACCCCTGAAGAGATGGTGGGAGTGAGGAGCAGCTGGTGGGAGGCAGAACCACCATGTCCTCTTCAGGCCTCACCAGGGAGCTGTGGGAGGCACGAACAAGCGGTAACACCGTGAGCAGCCGTCACTCCACCTGAAGAAATGGGAGCAGCAGTGGTGGCAGCAGCTTTTGTGTCTCCCCGCAGGTGACCACGGTGACGCCGTTGGGGCAGAACTTCTGCAGCAGCTCCTCGGCGCTGGCCGCTCCTGCCGTCCGCATCAGTGAGCTGTGCCTGGCTGGTGGCACTACCCCCTTCCGCTTCGCTGAGCTGGAGGGGAGGCCTGGCACCAGCCTGGGAGGGCTCAGCCTGGTCTTCTTCTCGGGGAAGGAGGGCAAGGCACATGCCAGCGTCCCACTAAGAGGCACCGTTGGAGCCACGGGGCTGTTCGTGTTTGCACTGGACGGAGGGCACGGGCACGGTGAGGCTGATGGCACGGACCTGGCGTGTGTTCTGTCCTCAAACAAATGGGCAGGTAGTTGAGCGGCTTTGAGGAAAGGGATGGAGGAGGGTGCATGGCGTGGGGAACAACGCTGCCTTGCCTTTCCTGTCCTTTATTCCTGTTTTTTCTCTTTGTTCTGCCTGGGCTGTTCCATCACACTCAGCTGAGAAGGTGCTTAATCCTTCTCCTTGCCCCTGCTGAGCTCCCTGCGCAGGGCAGAGGAACTGGGAGGACTGAAAGCTCCTGCTGCCGGTGCCAAGACAAGGGGGCTTTCAGGAGAAGCAGGGTGCAGCAGGGCTGTGGGGGTTCACTGATGCCACGTTCACTGATGCTCACTGAGCCCTGCAGTGCTGCTGCCTCCTCCTGGTCCCGAGGTGGTGTTTCCTCAGCACATTCGTTTGTCTTGATTTAGTTCTTGTTCACCTTAAATTCTGGCTGGACTGCATGAAGAGGACTCTGCATCTCAGAGGAACCTTGATCTTTTTGGAAATCTGTGTTCACAGCAAGCAATTGCTTCTTTACATCTTTACTTGGCTCGGTCACCACCGTTATTTTGTCTTCTCTTTCTGTTCTTGGAGTTCTCCTCATTATCAGCTTGTCCCGTCAGGGTCAAGGCTCAGCCTAAAACTATCTAGATGTTCACCCCACTTATTCCCCTGGCATTTCCAGATGGCACAAACCTGACTTTCAAGGACATCTCTGCTGCTAGTGAAGGCTCCAGCGCTATTGCTGTGTACAGCACCAGCTTGATTCCTGGTGGCACAAAGGCAACATCAGAGAATTTGGTGGATGCCTTAGTTTACACGTGTGAGCCCAGCACAGCTGGAGGACACTTGGACTTCCTTGGACCATCTTACGCTGTGTCCTGCAAGGATGACAGGTGAGGTCACTTCTCTGGGAAAATGTTTTTGGGTTCCCTGCACCCAGAGCCCCCAGCTGGCATGTCGCTGCCTTGTCCTGCGTCCTGTACGGCTGAATGCATCCACCGGCGCTGTGATGAAAAACAGAGAGGTGGGCAGCACATTGCAATGGAAGATGTTTCCCCGCCCTTGGCGTAGGGAATTGAACTTTGTTCCTCCACTGCTGACTTAACTTGTTTCCCCCAAGGGATATGTCTGGCATCACATGAAGGAATGCAGCCTTTACACACAGCAGCTGTATATGCTTTTTTGCCAAACTTTTTCTTAAAAAAAAAAACAAAACCCAAACAAAAAAGGATATCCTTGTGAGCAGCAGAACAAAGCAAAACCCGACATCCCTTTCGCTCCTAGGTGGACTCAACACAAAGGGCTGAGCCTTTCTCTTGGTGGGAGTGCTAGCAGAGTTCATCCTGTCCACATGATCACCTCTGTAATTAAATCTGTCCTCCTCAAGTCCTCTGCTCCCCTCTCCCATCTGGTGTGACAGGAGGTTCTGCGTTCAGAGCCTCCCCTACGAGCATGTGTGCACAGAGCGCAGCCCCACGTGCGCGGTTTTCCCGGGAAACCGAGATCTCCGGCTTCTGCCTGGCTGAAACATTGTGCTGAAACCTCACCGGGGTGGTTATTCACAAGGTCAGGGCAGGAGTTTAGTGGGAGAGCTTATGTGGGCTGAGTCCAGGCAGCCGCTGTCAGTCCAGCCCTGAACGAACGCATCCAGAAAAGCTGGTTCCTCACACCGTGACCAAGTTTCTAAGCCCTGGTGTGGGGAGGAAGTCAATAGGTTAGTGAAATGCAGGGGCAGATATTGTGTAGCTTGGAAAACTCCTTGTCCTGGAGGACAAACTCTTAATTTTGGGAGACTGGCTGTAACAGGGCAGCAATCTTACTCCCACAGAAGCCAGTCAGCCCAAATAGCTTTGCTCTGGCCAAGCCCAGGTCTTCTCCAAGTGGTAGGGTTGGCTGGACCATCTCTGTGATCACTCTGTGGAAGCTGGTTTCAGCTCCAGCCCCAGCAAAGTCTCCATCGTCCCGCACCCAGGGAGGTTTAGGTGCCCGGGAGGGATTTGTGGTGGGAGGTGGGAAGAAAGGTTCGTGACGTGTTGGTGAGCTCTGACTCCTCTTCTGGGGCCAGGCCCGTGTCGCTGAGCCGCTGTGGCAATGCCAGCACAGAGCTGCAGTTTGCCGTCTCGGACCCTACCCCTGGTCTGCAGAACAGCTGTCCCCAGGACGCCTTCGCGGTGGATCTCCACCTCTGCCTCCTGACAGCCGGTGAGTGGAGCTGGGTGCCCCCACCGGTGCGGAGTGGGAGGGCAGGGCTGGGGGGGACGGGAGGCTGACCCCAACTTCCCATGGCACGGGAGGGGGGTGCTGGCGGGGAGCCTGCTGCCTCCCAGTCGTGAAAGGGGACGTGCTAGGGGAGAGCTGGTACAGACACCCATGTGTTGATGTGATGCTGCTGAGAGGGCAGCCTCGCTCACAGCGTCAGCGTGTGCTTGTATGAAGGTGGCCACGTACTTGGAGACGTCTCTGCTCAGGCAGGGCTGAGCCCTGCTCTTGGGATTTTTTTCTGCAGCGTTAGATTTGCAGCAACGGCAGGAAAGCCCCCCCAGATCTCTTGTGGTGGCAGGGGCACGGTCAGGGAAACTGCCAGCAAACCCTCCCATCTCGGCCATCCAGGAACAAAGTGCTGTGGCTCAGCCCTGACTTTGGAGCCAGCAAGCAAAAGTGCAGTGGGGTCTCCAGCCCCTGCAAAGGCCATGCTTGGATTGGCATGGAGCAGTCAAGACCTGGGTACAATGAAACGGAGGTTCCTCCTCCAGCCTCCAGAGAGGGGCAGGCAGTGGACCTCTCCCTCCTCTCCCAGCACAAGAGACCACTCTGTACTGGCCCGTGTGGTGGGACGTGTGGGACATGCCTCTTCCCCGCTCCCCAGGGAGGCTGGTGAAGGACTGGAGCTGGTGTACGTGGTGGTGGAAGGCCAGAAGTGAAGACTCACCCTGCAGGAGAGGAGCAGAGGAGGGTGGGATGCAGAGGAGGGTGGGATGCGGGCTCTGGAGGAGCTTTGCTCCTGAGCTCAGGCATGAAGCCAAGTGTTTTGGAAGGGGCACACAGCTGGGAGCTTATTAACAGCCCTGAGCTGCAGCCAGAAAACCACGTCTCCTTTTCCTCTAGACTGTTCCGCGTGGACCCTGCACCACAGGAGGATGCTGGAAAGCTTGGGAAGGGTCTTGGTGAGCTCCCTAGAGGAGAAGTGCTCCTGCGGCGTCTCTGAGCTCTACCTGCAAGGTTGGTGCCCTGCTCCACTCGCCCGGTTTGCAGTGTCCTCCTACCTCACCCGTCCACAGCTGCTCGTCACCAGGATGGTCCCTGCTCAAGCCAAACTTGCAGGCTTGCACTCGCGTGAGGGGAGCTGCAGGAGCAGTGGTGGGCACATGGGATTTCCGCGAGGAGAGCAGGAGAGAGCCTGACACGGGCTGCTTACTAGAGGAAAGGCAAGCTAGAGGGATCATGAGGAATGGGAGTCTCTGATGATGCCTTTGGATGTTTGCCAGATAAACTGAATGTCCTAAATCTGCAAAGCAAAAAGCCGTTTGCACTCCAGAGGACTCCGGTTCTCAACTCTTTCTCTATCAGACTCCTTCAGTGTCCTATACTTATTCTAAGTACCAGGACCAAAAAGTCACTTCTGGAAGTCTGAGAGACCTACAGCTTTTGAGGGATGGAAAGAAATGTTTCCTATTTTTGGCTGGTTTTGTAAGGAAATGAAGGCTTCGCAGCCATACTTTGTCTTCCTCGCCCAAACACCTTTTTGATCCTTTGAACAATTTCAGACAACTCTCACCAATGGGTAGAGATTGTGAAGTTACGAAGTGTAGTACAAAGTATTCTTCTGGCTTGGGATGACAACTCCAAGTCCCTTTTGTCATGGAAAGAAAGGTTGAGCATGTGCTCAAGTTACCTGCGATACAGCGTGGCGGCGTGATTTCAGAGGGGTGGGGAGAAGAGGGTGAAGAGCAAGGGAGCAGGAGAGTGTTACTGGAGCAGGGCATGAAGTCATGGGAGCGATGTCTTCCTGAACAGCCGGAGCGTTTCCGACCACCCAAGACCAGCTGTTGTTTCTCCGCAGAGCTGAACCTGACGTGCGAGGGCTCCCTGGTGAAGGTCCAGGGCCAGCTGTGGGCTCGGCAGCCGGAGCAGCAGCAGTCCATGGAGGCCTGGCGCCAGGGCTTCCTGGCCAGCCCCCACCCCTTCTCCGTGGACGGGACAGTGCTGAAAACCAGTCCCCAGTGCATTGCCCCAAAAAATGCACCGTCCGTGTTGCACAGTGGTGGTGAGTAGCACAGTGATCTACTTCCAGCACAGCGAGTGGGGCTGGGGCCAGACTCAGGACACGTCTCTGCGTGAGAGGAGCAATGGAGGGCAAGCCACCAGGGACCTCTGGTGATGCTTCGAGAGGAAACGGCCTCAAATTGCACCCAGGGAGGTTTAGGTTAGACACTAGGAAAAAATTCTTTCCTGAAAGAGCGGTCAGGCCTTGGCACAGGCTGCCCAGGGCAGTGGTGGAGGCCCCATCCCTGGAGGGAGTTAAAAGACGTGTAGATGAGGCGCTTGGGGACATGGTTTAGTGGGCATGGGGGGGTTGGGTTGACGGTTGGACTTGATGACCTTAGAGGTCTTTTCCAACCTTAGTGATTCTATGATTCCCAAACACAGCTGCCTTCTAGAAACTGGTGGGTCATTACAGGACAGGTAACAACAGTTGGTTCCTCCAGTGCGATGGGATAGTCAGCCCTATCACGCCAATACCACTGGAAGATTGGGTGTCTAAATCTTCTCATGAGACTGAGCTTCACCAGGGAACCCCTTGCTCTTGGAGCTGTTGGACACACAGCCCAGAAGCCCTGAAGCCCAATTGCTCGGAGCAGCAGCTGGCACCCAGGCTGGAGCTGGCCAGAGCCGGCACCCTGCGGGGGTGCAGCCATGGGGGTGGAATAGTGGCTCTCCAGATCAGGAGGCTGGGACAGCCCAATCTGTGGTTGCCCAGAGAAGCTGTGGGTGCCCCACCATTGGAAGTGTTCAAGGTCAGGTTGGAGAGGTCTTTGAGCAACCTGATCTAGTGAAAGATGTCCCTGCCCATGGCAGGGGGTTGGACTATATGATCTTTAAAGGTTCCTTCCAACTCAACCCAACCCAACCCAACCCAACCCATTCTGTGACTCCGTGATTCTGTGACCTCGTGGTGGCACCCTGTGCTGGGAAAGGTCATGGCTACAATGTTCTGTGTCTACCTTTGCACCCTCAGCTTCCTTCCAGGGCTGGGAAATCGCCCTGTTTGTCGTGGGATCTCTCCTGCTCATGTTCTTGTTGGTCAGCCTGGCATTTTACTTCATCAAAAGGTGAGAAACCACCTTCCCATCTTCCTCGCATCTCTCCTACCCTAGTGCTTCCTCTCCAATTGCTGCGTAGGGACCTGCTCCTTCACTCGGGTGAACACCTACATTCAGGTGCTGCATCAAAACACCCCAATATGTTGCTCCTAATTTTTGCAGCAAAGCCCCTTTGCTTTTGATGTGGCAGACTGCAGGTTCCGCAGGAGGTTAAGATAACCACCAATAAAACCATGGATAATGCTAGGCATGTCAGCGGGCACAGTGTAAAGGCCATCAGTCTTACTTACAGCATGCTGTGGTGGGACAGCAGAAGGCTGAAGGCTCGTGACATGCAAGGGGCAGTGAGAGATGATGTCTTTGGCCACAGGGAAGAGTTCTTAGAGCGGGATGGAAGCAACGGACATTTAGGATTACCTTGATGGGAAACAGTTTCCACAACATAACATGACACCACTTTAAATAATTACTTGGCATTCCTTAACATCGTCAGCAGGCAAACAGCAACTTAACACTCAGGCTGTATGTTTGTCTGAAATAAATGTTACAGTGGATGAGTTATTTAACCAGCCCAGGGGATTTATTTCCATGAATTTTTACTGATCTTCTTTCATCATTGGATAGGGGACTGATATGCAAGTGTTAGAAATGAGGAAAGTTCTTAAAATACATTTGGGGAATAGAAAACTCAATATGTATTTTTTTAAGGAATTTTAAAAATACCATAAGACAGGTTTAGGGAATCTCTTTCAGAAACCAGGGTGGTTTTAAGTTGATGTACATGTGCCAGGTGATGGCAGGTGTTCCGCTCCTGTTTTTCTCCAAAACATTAACAGAGACCTTAGTAAACTCTGTGCCTGCTGAAGGCTTGTCATCCAGCCTCTTCATTTTAAGTGCAAAGCTGAGATGCAGCTAAGCTGCCTTGTGCAAAAGAGCAGAGCGACTGATCTTGCATTTTTCTTTGTTGCTTTCCAGACATCCCCAAAATTACACCAACATTGAAATGAATGACCGCGGGGAGATTGCAGCAGACTTCTAATGCTCCCGGGCACAGCGGCAGCGACAGGGTCTAACAGCACTGGGGCCAGGCATGGGTCTCTGTGCGGGGCAGACTGGTTGTCCAGCTCCCCCATCCACTGGGGTTGCTGCAAGGACCTGTAAAATGCCCAGGTGTATATATATACGTATATATATATGTGGGTGGGTGTGTATACAGCTCTGTGCGTATGTATGTATGTGTGTGTGTATACAAAGACCTGAATTATTTTTACACTCCTAAATTTTTACCTCAGACTAAAGCAGTTCAAAGAAACAGGCTGGGAACTTCCTCCTCTAGGCAAAGTTTGTGCTAAGTGTGGTGACCAGAAAGAAAGAAGCTGCCTGGCTGATGCAGGGGAAGGACATACTCTGTCCTCTCGAGATTCGCTGCTGGGTGATGAACCAAGGCCACCCCCCGGCAGACCTTTCCACTCGGCAGGCAAGTCCAGTTTCTAGCCCCTCTGGGCTCCACTGGTGCAGTGAAAGCACATCAGCCTCCCTTGAGCCCTTCTTGCCCGGGCAGGGGGGTTCTCGGCATCGTGCCCCTCTCTGCTTGAGCAGCTCTGCACTACCAGCAGCCGGCACCAGGGAGAGCCCTTGCTGCTGGGGACCACAACCAGGAGGACGTCCTGCCCAGAAAAAGGGCTTACAGGAGAGATGAATACCCAGCTCATGCCCAGGCGCAACTCACTCGTACGGTCCTGCCCGTATCCTGGCCAGACAGCAGGCAGCAGCAGTGCCAGACTCCAGATCTGCTGAGAATTTGGGGTGAGGACAGTGACCTAGGTGGAATCTGCTCATTAAAAGGTCGTTTCCTACACAAGCGTGATAGATATATCCCTAATGGTGCACAGGATGCCAGGCCTCCGGTAGCATCCTTTGTGTGTGGAATGGTGGTCTCACCTTACAGGTGCGAGCACCCTGTGCAGCTCCACGCATGGTGGCAGCACCCAAGACAGATCCAGCCTGCTCTCTGGTGGGGCGAGGGGTAGGTAAGATGAAGAAAGAGCTCCCACACTGTTTCTGAACCATGGTGTATATAGATTTTTACTGGACAAGGCTCTGCAGAGGGAGGGCACGAAGCGTTTCTGTGATTGATCGTCATGGCACTGACCCTCGTGAGAGGAAGCCTCACATTTTCTTTGAGACCCACCTGCCTGCTGTGTCTCTCTTAGTTGCATCTTCTGTTTGCAGGCAGCCTGCCTGTGCTGCTGAAGTCCGTGGGCCACCAACCAACTCCAGCACCAGCCAGGATGGGCAGCATGGGAGAAGCGAAGCCTCAGCTTTCCATTGCCCTGTTTCTTGTGCCAGGCAGCCCCTTTCAGTCAATAGGGCTGAAAACACGAGGCAATGACCTTCTCTGCTTGGTGCCCCACATAATCCTTAGGCAGCTGCCAGAGCCTCTGAGAGGTGGTTCTTCTTCATGGCTTCATCCTGCCATCAGTGCAGCGCTGCTGGAGCACGCTGGCATCGCGTGAGGTCAGATGAGCTCCATCTTGAACTGGCTGAAGTTTGGCACGGTGGGCGAGGGCTCGGCCATACTGCTGAAGGGGACGCAGGGCTGGTTCGCTGGCACGGTGCCGTGGCTCACGGTGGAGCTGAGCTGCTGCAGCGTCATCAGCACCTCCTGCTGCAGCCGCTGCTGGTGCTCCTGCTGGCGCTCCAGGCGGCATTGCCTCTCCAGCACCGCGTGCAGGGCCTGGCTCAGCTTCTGGATCTCCGCCTGTACAGCATCCAGCTTTTCAGCAATGGCATGGGAGCTGGGAGCAGGGGGAAGCACGGGTCCGCCCCAAGCAAGGTTTTGATTTCCAGGACTCGCGGGGTTCAACAGGGCAGTCTGAGTGCTGGCGTCTTTGACCTGGAGTAGTGGGAGGCAGGAGGGAAGAGACGGTGAAACATTATCAAGTGCTTCTTCAATGGTGATTAGCAAGAGAAGGATTTATTCTGCACTTAGCTACAAGGCATGAGAGAAAGCTGGCACCTTGTTGAGGACCTCTAGACCTCGCCGCGCTCTGAGCTGCACCTCATCCCCACCCAGGCCCTACGCAGCTGCTCCGCAGCATATTGCCCTGCGTGCTGTCAGTAGTGCTTAGCCATCCGGTGGTAGATGCTGCTAGATGACAGCCAGGCTGCCCGTGCTGATGCCAGGCCTGAGTTTGCTCTCTGCAGGGACAGAAACAGCGTATTCTGGGTTTTTTCTTTCCAGCCTCCCCATTTCTTGTAGTGTACCCTGAAGCAAAAGGCGGTTCTGCTCCCTGAGAGGGATCACGTGCTGGTTTTGAACCCCAGGGGAGCCTTTCTCCTGGAAAGGGTGTTGAACAACCTGTGTCCTCTCAAGCAGCTGGAAAGGGCTCTTGACAAACACTTCAGTGGTCTGGAGAAGGCGTTTGCTGTGTCTGAGCAGAGACAGGGCCGTGGATGAAGGCTCATCCTGACTCATGGCTGGTTTTGCACCCAGGATGCCATGGCGAGAAAGGCAGGTGCCAGTGTCCTACCGTTCTCTGTGGGGCAACAGCATTGCCCGTCAGCGAAGTCTCCAGAGGTCGGAGGCTGCTCTGAAGGGGTAAACCTTGGGCATTGGGGCAGCCCCACAGCCATGCTGCCCTGCCCAGCAGGCTCGTCCTGGGACTGCTGCGTCACTTATGTTTGCCACGTGGCTCGCCGCGGCTGCCAGCAGAGCTGGGCTTGGCCATGGGGCTGGCCAGCCGGCTGCGCGCTCACCATGGTGGGCAGGATGGCCACAGCGCTGTGGACTGGCTGGGACAAAGCATGCATGGCCGCGGCCTGGGGGTCTCGTGGCATGGCGAGGCCGGGGTGTACGCGTTAGGGATTGCGGCGGCTGGACGTGTCCTGCAGGGTGGCCGTCCCGGCTGTGTCACCCCATCCTGGCCCACTGCAGCCCTTCATCTCCTGGTGCAGCACCAAGCTGCTCAACTGCTGGTGTCCTCGCGGTGGCTTGGGGGACCTCCTGAGCTGGTGCTGACACCAAGCCTTAAAGGGGGGGTCTGTGAGCTGCAGGTTGGAGGCCAACACTGGCACAAACTGGCATCGCCCAAGGGCAGCAGTGAGTGCTGGCTGCAGGCGGGTGGGCAGCCCGCCCCATGGCCCCAGCAGACAGGGGGGCTTCCCAGACGAGCTCGCCAAGTGCCAGGGGCAAGCATCGCTCGGGAGTGCAGCTAGCAGAGGTTGGGGGGGCATTTTAGGAGCCCTTCTCCCCCAACAGCCTGCCCCATCTGCATGGGTTAGATGCAGCAGGGTGCTGTGCGGGGCCATCCCGGCGGGCAGCACCGCACCGGCTCCCGGCCGGAGCAGACGGGCTCTCCCACCCCGCCGTGACACCGGGCATCCTACCTTCTTCTGCAGGAGGGTAGTCCTGTCCACAATCTTCTTCTTCACCATCAGGGCTGGGTTCCTGGCGGGGGGTGTGACCAGCCGCCCTTGGCTGGGCAGGGGCTGCGGGGGGGTGGCTGGGCCCCCCGGGGGGACGCAGCTCCCCAGACTCGAGGTGGTGCCTGTGGAGCCATCATCGCCTGCAAGGGACAGCGAGAGAAACGCCTCGAAAGGAGGCCCCTGGGGGGGCCAGGGGACGGGGACCGCTTTCCCCAGCCCCGCGCTGCCGGGGGGGCCATGGTGGCGACCCCCCGCAGGGAGCCAGGCCTTACCGTTCGCGGGGGGCAGTCCCACGGGCAGGGCCTCCCCGAGCTGCCCGCCGTCCTTGCAGAGCGAGGCCACGCTAACGATCTGGATGCCCTCCTTGATGTCTTGGCCGCCAGCGGGGCAGGGAGCCCGGCTGCCCGCAGGGCCCCCGCCGGGCATTGCGGGGGTCCGGGCACCCATCGGCTCGGGCGGCTCAGCCTCGCGCCCCCGCAGCGGGGGCCAGGGCTGGTCCCCATCCCAGCCAGCTGCCGCCGACCCCGGCTCCCCGCTCTTCCGTTTGAGGAAGAGGTACACGGCCTGCGGCGTCACACGGATGTCGTCCAGCTCCAACACCTTCTTGATCTTGCGGAAGCTCAGCCCGGCCCTGCGCAGCTCCACAATCCTCCTCTTGGCGTGGTCGTCCAGCCGGCCCATCGCTCCCGGCACCCCTCCTGCGCCCAGCACCTACATCCCCGGCACGCAGCCGCTGCGGGGATGGCGGCAGCCCCCCAGGCAGCAGTAAGCCCCGCGACGGTGCCCGGGCTCTGCTAGTGCTCCGCCGCCGGGCTGCCGGCCCCGGCCGTGGGCCCACGCAGAGCCATCCCCAGCTTCCAGCAGCCACCCAGTTCCCAGCCGGAGAGGAGGAAGGAGGTGGCTCTTCCCACCAGAGCGACTAGGGACGGTCCAAAACCCGTCCCTTGCTCATGCGGAGCCCCCTCAGAGTGGGGCGTCCAGCCTGGTCCCCCAGTCCGCCAAGGGCACAGGGGATGGTAACGGGCTTGGCTCTGCCCAACGTCCCAAACTGGACATCGATTCCCCACCGCCAGCGGCACAGTGAGGAATCAGGAGCAGTCAGGATCCCGAGCAGCAGCTCAGTACCTCGGGGAGCTTGGTGCGAGTCCTGGCAAGCAGTGGTTCATCGTGCCAGGCTGGTAGGTCCCCGCCAGAGCCTCGCGTCTCCTTGGTGAGGTTATGGCAAGCAGAACAACAAGCGTTGACTGCTACTGTGTGGGAAACTGTCGGTGCCGCAGAGCCTGTCCTTCGCGTCTGGAGATGACACTGTCCTGTACCTTTGGGAGAAACAAAAGCAATCATTTATATACCAGTTGTAAAGGCGGCACAACTATAAATGTAATGACTGTACGTCCTGTGCTTCCCCTTTCTCCCCACGCACACAGCCTTGGCTGGTGGTGTCAGCCAGGGGACGGTGGCCCAGGACGTGGTCACACTCGCTGTGCGTGCGTGGGTGCGTAGCAGGGACGGCGCTGTTGGTACGGCCCCTGCACGCGCGTCTCCTCTGGGTCGCAGCCCAGAGCAAAGCAACGTGGTGGGACCAGCCCCTTCCCTTGCTGCAGGCATCATGGCGGGGCCAGGTCAGGATGGACAGTGCTTGGAGTCGTGTATATGTGTGTATATATACTTATACCTACATGGGGATATACCTATATATGTGTATACATACACATGTATGTGTGTATACAACTATGGCGGAGTGTTTTTTCCACTTCCTATCAGTTTCCTTCATCTGCAGGAATTTCTTGGACACTCAGTGCTGCTACTGCTGCCTAAGGGACATACTTTTGGTTTCGCCTTACCAAAATAAATAATCCCCAAGAATTCCTGTAAGACAGCAAAACACTTTTCAGATTAGCAATGTATGATAGAGGCTACCTCAAGTGGTTGCTGCCAAGCAGATGTGATATAGGAACCTTTTCCAAACCCCACTTCCCCAGGCACATGTGGATCTTAAGAACAATAATGTGTTTTGTTGGCCAAAGAGGCACAGAGACTATTGTACATCAGCCACAGAAAGCCACAGGGAGAAATGAAGCCACTTAATTCGACACAGGAGTTGTGGACCTCTACGTTTTACTTCCTCCATGGCAAAAGTGAAAGACATGAACTCCAGAGCTGTGGATTGTACTTTGATTCAGTTCTGTTTACATCTAAAGGCCTCCCCCCGCTATGCTATGCACATTAGGGACCCTACAGATAAGAGCTGGGAGAGTGGATATAGGAAAACAGATGTCCCCGCCTGCAGACACTGCAATTGCAGAGCAAGAGGAAAAGGTCAGAAATACCCAACCATCTCCATGCCAAGGGGAGATGGTTCAAGGAAACCACCACCTTGAGCTTCCTGTGGCTGCAGGTATGGGGAGCTCAGGCCCTGGCAAGAAGCTCTGCCCTCCTCTCAGAGTGTTTCAAGACATGGCCAGAGGACACTAGAGCAAAAGCAAAGCAGTGTAGCTATCTGAACAGCCAGTGACAGAAACATAAAGTTTCCATAGATGCCAGGAAAGCCAGCACCCCACACCTGCAGCCTTCGTCCAGCCTCCGCACTGGAGGAGAGATGACGAGAGCGCCTTGGAAATGCGCTGACTCCACACGCGTCTCCCCCAGCTCCCTCTTCACTGAAGACGTGGCTCGCTTTGCACCATCCCCAGATCCCAGCTCCTCCCTTCTTTGCCTGCTCATCCCCTCTGGACCTTCCCCAGCCCTCCGCAGAGCTCCCGCCACCCTGCCTTCCCTGGCTTGGGGACAGCTCATGGGAGGCGCAGACCATCCCTGCCCCGCTCACCCCGTGTCAGCTCGGCATTCCCAATGCAGGGTGCTCCCCGGCAGCCCCCCATTTGCTGGAGGGGCAGCGGGATGAGGAGTTTGGCCAGGATGGCTCCTCATCACAGTGCACGGCTGCGAGCAGCAGCTCCATCAGCGCCCCGGGGCTCAAGGCTAGTTTCATACAGGCTCCTGTGCTTCAAGAACAGTACTTGTCTCTGCAGCAGGGCTTTTTAAAAACACGTATTTACTGTTCACAGAGAGACCAAGACCTGGAAACCCATCTCAGAGAAGACACTGAAAAGCAGGCTGTGGGTCAGCGTCCATCCAGCTGGCAAGCAGAGTGCAGACAGAAGGGCAGGGAGAAATCCATCTCAAATCCTGCTCACTTACACCATGAGGGTGTGCAAAGCACACGGCAGCTACTCTCTACCCTGACTGGTAGGAGAAGAGGGCAACAGGTCGCCCCTGCAGACAATACAGTATTTTAGCAATTTCCTCTAAGATCACAACAGTCAGCCTCTCTGACAGCTCGGGTCTGGCTCCATCTCTAGTTACGCCTTTATTTATCCAGATCCTGCTGCGAACTTGCAGTTTTCCTGTACTAAACATGACCCCCATTTCCACAGCTGAGTCCATCACCTTCTCCTCTTTCTCCCTCTCCAGAGGGGATTTTCCCAGTGGAGCTGCAGCCTGTGCACGCAGCTTATGCAACACAGCTGCCCAAGTTACACATTCATGGAAATGAGACCTTTACACTCACCCAGCCTACAAGATGTTTGTTACTCTCCAATAATTTTTGCACAAGGGAAAAAAAATCAATCCAGTGAGAGGGAAAGATTCAGGGATTTTCCTAGACCTGTGATTTTGCATAGGCGATGGAGTTCCCTTCACTTCTCAGGGCCAGGCTGGGGGGGTGACGTGGTTCCTCTGAAGGTTTCTTACACCAGTCAGGAGAAGTTAATTCAAGTGGCAGCTTTGCAGGGGGACAGGGAAAGGGAGCTCATCAGTGGAAGCAAATTCACAGCCCTGCAATCATGTGAGCTTACTCTCTGCCTTTACCCCTTTTCATTTCTGTGGATATTGGGAAAACAGAAAGCTTTCATCTCCTCCAGAAAGTCCCTGGAACAATCTCATCTGGGCTGACTCAGCCTTTGCTATTCTAAAATAGAGCAGCACCACAAAGTCTGCTTGGCTTGGAGGTTTCCATACAAAGCACAGGCGCTGTGAGCTGTGTGTGGGCACTACAAGTCCCCTGTACCGAAATGGTGGCTTGCCTCCACCTACCTGGCTATCGCATTCTGCACCAGCCACAGCTGCAAGTCATTTTGCAAGCCCTGATTCTGCAGCCATGCCTGTGCGGACACAACGTCGTTCCCCTGCGAGCTATGACAGCTTCAGTGTGATTCCTCATGGATCTGCAAGTGTCCTTCCCCGACCTACACCCCTTGTTTTGCAGTGGGATGCATACTTGCAGGGTGAAGACGCGGTGACAGGAACACTTGGGTGACGGCTACAGCCGGAGAGGGCTGTCACGCAGCACCACGGGCTCCAAGTTTTGCCCTTCAGTGGGTTGGCTTTCGAGACCTTACCCAGCCAGTTGCACATACACGTTTGTGTGAGCAGCTGCATGTGTTGTTATACAGCCAGGCCTGCAAAAGGGATGCTTCAGCCTGCCAATTTAGACATCTGTCAAAATTTCACATCAGCCACCCTTTCTTCAGCTGCTGCTGAACCCTTGCAATGCCTGAAGTCTTTAACTACTTAGCTGTAGCTGGGAAAGCTTCTTTAACCAGGCATCGCTGCTGGTAATGCTTCTATTCCATAACTCTGCATGCAGTAATAGCCACATAAACACAAACCAGAGCCTGGAGCAACCTTCTCATCACCAGGATTACTTCCTTAGCTCCTCTGCTCTCTGGCCCAGAAAATATTATATACAAAACGGAATAGCCTCAAGAGAGAAGGAGAAAGAAGGCAGCACTCATGCACGCCCCAGAGTTCCCTTCAGGGCAGAGTGGATTTAAGGTCTGAGAAGGAGGAAGAGTGTGAATCCAAGTTTTCTACAACCCAGGTGAAGTTACCTAACCGTTAGCCTTAGGGCAAGCAGCAGGCTTTTCCTCTTCACCACTTGTTTCTGTGCCAGCGCAAGCCCCAGCCCCGGGAGTCGAACCCAAGGAAGGGGAGCTCCCCAGCCTCCACCCTGCAAGTCCCTCGGGGGGAAGCTCCCCCACTTGCCTGCACACACACACCACCGGCTGCATTGCCACCTGTTCTCCCCCAGTCTTTCTGCAGCCCTGATTTACCAGGCTTTGAACACCAAATTCCCCAAGAGTTAAACATATATTAAAAGACCAGAGAGCTGACTTGTGTCTGGGAAGATTTACTTCTCCCTTCTGTCTCACAGCTGCAAGCCTGCTCTTGCATGCAGGCAGTTCTTACCCTGGGGAGGTGCAAGCAAAGCTTCTTCTGAAATTCATGCTGGGGTGAAGCAGGGAAGAGTCAGATCCCCAGAGACTCTTCAACAGTCAGTAGTGCCATGCCACAATCATGGCAACTGCTTTTACCCTGGGGTTGCGTTTTCTCAGTGGCTATTTAAGTCATCCGGGTTAGCTGCACGGCAGCACACCCACGGCCAGCCTGGCCCTCAGGGATGGAACAGCCTTGGAGAGATGCAGGCATCTATCTATGGATGGACTTAACCAGAGCAACAAGCTTCAATCTATCATTTCAGAAGCAGCACAGCCACAAGGGTAGCAGGTACCAAGGTGGAGCAACGTGTCTCACTGGTGAGACAAATTGCTGATGTTGAGAATCGCTGTGACCGAGGAAGAGGCAGGAGTGGGAGAGGGAAACACTGCAACCCACAGAGAGCGAGAAGATGCAGCTCATCCTGTCTGGTCTCAGCAGTTGAAAACAGATGCTTTATGTTGCTAACATCCCAGTGCACATTGGACTCAAGAGCTTGCTGTGCTGCAGAGAGTGCAAAATACTCCTGCCCTGAGAAGGTCCATGTAGGACCATGAAGGACAAAGTTAGATGTGGGTATATCCCTTTCCTTTCAACTTGAACTGCCTTCGTGCAGTGCAAGGCCAGTGTACCAGGGCATGGGACAGGAAGCAGTTTGACTAATTCATAACAGATGCACAGGACATCCCAGGCTATGCAAAAGCACGAAAATAAAGAAGGGTTAGCAAAAGGTGTTAGCAAAAGGGAATTGATCCTCATGGACCTTGTAAGGAGCCACAAGCCCAATCTGCCAGACTTCTCTTCACCCTGGGCCTTGTGGCTGGTAGCAGCTCAGTGAGGTCCTCTTGCCCACCCTTCTCTTTGCCTCCGATTTCCAGCCCTCCTTCTCAGATCCCCAGCACGCTTTGGGAAGCTGGAGCAGCTGCAAGCAGCTGGGGAGGAACTGATCTATCCTCATCGGTTTTATTGCTATAACTCCTACAGGGTTCTAAATAGCCACTGCAAAGCTGGCAAGATGAGACCTTTTTCACTCTGCAGCAGCTCAGAGGGGAAAAAAAAATATTAAAAACATCCTCCAGCAGCACAAGGAGGACAGTGCTGGTTTACACTTGATTCAGATATGGAAAAGAGCTTCTTACAACCAAGACAGCAAGAAGAATTTCAAGTAGAGTGAAGGCAAAGGTGCTGTGGAAGGGGCAAGTCTGCTGGGCGAACGCCCGATTCCTTCTCGCCCTGCAGAGAAATGTGCTCTGAACACAGTGAGCCATGCCGGAAAGGAAAGACGAGCTGGTATGGCAATGCTCCACTTGGCTTCTTGCCCTTGGGGTCCTGGCACAGCCTTGAAGGGACATGGGTAGTTCTTAGCTCTTCACCTAGATCACAGTTTCACTGGTGTACAAACAGACTGGAAAGTCTTAGCTCCACAGGGACGGGTAATCGGAAAGAACTGGCAATGTGATTTAATGGTACTTAGCTTGGAGGAAGATTAACAGTATTAGGTGTCCTATGCTGAAATGTTGCCAAAGCAGGAAGATCTGTGCCAGGGAAGAACAGCCGTTTCTCGCAGGCTGAAATTTTACCCAGCGTCACTGCTTTGTGGGATATGTCAAGCCTCGTGGAAGCAATCACAGTATCTAACAACATCGACGGCTACCAGCCGTACAGACTGCTGTATCCCGTGTTACAGAGCCCTGATTTTCTTTGCAAAATTGGTGAAGGAGCAGCTGTTACAGGTTTTATTAAAAGCAGATGGGCCAGTTGAATTTAGATGGTGCTGCTGTTACCTGAGCCATGCTGGCTCCCCCTCTGAAGGGATAACCTCATAAGAAGCTTTTTAATCAACTTGTACTTCAGCCATCAGAACGATAGAGAAGGAAGGGTTGTATATCTGGCTCAGGATTTGGAAGTGAGCTGTTTAGAGCCCAGGCCTAACTTTGCTCTGTCACCTTTGACAACTGACCAGTTCCTTTAGGCTCTGCTTTCAGAGCAGTTGAGGAGCTAACCCCCTGCCTGGCCACACATTAAAAATTAGATCCTCAAATAGAAAACACAAAACTTTAAGGTTCTACTTTAAGGTTTTCAGTATGCACAAATTGAAGAAAGTTGGGTCCCTGCAAGTTTTCTTTAATTAACAGTTTTGGGGTTTGCAAAACAAATTGCGTAGGAGGATACACATAGTTTGCTTTTGACCCAGACAATGCCACTACAGCCTTGTGCTAACTGGGAACAGGGTATAAAGATAAGGTGATAGGATAAATACGAGCGTGTGTATGTAATGAGTATTAGGATTGTTTAGGGCACAGTATAAACATAGTACTTGTTCCTCATGTTTGAGGGGAGGAAAGGAGGAGTTTCGGGAATACGGGAAAATCCATCCTGATGGTCAAAGGGTCCCAAGCCACGCAGCACAAAGCAGTGACACTGTATAAAATCGTGCTGATGGACAGCTTTGTACAAAAAGGCTTTGCATTGGATCGGCTCCCCTACAGCTCAAAAACCATAGGTCAACGTCAACAACATATCTTCTGGTCTGACAAATTCAGCATGGTTGTGATGCTGTGCCTGTACCTGATAAAGGACAGATTTGTATTAAGAAATGATCTAGAGGATCCAAACCTGATGTAAAGGACTGTGGAACCACAGCTTGAAGGAACAAAAGGCTTTCACAGACAAGCTGGAAAGATCTGGGGGAGAGGAACAGGCTGGATTTCATATCCAGGCTCAGAAATCCATCTCTGTTCTGGGACTGAACAAACTGGTCAAGCTGAGCTTAAGTATTCAGACAAGACCAGTAAATGCCAAGTATCTCACAGCCCTGCCTTTATCTGTACAGTCAACATTAGCCTTTCTTTAAAGTGTTTTGCAGCTTTAAGTCTCTGCTCCCCAAAGATGCAGCCCTTCCAGCAGAGAAAGTTGCAAAGGCTAAACCACAAGCATACCTTGAATTTCTAGTGTCTTTCATGTGCCTGAAGAGGAAACAAATAAATCACTGCAAAGTGTAACTTGATATTTGTTCCTTGTGGTGAAACCAGGACGTTTGAGAAAGGTTGACACTGAACAGGCATATTCCTACAGCGTCAGGGCACGCTTTGTAAATGTTGCAGGAAAACAGAGGAAAAAATGCATCATGGCACAGTTTTCAGGCTGAGTGCCCCAAAATACAAATGTGTGCATAGGCACATTCAAGTGCAGACAGTCCTGAAGTCTTGAGCTTGTCCGTGGCCTAGCTGCACCGGGAGAATCAGCCTCAGACCTCAAGAGAGGGCAGGCCAGAGGTTCAGAGACTACTGCTGAAGAGTTAATTCACCTAGAAGTGTTTCAGCTAAACTGCTAAATTCACCTCCTTCTGCAGATTAGAGAGGAACACCCAAAATCTCCTTTTTCTGCTGTTCCAAATCTATATAGTTGCTCGACAGTGCAGCCATTGGAAACTCGGGCTAATCTCAACTCTCTGCAGAAATAACCGAGGCTGTTACTACACATTAGGATGAAAAGTTTCCAAGCCCTTAGAAGACAAATCCCCCATTCTGCAATTCCTCTAACGAAGCCACACAGACTGTATTCTCTGAAGCCAGACACGCATCCAACCTCACTCTAACACAGGTGCAGAAGGAGTGATGGACTGAACAGGGAGACAGACCAAAGCTCTTACAGCGCAGGGAAAACATCGGCATCAAGAGGCTGCGGGCTGAGCCAGTGCCGCAGTGCAATATCTACAAGCGCGAAGTAATGCCTGGTATTCGGCACCTTGCACCTCACCACGATAAATGAACGCCAGTGGTTTAGTGCTGCTGTTGGCAGAATAACCCACCGGTCACCTGGATCTTCTGGGCTCGAGGAGAGCTCTCTGTAGCCACGCCACCATGCCGCTGCAGCTCCACAACCCAAAGCCAATGAATAGGAAGGAAAAATGAAGCACCCAGCTGCAAGACGGTGCAACACACAGGACAAGCACTTTCAGCCTCAGGTGGCATTTAAAGATGCTGACTAATTAGTCCTAACCACCATCCTCCACCGCAAGCGGAGCAGTTCACCTGCAGAGATGGCAGTAAATAGCACTGTTCTCATCAACAGCCTAGAGGTGCAGGAATGAAGGGACAGAAAAACACAGAGGCAGGATCCAAAAGCAGCACTCACGGAGCTCCATTCTTTCCTCTCCTGCTCATCTATGTTGTCTTGGCTGGAGCAGCTTTGTGATTGTCTGCTGCCTTAAATCCACCATCCAGCAGTCTATCGACACACGGGCAATTTCTAAAGAGGGTCTGCACCTCTGCTGGAAAATTGCTAGGCAGGTTTCTGAGTTCAAGGAGGAGCTGGAGGACAGCATTTCAGATCAGGCACGCCACTCCCAGCTCTGACACTGAATCTCAGCGCAGCACCAGACCTCCGCATCCCCGCTCGAGCGCGACCCCGGTCTGCGTGCCAAGCAGCAGCGGTCTACTCCATCCAGACCAGCGCCCTGCCGAGCACGGGATGGCTGTGGGCCGCAGGAGCTCACCAACACCGGCCTCCTGCCACCCCTCCCTGCCACTCGCACCCCCGTCAAGCTACCACTGCGAGAAGTTTCTCTCCGTCCTTCCCCATCACGCTCCCAGCACCCAAACCAGCTTAATGCACAGTAGCAAACAGGCAGCGCATCCACGTACAGGGACTAAAGATGACTGCCGGGATCCTCCCAGGCGACGGCACCAACTTGCTGCTGCTGCTGCATCCTCCGGTGGCCGTGGCCAGCCAGGGTCCCAGCACAGCCCAGCTCTGCAGCAGCCAACTTTTTGGGAGGCTGCTATTTGAAAAGCTCCTGCCCTCTTTGTTTGGTTGGGGCAGAGCCAGCAAAGGCTGCCGGGAAGGTCACCCAGGAGGAGACTTATGTACTGGGAGGGAGGAGCCCTCCTCTTAACTCTTTCGGGGCAGCCTCGCTCCAGGACCATGAGGACCCGCATCACCTTTGCAGTCTCAGGGTGCAGACCTGCCGCCCATCCCATCCTGGACCACAGCTCAGATGTGGCCGGTAGCCCCTCTGGCAGAGGATGGAGGAGAAACCTCGCAGCAGGCAGCAATGCCGTCCCTAGAGGTCCCACCCAGACCTGGAAGCACCAGCTCCTTGTACAGGACTGCAGCGGTGACGGCGGGCTGCCCTGCGCCGGGCTGAGCTGCTGGAATGGGGCAGAAGGCCATGGCACTGCCATTTGCTCTGAAACTGAAGCGGACGCGTGCTCTGACCTGTTCTCATCTCTGCTTGTGCCCCCAAATTAGACGTTCAAATGTCTCTTCTTGCTCAAGCTTGGTCGTAAGGCTTAGTCCTGCCGACTGCCAGCGGCTACCGAGAGGAGATCAGACCCCCCGGCACCCTGCCACCACCGTCCTGGGGCTGGCCCTGCTGCTCACAGCTCTGCGGGGAGCTGCTTCAGGGAGGGAACTGGCAGGAAACTCCCTCTTTCTCACAGTAGTAGTATTTTTCTGCTGGTTCAGTGAACTCACCTGACCACCCCCGGAAAGATGAGAGCCATTGTGAGAATAAGGGCGTGCGTGGCTTTCAGATCAGACAGCCATTATGGCTTTGCTGCAGCCAAGAGAGAAGAAAACTTTAAACATTGTGCCCTAAGCCTAACAGCAGTGAGCCCAGAGGACTGGGAACAAGCCTGGCCTCCATCCCTCCTGCCCAAGGAAGCACGGCCTCTCCCACAGGACCTTCTCCCTGCAGTAGCACTTGGGTGGAGGCGAGGTTGTGACTGAGCACTAAAAGGCTGTCACTAAACAGCATAACCTGCTGAAAGCCATAGGTCCTGTGGGTAAGGCAGGCTGACGCTTCTGGCTTATCTTTGTGAGGCCTAATCTTTAGTCCATATTGCCATTTATTGGTGGTACTTGACATCTTTCATAAACCGGTTTTCAGATTTGCAGCTAAAACGTGGTATAGAAGAGGTTCGGATGTATCATGTCTTGTTCTCCAGCCGTGGCTGCAGTTGTTATCTAATGGGCACGTTCACTAAGTATTCTTTCGCTCGGTGGTTACTCTAAGTATGGACAAAAATGGTTAGCACAAAAATGGGCAGCACAAAAATGGACTGAAGATTTTAATGAAGGACCATAAAACTCAAGAATTAAAGCTGCAGTACTTAGAATTTCATGTGTAACAAGTTAGTTGGAAGAAAGGAGAGAATAACAGCCATGCTGGGTCAGCCCACAGGTTCCTTTGGGTCAGCACCCTGTCTCCAGCAGGCTGACTAGCAGGTGCCTGGGCAGGAATATAAAAGCGGAACAAGCACGTAGTAGCACTTCCCAAAGTACGCTCCCCCAGCGCAGCACTGGGAGACTTTCCAAGAAGGCCAACGGCATCCTGGCCTGTATCAGCACTGGTGTGGCCAGCAGGAGCAGGGAGGGGATCGTGCCCCTGTACTGGGCACTGGGGAGGCCGCACCTCGAATCCTGGGTTCAGTTTTGGGCCCCTCACGACAAGAAGGACATGGAGGGGCTGGAGCGTGTCCAGAGAAGGGCAACGGAGCTGGGGAAGGGCCTGGAGCACAAGTCTGATGGGGAGCGGCTGAGGGAACTGGGGGTGTTCAGCCTGGAGAAGAGGAGGCTGAGGGGAGACCTCATCGCGCTCTGCAACTGCCTGAAGGGAGGTTGGAGCGAGGGGGGGTCGGTCTCTTCTGCCAAGTAACAGCGATAGGACGAGAGGAAACGGCCTCAGGTTGCGCCAGGGAAAGTTTAGATTGGACATTAGGAGAAATCTCTTCACCGAAAGAGTGGTCAGGCCTTGGCACAGGCTGCCCAGGGCAGTGGTGGAGTCCCCATCCCTGGAGGGATTTAAAAGACGTGTAGATGAGGCGCTTGGGGACATGGTTTAGTGGTGGACTTGGCAGTGTTAGGGTAACGGTTGGACTCAATGATATTAAGTGTCTTTTCCAACATAAATGATTCTACGATTCTGTGATTCTAAGGCCATCACAACAGTCTACCGATAGTCCTCAGTACACATAGTCCAGTTTCTCTTCGAACCCATGTAAACTTTCAGTTGGCTACAACATCCTACGGCAGGGAAATCTGCCCTTTAACGAGAAGTTGTGTGAAGAACAACCTGCTTTTGTTTTTTTTCTGAACCTGCCCATGGCTAGTTTCATGTAATATCCCCTTGGATTTGCAGTGGAAGAGAAAATAAACCAATTCTTCTCTTTGTCACACATGGTCTTACAGGCACCTGCCCTGTTCTCCCCCACGTTCTGTGAGGGAGGCAGTGGGGCATATTCTTACACTGCGTTCAGGAGGTGGAGCTGTCTTCCTCGCACAGAGTGGCACAAGGGTTCAAATCTTAGGAACTGAACAAAAACGCCTATGATCACACTTCAGCTGACCGGTACGCCTGCTTCTCGGAGGGGTTGGTCATGTTTAAGGCCCTGCATTAGCAATGGGGTCAAAGTACACTTCTGACTTTGTTCCCTTGAAGTCAGAAGTCAGGCAGCCAGTACAGCCGGAAACCAATGTGACCAGGGCAGAAGATCAACGCCTCCAGTGACAAATTTCCCTGTAAGTTCACAGCGCATATTGTGGCAGGAAAAAACAAACAAACAAACAAAGAGGGAAAACATCCTTCCCACATAAATCTTTGGATTTATGAAATGCCACTGGATAGTGCTCCGTCTTAAGTCTTTCATTCTTCTCTTCACATTTTTCTTGCACTTCACCGAGTCAGGCGGCAGGTGAGTCCCCTCTCAGTGGTACACATCCCTTCCTGCTCCCCTTCCCCCAACAGGACACAGCTGCCACAGCCTCAAATTAGAGACTTGTATGGTGTGACTCTGCAACCTGGGCATGACACTGGGCCCAGCATCAACTGGTGAAGGCCGACAGCTTGCTGGGTTGTCACTTAGGGGAAGTCACGAGTTGAAGCCCTGGCTGCTGCTATTATTATTATTAAGCAGGACATGGTTTGCAGGAAGATTTAACAACTTTTATTACACCAGTTAAGTGTAACTGCAAAAATCAGACAAGCAAGCCCAGTACAAAAGGGACTAACTGCTCACCGTTCCACGGGGCTGCACAGGTCAGACATCCCAGAATGAACAGTGCTGAGGCACCTCTAGGCTGGGGGAACATCGGGTGCTCTGATAAATGAGATCGGACGTTTCCAGCTGCAGAGCTTGGCGGCCAGCGGGTGTACTTTGACTGTCAAGGCCACAGCCCATCAGCACTGCAGCTCTCTGAGGAGCAATTGATTTCCCTCTCTCTGCAGTAACGCACTGCCTGTTTTCTTCTCCTCCCACTCTGCTCTTGGCCTGTGGGCTGATGTGACCCCCTCCCCACCCCAAGAACACCCTGACTGACCCCCTCCCCACCCCAAGAACACCCTGACTGACCCCCTCCCCTCCTCACCCCCC
>VZTQ01005660.1:281056-493213 GCA_013400755.1 Pelecanoides urinatrix
GGAGCGCTGTGCGGGCCCGGGGGCGGGCGGGCCGGCGGCGCCGGGCCTGGTGGAGGCGGCGGGCGACGCGGGCCCCGGGGTGCGGGCTCTGCTCTGAACCGACTCTGTGCTTGGTCTGTGCTTTTCTCTCCCTGTTCCTCAGCCCGCGCCTTGGCTTCGCTCATAGTATGGCGACACGTACGGTGCGGTCAGCAGCGACAAGCCCTCGGTCCGCCCGGCGCCGTAACGTACCCCATGGCGTGCGAACCGGGACGCGGAGCTGGCTGCCCCTGCGCTCCTCCGGCCCTGCTCGCTGTAGTTAGCTTGGGCGAGCGGCCGTAACTTTGCAAAGAACTGCCGAGCCTTGAACCCTCTCCTCACACGAGGAAATCCTTTCCCCATTTTGCAAATGAGGATCTGAAGCAAACTGCCGTTAAAGGACTTGCCTGTAGTCGTGCAGGAAGTCCGGGGGAGAGCTGAGTTTGCTTCCTTTGCTACAGAATTGCAGTTCTCTAAGAGTGCAAATCAACTCTTTAAAGCAGAGAGGTGTGTGTGTGAAATGAATGTTTGGCCTCTGTAGGTTGCTCTTTCTGGTTTGGGGTGGGTGCTGCAAAAACATTGACTTGTTAGGGATTGAGAGGTTTTCTGATTGTAGGGAAGAAGCATGTCGCTTAGAAATGCGTTGTTATACACCCTTGAGTGAAGACCATGATTTTAGTCTTTCCACATCTTCCAGTGAATGCCTGAACACATACAGGTGAAAGCGCCCACAGGCTGTGTCTCTTAGGGTGAGGTTTCCAACTGAAGTAAGCTAGGCAAGTGGCTTTCTTGAGAAAGGTACATATATTTTGATGGATAGAAAACACTGGTTAGTTTGGCGGCTGCTTAAATGCTGCATGTACCATCATATGGAAGCTTGCTGAATGTATAAACGTCACACGGCTAATTTGTCTGGTAGGTGCCTGTCCTGAGGAGTGGTGCCGGAGTGGTGGCCGTTTAACTGAAGTAACCTACTACTCCAGCAGCAGGCTGGATAAAAGCAAAGTGTGTGCTGGTCTTCATCTGGGCTCTCTCTCTTCCCTCCTTCCAGGAGGGGTGAAACCGGAGCCAGCTATCAGACGATAATAGATAGTTTTGCATGGCTGAGCTGATAGTGTCATCACTGTGATAGTCCACAGATGCAAGAGAAGTCGGTGTGTAGGAAGAGATAACACAAACCCGACTATGGTATATTTAGGAGAAGAAGGGTGGGAAAGGAAAATGTCAAGGTTTTTGGTCTTGTGAGTCCAGAAACTTGTCTGTTCTGTTCTTCCAAGTGAGTCAGCTGATCTCATGCAGTGACTTTCAATTTTTGAACTGCAGCCCCCTCACACTTTGCACTAGAGGCGTAGAGCTGGTTAGAAATGTCATACAGCTGAACGATGTACACAGGTTTGCTTTTCTTAGTCACCTTTGCAGCACCTATGGAACAGTCCATGGACTGCCTTATTGCCGCCACTGGTGTTAGAGAAGACATTTCCTCTCCCAGCGAGCCCTGCCAGTGTCACATTTGTGTGGTGGGTTTCCTGTTCTCCATGCAAAAAGGCACGGGTGTTTCTTGACTTCTGGATCTGCAGAGAGCTGGGTTTGCAAATGTTCATTTGTGTTACTTTTCGGAATTGTTGTATTAGGGAAGACTGTGAAGCTGAAAATCAGGAAAGCGAGTTCAGCTGTTCAGAAGTGATCTCTTTACAAACATAAATTTAATTACAGTTTAGAGAATAAAGTAACTGCTTACCAGAAGCATAGAAGCAACAAGACTGTTGGATGTAGTGAGCTGGAGAATTTTTTCTTGTTAACTAATTTTGCCTGTGATGCATGTGGAGATAGAGAGGTTTCCAATATCATGCAGTACTGTGAATATTCAGTGCCACTTCAGATAAGCCTGGCAGTTCAGACATGCTTGGGCCCACTCTTCCATTTCCTGAATGTTTCATTCATAGGTAGATAGTGGGTGTTAATCCAAATTAAATCTGACACACTCCTTTAGTGGTTATTAAAACCTGTGTTGGAGGCCGCTTTGTAATGCAGGTGTTAAACAACTCATGTGGAATAATCAAAATGCAACGACGTGTTTAGACATCGCAGAATGTGTGATGGATGCAGCCCTCTCACGGGAAACATCTGGACTTCAACTAATGCGCAGTATTTCAGTGCTAAATAGTGGGGTGTTAAATTTGTGTCCTTTTGAATCTAGGGTGAAGAGGGAACTGGTTGGGGCTAGGTGAGGTCAGAATCCAGTTTAGACTTTCTGCTAAGAAGTTAAAGTAAAATCTGCTGTTGCAGCAGTGCAGCAAACTGGGCCCTTTAATGTGGTCTTTCCAAAGCTGACAGAGCTTTGGAAACAGCTTGTTGAGGCTGAAAGCAGCCATAATTCAGTGGGAGGTTTTGTTCTCGACAACCCTTTCCTCCTGACAAATGTATGCTATATGGCGCAAATTGGCTTTGGAGAAAACCAGTGCTTACTGCTCTGGAGACCAGGCTGTTGTCAAGAGGCATGAGCTGCATGTACATCTTGCAGAGAAAATGGATGTCCTCTGTCTGCCATCCGCTTGGTTGGATAGTTAAGGTCCTTTGTACTTCTGTGAATGTCAGAATGATAGCTTTAAACATGGATGCAGACTTCTACATGAGGCACACGGTGCCGATGTGAGCCGGCACAGAGGTTGGCCGTTAACGGCCGTGTAACAGTATGTGTAACTGAAGTACTCTGTAGAAGTCCGTTGATGCCCAGTGTGCTGCCATTGTTGCAAAGTGGGTTTGTTGTTTTATGCCTATCTGTTAATTTCTTGTTTCTAAACCCTTTTATCTTGTCACTAGGCTGTTCTTTGGAGTTTATTGCACTCGATTAGGGATCGGTTCTCAGAATCGAGGAGTTAGAAGTGAGATTTGAGATAAGTGAGGCCCATTCGGTGCTGCTTTGGACACCTCCGAAGGGGAAATGGAGTTATCAGGATTGAAAAAGAAGAGTTTGCTAGGACTCAAAGAAAATAATAAAAAATCCAACACTAGGTAATCATTCTGTCCGAATTTTCTAGGCTTAACAAAACTGGGGATATTATAAGGTATTAGGGCTCTCCCAGTGAGGGTGAGGAATTGGAAATGTACCTCTTTCTGCGTGATTTTCTGTATGTGAGAATTTCTGTATGCTGTAGCTGTCTTCCTCAAAGCTGCTCTGTAATGTAAAATACTTTCTTTTTTCTAAAAAGTCTGAACTTGGCCTAATGCTTTAATTCTGCAGTTATGGTATATTTGAAGTTCAATGTTTTGTGTTGGCTGTTCTGTTCTTTGTTTGGGTGTGGGTTTTTTGTTGTTTGGGTTTTTCTGTATTAAGCAATGTCTTCTGCAATTTGTTCTTGAAGGGCTCCCTCACCAACCAAGCGCAAGGATAGGTCTGAAGAGAAATCAAAGGACCGGTCCAAGGATAAAGCAGCCACTAAGGAATCGGGTGAAAAGGATCGTGGTCGAGACAAGACACGCAAAAGACGCAGTGCTTCCAGTGGGAGCAGCAGTACCAGGTAGTTACTTTTACAAGTAGTAATAAATTACAGTGTTTTCAGAAACCACCAGCTTGATTTCTGGTATGTTTCCTTCCCTGTGTCATGGGCTTGTTGAAAGCTGGCATTGTGTTAGTCACAGTGCAGTTTTGTCGAACTTAAGGGTTTTATTTTTTTTTTAGGTATGAATTTCCTTTGGCTGTCTAGTCAGCTATGGAGCATCAATTTTCATTGTTCTAACTCACAGTTGCTCTCTCCGTAATCAGCAGAAGTTTTTCAGCCATGCTTTATCTGGGTACTCCAACCATTTTTATTCCCCCCCTCCACCCCCAACAGATCCCGTTCCAGCTCAACTTCCAGTTCGGGGTCCAGTTCCAGCACCGGTTCTAGCAGTGGCTCTAGCTCCTCTTCTGCCTCGAGCCGCTCTGGGAGCTCCAGCACCTCGCGCAGTTCCAGTTCCAGCAGCTCCTCTGGATCTCCAAGTCCCTCTCGACGGAGACATGACAACAGGAGACGCTCCCGCTCCAAGTGAGTTTTATTTGCCTTCTAGGAATTACCAGATGGCAGATTATTTTCCATGCAGAATACAAGATTGTGATCAGAATAGATTTTTTTCTGAGGACCGTTTGCTTTCTCCATAACTGAATTTTATTAGGATGGGTGTGCTCCTTCTGCTTACAATTAAAACATATGCCCTGTAGGAAAACAGATTAAAAACCTCATTTTAAAGAGTGATTTCAAATATTATATTTTGTAGAGGCAGTTTTAATCAATGTTTCCCTGATAGTATGGGACTATATGGGCACTAGATGAGAGTAGAGCTCTTTGGTTCCTGTAAATTACAGCCAAGACTAACAGAAAAGTCAGGGCTGAAAATGGTGTATATGGGTATACATATATTCTTATGTATAAAAAAATAAAAGGGGGGGAGGGGGCGCAAAGGAAGCATTTTCCTCTATGGGTAGGAATCAAACTATGTTAATGTCCGTACAGTTTTTCCCTTGGATAATTCTGTAGGTAAGGTGCTGAAGGCTGGTAAAATCTACTGAAGTATTGTAAGGCAGTGTGGTTTTTCTTGGTGTATCACTCAGTTTATGGAAGAAGCATAAATATAAATTTTCTGCATACTGAATTTTTTACAGATCAAAATTACATTCCGGATTTAAAAAAAAAAAAAACAAAAAAAACCCAACAAACTACAAAGAAATTGTGATATGCAGCTACTTAAATAGTTTTTTTTAACTGACATTTCTGGACCTCTGTAGTGAACAGACGATATAGAAACACAAATCATTGGATCCATTCATTTGCCTGAATGTCTATGTCCTCATTTTGCCTCTTTAATTGTTGAGGCAAAGAATGTGTTTTATTTTAACAACTGGAAAATTATTTAACTGTAGCCAACAACTTTGAAGAAATGTTTGCCAAATTTCACATTTGTTACCCTAGTTGCAGTAAAGTTGAAAACTCGGAAAAAAAGGCTCTCAGATTCCGGAAGGTTCTAAAGCAAAAGCAGACAAGGCAAATGCAAGTCCTAAGGTGTTTCTGAGTGGAACACCCCCACCACCACCCCAGCATTTCCTAAACTGTAACTTCTTAAGAAAAAAGATGCCCTCCCAAGAAAAATGGTACCTTTTTTATCATGTGATAATGGCGGGCTTCTTGGTTTTGTCTTGCGTGTTCCCTGAAAAGTGTAAACATTTTCTGTTGTCAAAATCAGGTCCAAGCCACCCAAGAGAGATGAAAAGGAGCGGAAGAGGCGGAGCCCATCACCCCGACCTACAAAAGTGCATGTTGGAAGGCTCACTAGAAACGTGACCAAGGTAACGGCATGCTTCCCTGCAGTATCAACCTTTCATATCTTCTGTGGGGACGTGTGAGTGGCTCTTTTAAAGCTCGCAAAAATTTTTTGTTGCTAGAGCACTGCCAAGGTGTTGCTGTTGGAAATTCTTGCTTTGTGTCCAAATTGATCAGTGAGGAAAATTTCAGTAGGATTTTACTGAGTCAAATACAGTGCAGGCTTCTGAGACTGTGTAGTGCTTAAGAGGTCTGTCTGCTTTGTCAGTGTTCCAGACCTTGTATCCTGCTTTACTAGGAAGAAAACTGTAGAAGTTGGGACAGTAACTGAAATTACCTCGGAGGCATTAAGGATACCTGGAGGTTCTTGATAAAGGATCTGAAGAGAGTTGGGCTGGCTTGAGTTGTCTTTGCTAGAATGTAGTTTAAAGGTCTGCAGAGGTAAAAGGTTTGGGGTGCTGCAGAAATGATGTTTTTTGAAAAATATTAACAATTGCACCTTAAGAGTTTTCAGCTGAGGGCATAAGTTCCCTTTTCAGGTCCTCAAGAGGTTTTTTACACTGGTGTTTTTGTAGCCAGTGTTGACATGCAGCAGTAATGCTGGTAGAACATAAGGTTTGGAACAATCTGAGGAAGAACTGAATAGACAACAGTAGAGAAAGCAGTGGTAATCCTTTCCACATCTGGCCAATGAAATATGTCTCTTCCTGATGGTGGCATTGATTTAAAGCTAACCTAGTGCTGTGGATTTACTGCTCTGTGCCAGCTGGACTTGGTCAGTAAGTGTGGTCTATGTCCTAAAGACTTGCTCTTTCTCTGCAGGATCACATCATGGAAATTTTTTCCACTTACGGAAAGATTAAAATGATTGACATGCCAGTTGACAGGCTAAATCCACACCTCTCTAAAGGCTATGCTTATGTGGAGTTTGAGAACCCAGATGATGCTGAGAAAGCCCTGAAACACATGGATGGAGGTAGGTATCAAATGCTGCTGGGAGGCTGGGTGCTTTTAAAAATCTTTGGAGCAGATGAGTTTGATCTGAAAATGAGTTAGAGGTAGGGAAGCCTTTGGGGAACTGATCTGAAATACTGTCTGTTTTCAGGCCAAATGGCTTTGGCTTTTGTGTGGCTCAGGACACATCTGAGAATCACAAAACTATTAAAACTGAGTTTTTTCAAAACAAACAGTAATAAAATTCTTTAAGTTTCTCTGAAAATCTTTCCCAGTTAACATCTGAACTGCAATTTGATGGGATATTAGATTAAGAAGTCCAGTATATATGTGGACTTTGTCAAAATAACCTCTGAGCAGGTGGTGGAAATAGGACTGTAGGCTGATTCACGCTTCAGTTGCTTGTGACAAAGCTGTGAGTTGCAGTAATGTGATGCGTAGACGTTAGTGTTGGAAAATACTTACTTCTTCCTGTTTCTGTGTCCCTAAAAAGGCCAGATTGATGGTCAGGAGATCACTGCCACAGCTGTGCTGGCACCACGACCTAGGCCGCCTCCCAGACGCTTTAGCCCACCTAGGAGGATGCTGCCGCCACCACCGATGTGGCGCAGGTCACCCCCTCGCATGAGGAGACGGTGAGAGCTGTGACAACTTGTATTTCCTTCTCAGTGTAACAACATGTTATCGCTGAAAGACTCGGCATGGGGACAACTTCATCCTGTTGGACTTGACTTTCTTCCCCAAATGACAGTAACACCTTTTGGGCATCAGTTGAACCTGGATTGTACTTCTTAACTCCTTAGTGCCAGGGTGACCTGCTCCGGTCTACACCCTGAATGCAGTCTGTCGGAAATGTCAGACGCTTTCCAGCCTGTTCCCTGGAGTCCCTTCTGCATAAATGCTTTGAGGTGAAGCGGGAATGGACTTCTGGCTGGCAGAATGCTTTTGGCAGCCTGTTCCAGCCACTTGCTTTTCTGAAGCCCTTGCACCTCCCTCCCTTATTTATATGAATGGGCGCATGACCAAAAAGCAGTCCTTCTGCGTCAGGTGAGCGGAGTATGCTGACCCCAAGATGTGACCTGACACGCACGTGCCCGTTGCGCAGCTTGGGGCTGCCTGAACGTGCTCAGATAATGAGTCTTTCAGTCTTCTCAACATCTAGATGGGCTCCTCTGTCCTGGAAGTCTTCTTAAACTCTTGTCACTAGTAAAAGCAGCTCCTGTTTGAGCCACTTGACTGCTGAATAGTTTACGAACTACAGGATTAAAAATGAGAACTAGGTAACGTGGCACAAGATCCACTGCCTGTGGGTCCTCCTTTAAACATGCCTTTTACTGAGTTCTGGCAAATGCTGGATTGGGCATTCCTTCCTCATTGTCTGTTTTCTTCCCTAGTCTAACTTTTATTATCCTGTTCAGGCTCTGTTAATATTCTGTGCCTAGAACCTCAGTGTCATAGTGGTGGCCGTACAGATTGATTGCAGTACTGAAGAGCTTGAAGCTTAGCTATTTCTTTAGAGTTAGACTTCCTCTAAGAAATGTCCCTGTGGTTTGACAGGGCTTATATAAATCCTTTCCCTGAATATCACTGTATTTTCAGGAGTCAAAGCTGACTTTTCAGGTGAAGGAGAATCTGATATAGAATGAAGTTGAGCTTGTTTTGTTTGAGGAAGAAGACAAGATTCTTGTCTGTTCTTTGGATATTACACATTCTTTCAACTTCCTGAAGCAGAGGGAGGGTTGCCAGAATATCCTGCTGTGTAGTCACTGTTTGAATTGCCTTTTTCCTCCCTGGAGCTGGCCGTATTTCACTGGAGCTCTTTTACCGTGGTGTGTGAGGGTTTTCTGGAGGGGAGTGGGGAAGTGTTTTTGAAAAGTTGGTAGATGAGCTGACAGATTACTGGAACCTGTTGCTCTTGTCTCCTGATGAAAGCTTTCTCCTCCTTCTCTGTCAGGTCCCGGTCTCCTAGGCGCAGATCCCCTGTCCGCCGGCGATCAAGATCCAGATCTCCTGGACGAAGGCGCCATCGCAGCCGCTCCAGCTCAAACTCCTCACGATAAAGCAAAAAGACTGGACAGCTTTTTATTTTTTAACTTAAATCCCGTCAGACTAAATATTGTACCTTTTTTTTATAATGGGTCTGGGTGAGGAGGAGTGAGAGAGAGAGAGAATCCTGGCAGTGAAGGCAACCTAAGAGGAAAGAGCAACAGTTCCCGGCCAGTAGATAGCCTTTGCTGTGGGCCTTTTAGTTTCCTGGCATTGAATTGAAATTATTTAAAACTGGCTTTGATTTTAAAGGCTGCAAAAACATCTTTTCCAGATAAACGGAAGGAAAGATGTTACAGCCTCTCTTTCTCCAGTTAGCAGGCTGCTGCTTGGTGATTTCTAGACGCTTAGCATGCTGTACAGACGAGCATGTAAATCTTGAGCTATTTCAGAAACCCTGTATAGTAAGACAGGGAGACATTTAACTTGACCTCTAGGTGCCAGCACAGGATTTTTCAGAGCAGCTGGAGTCCAGATCTGCCCGAGACTTAAATACCGACTTGTCGCTTTATTCCAGTTCCCAAACAGATCATTAGTTTCTGCAGAGTAGGCTCTTTCTGCAGATTAAGCTCTTCTGTAACGCGTATACCAGGCAGTCACCACAAAAACAACGGTCCAGCCCTCTGAACATGATACTTTAGAAAAGAAGCTGGAAATCTTAAGAACTGGTTTGTAGCTGCCCCCATAAGTGATTTCTTTCACCTCCTCTTAAAGGGTTTTGGTAAAAACTTCCTGCACAGCCCCCCAGTGAAACGGTGTGAGTGCTTCTGCTTTCGCAAATCGCAGATGAGCGACTGAGCGTCAAAACCCCCTGGAAACTGCAAGGCAGAGAGGGAGGCCCGAGGCCGCCATGCTATCTGGATGAACTGGGGTTCACATAGGGAAAGGCAAAGAATTTACCACCTGTTGTACAGTCAATACTATAAAGATTTTTTTTTGTTCTGTTTTGTATCACTTTGTAGCCTTTTGGGCCATGTTGTGTTTGTACTTGTGTAGGAGGAGCGACTATTGAATAAAGCAGTAGGGTTGAGAATAGCCGGCTGCCTCGCTCCCTTCCCCAGCCCCTTGCCCTGTGCGGGGGGTTTGCGGTCACACCCGCGCTGCCCCTCCGGTGCGGGGGCGGCGGAGCGGAGNTCCTGGAGGGCCCGCCGGGCCTCGCCCTCTGCGTCCTGCTGGAAGCCCTCGCCTGCCCGGGGTCAGTCCGGCTTGGGCCGCGGCGGGCGGCTCCCGCGGGCCCGGCCGGGGCCCCGGGGCTGCTCCCCGGGGGGAGGCGGGCAGAGGCGGGTGTCACCCGGCGCGGTGGCCTGCAGAGCTGACAGGGCTCGTCCTCCTCAGAGGTTGTCTCGGAAGGCGGGGTGTCTGAGGGTGCCCCACCTGTGGCGTGAGGGGGGCACAAAAGTGCCGGGGNGGAGGCCCGAGGCCGCCATGCTATCTGGATGAACTGGGGTTCACATAGGGAAAGGCAAAGAATTTACCACCTGTTGTACAGTCAATACTATAAAGATTTTTTTTTGTTCTGTTTTGTATCACTTTGTAGCCTTTTGGGCCATGTTGTGTTTGTACTTGTGTAGGAGGAGCGACTATTGAATAAAGCAGTAGGGTTGAGAATAGCCGGCTGCCTCGCTCCCTTCCCCAGCCCCTTGCCCTGTGCGGGGGGTTTGCGGTCACACCCGCGCTGCCCCTCCGGTGCGGGGGCGGCGGAGCGGAGCCGCCCGAGGGGCTCTGCCGCCCAGGGCGCTGCCTCTTTAAGACCGGCGCGGGCGGAGCTTTTCTCCAGCGTCGCGCGGGCGGGCGCCGGTGATTGGCTGCCGCTGAGGGCGGGCGGAAGCGTGGCCGCTGCCTCGCTCCCCTCAGCGCCATGGCGGCGGCGGCGCTGGAGCGCGCCCTGCGGGAGGCCGCGGCGGCGCTGGAGCGGGACGGGGCGGGGNCGGCGCGGTGGCCTGCAGAGCTGACAGGGCTCGTCCTCCTCAGAGGTTGTCTCGGAAGGCGGGATGTCTGAGGGTGCCCCACCTGTGGCGTGAGGGGGGCACAAATGTGCCGGGGGACGGAGACGCGTCAGCGTGGGGAGGCCTCGCTGCCCGCGGGCCCCTGCGTCCCTTCGTTTCAGAACCCACGTACAGTACCGATGTTTCCCACAGAGGTCACAAAACGCTCTTCAGTGATGCTTATTGAATATCCTGAAATGCTGTGAGCCGAGGAAACTGTAGAGATACAAAGAGGTTAAAATCGCTTCGATTTTATTTTGGTTTTGATTAAAATTCTGTGTGATTGAGCAGCAGTGTAGTGAGACCACAACAGAAGAACAATAGCGTGCATATCTTTTTTTACCAGTTAAAAGGGGCAGGGACTTATTGCAGTTACTTTCTTCCAGCCCTAGCTTTCATCCGAGGGAGGTCGTTGAGGTGCTGGAGCAGTTCCTGCAGGAGGGACGGATGTCGGCGCTGATGTGGGAGCTCTGTCAGCAGCAAGCGCAGGCTGGCTCACCTGAGCTGCAGGAGGCCCTGCTCAACAAGATTGTGTGTTTGCCTGATCACGTCAGCAATAAACTCCAGGGGAAAAACCCACCAGTATTCTTCCCACAAAACTACTTTCCTTTCCTGGGTGGTGCAATTATCCAGGTGCTGCAGAAGATCTCCGATTCTCTAAGAGGTAAGATTGCAAGAGGACCGTGCTATAGAGATGGCTTTTCTGAAGAAAAAATGGACCCCCTTGGCTGGTGCTTGAAATAGAGATAATGGGTATTGCAGAGCCTCACGTTCATCCTTCAGGCTGAAGTTTGTTGTGCTTAAAAGCGTAAGATACCAGGAATGAGAAAGATGGCCGAGGCCTTTTAAAATCCCACTGAAAGCTGCAATCCTACAAGCTGTAAAATAGCATCATCTGTTGCCAAAGCTTAATTGTGGGCACTTGGTCTGTGCTGAAATAATTTTATGGACAATTTAAACAGTACTGAACGAACCAGTGGCTTTGTTACCATTGTGTTAAAGTGGGACGGAGCTACTTTAGTCTTCTGACTCTCGCTGTGTATAAATAATACTGGGTGCCATTTTGTGCCTGAGGGCAGGTGGTGGAGGGGAGGGAGGAAGAGGTGATGCTTGAAGAGAAAAAGTTAATCTGTGTTTTCAGGCTTCAGTACTTGTAGAAGTGTATGCTCCTCCTTCTGAAGGTTTTTTGTAGGATGTTGGTGATGCTCTTGCTAAACTTGTGTCTGTTTTATCCCAGATGGCTTGGATTGCTCTATCTCTTTTGTTTCTCACGTCCTGGGGAAGGTATGCGTTCATGACAGAAAAAGTGAGTGGTTAACAATACTAGTTTGGGGAGGGGGAAAGTCCGTTTTACTGTATTTAATATGGAAGGATGACTACGGTGATGATCAACAGAGGGAGTGGGAGACTGACCAGTTAATAGTTTGGGGGTTTTGCGAGTTGGACTGTACAGGCTGCCCTCTGCTTTCTGAGGCTACTCAACTACATATCCGACAGATGTCGATGCTTCTGTCAGCCCACGTGAATGTGATCTGTTCTCCTCTCAAAAATTGGCGAGGTTATGAGCCTTTTCATCCTGCCATTTGGGGTATAACTATTAAATGCTCTTCTAGTGCTTTTCATCCAGTGGTCTGAAAGTGCCTTGTAAATACCAAATTTAAAGCACAAATCCCTGCCCGTACGTAATAACCCTCTCACGTGAGTAGCCTTCAGTCTGGCTTTGCTTAGGACTTTGAAGCCACTGAATGCAGAAGTAGTTAACAGGGCTGGGGAAGAAGAGGAAAGATTTTCTAGCTGTTTACTGTGAAGAGGAATACTTGCAAGTTCCTTAGGCTGCTTAGGTTAGTTCTTACCACAGGAACAATTTAGAACTGCAAACTGTACGTGGTATTTCTTCATCTTGTAAGGATCTTGAAATTTGCAGGCTGACCTTGAGTACCATTGCACCGGTTCTGTACATCTGGTGTATTTACCTGTTTTCTCTTCCGCTTCAGAGGAAATCCTGAGCGTTTTGGTACCCCGCCTAACAGATCTCACCAAGTCAGACTGCATCTGGCAAAGAATATGCTGGCGATTGGTTGAATGTGTGCCAGACCGCTGGATGGAAGCAGTGGTCCTTGGTTTTGTGCAGAGAGCACCTGGGTAAGAACTCTGCTTTCCTCCCTCATCCAGAGCAAAGGCTGGATTTTTTTCACAAATACTTGCAGAATCAGTTTCTGAAAGATGCTGACGTCTGTGTTTGTGTAGGCGGTTTCTTACAGCGCCATTTCCTGAGAGGCTCCAGGGGTAAAGTAGTTGATTGTTCCCTCCTAGGTAGAATCTGCACTATTCCTTAAAAATCTGCATCGTGACATGCAGTGAAAAAACAAGTGAAAACATTCTTTGCAATTACTGACTCACTCTTAAAGTTTAGAGGTGTTTTAGAGGCTTTGTTGCAAATAACTGCTCACAGAATTTCCTGCCATTAGTAGCAGCATGACAGTAATTACACGGATTCCTAATGTTTTGCTATTGATTTGTCTTGCTAGGGCAGATGTCTTGTCTAGGTTGCTGGGGAACCTGGTTGTGAAAAACAAGAAAGCTCAGTTTGTGGTGACACAGAAGGTGCTGCTCTTGCAGTATTGCCACACGGTAAGGACTCCGCGTTGAACAGCGGTGTAGTAATGCCTGTTTTTCCCAAGTGCCAGTGTCATTTTTAGCTGAGCTCCAGGTCCTCTTGAGTAAGATTTAACTCTTCGTTCTGAAATCAGCCCTCAGTCTCTCCACATGTACCTGAGCTGTGCAGCTGTTCACTTACACCCCCTCAGCTGAACGTAATGAAGAGGGAGTGGTAAACAGCTGCTTTGAAATCATGGGATTCATGTGCTCTCTCAGGGTTCATGGCAATTAGCAGAATTACTGTACTCTTTTTCTGGAACCAAATGGTTATTTGCACATAATTTCAGTATTCTGGGGAGCTGGAGACATCTAGTTAATTTAGAATCTGAAAGAAGAGACTGCAGAAGCCATGACCCACCCTCAGGGATAAGAATTAGATAGAAAAGATGAGACAAGGACTGTTGTGTTTTATTTTGTTTTGGTTTTTTCCTGTGCACCTGAGTTTGTCATAAGGTGTTAGGAAGTGTTAGGCTTGTGATGCTGTGAGAGATGTTCTCTAGACTTTCTGCGTTCCATGTTTGCCTGGGACTGTGCTGATCTGGTTTTGATGGTAAAAATACCGTACTGTATTCCTGTCCTGTTTTTCTGTGTGTGTCATCAGCAACTGCATGTGTGTGTTTGGTTGGTTTTTTAAATTTGCTTACTTTTGTCTCTGAATGTTGTCAACCAGTCCCTCAGAATGAAAAGTTTAAGGTAGTAAAAATACACACTTCTTGTTGCTGGATGACAACTTTGTGCCCGGTTAAAGCAAGACTCCTGGTTTTCATTGCAGACTGCAGTGCTGCAGAACCTCCTTGGCTACCTGTCCCTGGATAGCCTTCGGCGAGCCTTATTGATCCAAGTAAGGTTAAGTAGCATTGTTGGTGAGGTATCTGATGGAAAAAATTCTACTGTGTGAGTGTGCGTGTATGCATGTCTGTGGGGTGCACAATTTTGGTACTTCTCTAAGACACTTTTGTTACTGTTCATGAGAGTGAGGGAAATTCTGCCATATCACAAGTAAATTGTGATATACAAGTCGAAGACTTTTTGCACTGCTGGCATTAGATTTTCATACTTAATTGGTAAATTGTCTTCCAAGTAGCGAAACTAATGAGGCTTGGATTCTGACAGATGTCCCATGTCTTCCATCCTTCTCAGCTTCCTCTGTCATGCCCTATTTGTGTGGCTGGGCAGATGGCAGCAAGTGATAAAGTTGGTTGAGAGCTGTCTGGGTGCCAAATGGTTGGTGCTTCAGAATCTCTCTCACCTGCCTTTTCCTCAGTGGGGATGCAGATATTTTCCCTCTCCAAGTCAGCAGTGTGGTGGACCTTCCAGGAAATTTTATCTCTGGAAATCTCTACCGTTTTATCAATTCCCCCCCCCCACTGGTTACATGTCGTGTTATTCTAATTATCTGGAAGTACTGGCAGCTATATAAGATTGGACTAAAAATATATAAAACTGTATAATATCATATTGTTTTTGACAATAATGCATATTGCTCTGCATATAATATTTTTCACTTTTAAATAAAAAACCCCATTATATTTAACAGTATATTAAACGAAGGTGATCTGGAGTTCTCAGCTGGTCAAACACAGTATGTTTTAGGCCCTGAAATACAAAGTTAGCTCCCTTTGTAGGGAGTGTGAAGTACACTAGGAAGTATGAAGACCAAAGGGCCATCAGAATATACAATGTGCTGTATGAAAGCACATTTCAAAAATGTGCTTCAAAAAGAAGATTACTTGTGTATAGAAAAGATCCTTTTCAAGCCAACTTGAGTTCTCCGATTCAGGTGCTGCAAGAACTCTTGGAGACCTGGGGCAGCAGCAGTGCTGTGAAACACTCCCCACCTGAGCAGCAGCAGTATATTAGCAAGGCCATCCTTATCTGCCTCTCCCATCTGAAGGAGCCTGAAATAAAGAGCTGCAGGCAAGGTGAGGCAGTGGGAGGAGCAGGGGTTAGATTTGTTTAACAGAAGGTCTGACTGTGAGTAGAAAAACATCTTGTTTTGATCTATGGATGAACAAAATTGTCCCATCTTCATCTTGGCAAATGGGGTAGCCTCTTGGGATTCTCCTCTTTTTCTTTAGCGCTGATATGATATAATTCCAAGTGCATAGATTTAAATTATAAAATTGGAGAACCATATCTTTGAACTAAGGTTCTTACCTGAACAGTGGTTTAGGAACCCTTAAGTTTTGTCACAGGAAAATCAGGATTGACTCCAGGACTGGTTAGAGGAATGGTGTGATTTGCAATTCATAGGCTTACCGTTGGAGCGTAAGTAAGGCTCCAAAGGGGTCAGGGGAAAGTACATCAGGATAACAAGCTGTTTGGTTGGTCTCTGACTATCCATGTGCATTCCTCCCTCTCATTCTGCTCCCATCAGTGTGAGGTGAGGAGGGTTAGTGAGTTACTGGCAAGGACCTCCTATTCTGTGTTCACAGTGTGTAGCCCATGGGGGTCCTGGTCTAAAATTTCCATTTCTGTTGCAATAAAAAAAAATTCTGTCCAATATCTAGAGTTACTTCTCTGTGTGTGGCTTTTGTGGGAGGAGAAGGTTGACTTACAAGACCTATTTGTCTGTTTCATTCTAGAATTAATTCTTCTTTAGGTGAATAAGTGACCTGTTATTTACTAACAGTACTGTAGTTTTATAATCTGTTTTTTATCTGACAGCTGTTGAAAAGATAAGCTTTTCTGAGTTGAAGGAGGTCAGTCACACAGCAGTAAGCCTGCCTGGTAAAGCTGGCAACCATCATTCTCTGTGGGCTGAGAAATACTGGTGTCATCTGCCTCTTTCAACTTATCTAGGTGGTGAGGGAAATTTCTCCCTCCACGATTGTTGTACTGGTCAGAATTTGTAGCTTCCTCAAAACATGACTTTTCATTTAAGTGGCTTTGAAGTAGTCTAAAAACAAGCTAAAGATTGACTTGACTTACCATCCTTTTTTGTTTCAGTGAAAACCAAAATATTCCAAATTTAGAATATATTGTAATGTTTTGTTGACTTTGTACCCCATGAAAAAGCATAGTTTTATTATATTGGTGCTGAAGGCTGATACTGCCATTGCAGAAAGAGAAGTAACAAGTTGCAGGGCCCTTTGTATCTTTCTAGCCATTATTGGGTGGTGAGTGGCTAAAGATGCCCTCTCGGGGAACCAGCGTAAAGATGGATGTTTGTTTCATGCGCTGTTTGTTTTTTTTTCAGAGCTTCTCACAAGCATGATGGAGGGCGTGAAATGCCACTTGGACAGCAATCTGCCACAAATACGGCGTCTGGGAATGATTGTGGCAGAGAGCATTAGTTTGAAAATAAACACCGATGGGCCTGTCCTGAAGTTTCAGGTGAAGGTTATAATGAAATTTATGCCTGGTGTGCAGGGCTTAGAGGAAATAAAAGCTTTAAACCACATGATCCAGGGCATTATAGCAAGTTCTAACACTTTTTATGTGGAAATAAGGAGAGGCAGCAACGCTTTCAAAAAGAGAGGGTATCTATTTACAAAAAACAGTTGTATAGAAAATAGCCAGGTGGCTGAGAGTGACCTTAAGAGTGTAATCTGATGGCAAAGTTTGTTTCCAGTAGAGTTTATAAGAATTATGTGACTAAATCACATTAATTCCTTAAAAACCTTCATCATCCCTCATGTCATATTACCATATATTAAACGCTTTAAAGATTGTAAATAACATTCAGGCAAGGTCTGATCAGATGCTACTGTTAAATATAGGGACAAAGATTACATATGGCACAGATCGCTATACGGCATAAATACATTACTGCTGGCAGCACAGTGATTGAAACAAATGGGATTTGTGTAGGTTCATCTGCTCATGATTCAGTCTTCATTTGCATACAGCAGAAGGGTCAAATGTTGAATGCTGGGCATATTTGCAATCAAATAGAGTGCAGTAACAGTTATTCTGAATGTCTAGTATGAAGAAGATGATGAAGCAAGAGAATTGAAGTCCCTTCTGGTGCAGACTCCACCATTCTGTGTTGTCCCCAGCCTTCCAGATGATGAGTAAGATATTGCTACTATTCATCTCCATGCCATCTTTTTGCCCGTCTCCATACCTTTTTTTTGAGTTACATACTAGAACTGCATACAGTGTTCGAGATGTCGTATATATTCTTAAGCATTATAATGCACCTTATTCTTACAATGCAGTGTAGTTTGTTAAATTCATAATGCAAATGGTAGTATGTGTTAGAATTGTTTGTTAGCTGCACCTGGTGAAACCATGCTGCAGGGGTCTTATGTGCCCCTGGGTAGAATCAAATGGGCCTTTCTGTTCTCATCTAGGAAATCTGGCATTTGGGCCATATGCCCCCAGCCCATTGATCCGTGACAAAAACCTAGCATATCTGTCAGTCTAAAGACTGGTTCTTTGGTGCTCTTAACTTCTATAGCATCTGCTGAGGCTCTTTGAAGCAGATGAACGAAGCACTTCATGTTATTAGCAAGTGAAGCTGTCCAGCACTCCAGTGAAATACAGAAGATTTATTGCTCCCATTTTAGGGGCATAATCAGCATAGACAACTGAGAGCATTTGAGAAGCAGAGAGATGAAAGAACAATGCCAAAGTCCACAGAAATAGGTAGAGAGACAGTCAAAAAATTCTCCATTATTATATTCATACCACTAGCAATGGTTGAAGATGGTTTTTTTCCCATCTGTTCAGTTTCATTCACAGCTTCTAATATGGTGCAGGGCAGTGTGATCCACTTACCACAGATGAATCCTTCCTTAGCAGTCCTAGGTACAAGTTAGTGCAGGGAGAACACAGCTAGCTTAATTTTTGTTATCCATTGCTCTTCTGTTAAGAGATTCTGCTTCTCTTCTCTTCTCACCCCATTCTCCTTCCCAGGACTTTGTTCCTTGTGTCAGCCAAGCTATGGGGGAGACTGCAGCAGAAATAACTATCTGCCATTCTGTTTAGGCAGCGAGGGTTGACGGTGTGGGTAGTTTCTTGCTTGTGAATAAGAACTGTTACTTTATTGGTTTTAATACTTCTTGTTCCTCACAGAAGGAATGAGAAAGCAGATGCTGCACTGCCATTGGTATTGGAAAGTAACAAGAAATCACATACAGCAGCCCCTATGATGCCAGATGAGGCGTCAGATGCTGAGCTTGACAGGTATGGGGCAAGAATCTGGTAGGAAGTGGAAAATAAATGGCAGGTTCTTAAAAGCAGACATGGGGAGAAGGGAGCTATTGATAGCTGCATTTCTTGGCAAATCTTGTGCTTTCTGACCTTGTTCAGCTGAGTGGTGTGCAGCAGGGTGGGACTTTGTGTACGAAATTGCACTCAAGTATGTTAGTCAATTATTTAAGCAAAGCCCACATTGTGTACAACCGTTGTATTTATTCCATTTGACTTAGATACATGTTTCCTGGAATTATGGATATATCTACCCATTTTAATAGTGGACCTGGCTTATTCTGTCGCTTTACCAGTATATAAAGAAATCTCAAGAATCAGCTTCTAGTCTCTTGGTCACCTGACTCCTTCCTGCACTTGACCAGGAGATCCAGTTCCAGATCTGGTCACAGAACTTTCACTGAGCTTCAGAGGAATTCATAGAACTTCGTAGGGAACCCTTTCAGGCTAGGTTTCAGCGGTGCTGCTGGATGATGCAAGAGTGACGGTGTTACAACAATGTTTGTGATGGTCCTTGCCCTTTTGTGTGGATAGCTGGGGAAAGGGAGAACGTCTGTGCTCCATTTCTCTTACAGTGATGATGACCTCATCCCTTATGACATGTCAGAGGATAAAGAACTAAAGACTAAGGCTCCTGTGTATATCCGAGACTGTATTGAAGGTAGGAGATTTTGGGCTAAGTCATTATCTGTTTCTGATGGGTTTGGGAGAGTGATCTTTGTATAGGTTTATTTTTTCTGAGCTAATTTGAAGAAGCTGTAGGATTTCCGTAATCTGGGCTCAAGTGTTGAACTGTAATTTCTGAGTAATTTCAATTTAGTTCCTAATGCCGGCCATGCGCTGGGTCAGTGATATCTGCCTGTAACAAGACAAACTATTGGCAGAAGAAAGTTGGGGGTGTATACCCAAGTACAACCATTCTGTTAATAGCTTTTGTTTGTCTTTTGATTACCTTCAGTCCTGACAGGATCTGAAGATGTGGACAAATGGGAAGCTACAGTCAAGGCTCTTGAGAGCTTGGTTCGAAAGAATCCAGCAGCAACAAGAGAGGTGAAGTAGTATGAGCTAAGTTACCAGTGGGCTGTAATACAGGATTATCCCTTTGCCCTCGTGAGGAGCCTAAACATGACAACAGAGCAGCGGGACAGGCTAATGTGTACCTGGATGTAAAGCTTTCAACTTGGGAAGGGAAATAGAAGGAAATAATTGCTTTGGAGGTGAGGCTACAAAGGAACAAAGAAGCAGGCAAAGGTGCTGGCAACAGCATGGCATTTAGCAGCTCCAGTGCTGAAAATGAAATGCATTGCAGGCAGAGCTTGCCAGTAACATGAGGAAGCAGAGGAAGCTCCATGCTTTGTGCTGGGCAGAAAAAACGTTAGAAATGCAGTTTACAGAGCAGCCACAAATTCCACTTGATTTTAATTTTGGATTTAATTGATTTTGAATTGAAATTGAATTTAACTGTTATTCCCCAACAAAAAGGGAGATAAAATCAAATGGACTTTCCCTATTTGCTTGTACAAGCGTAATGTCTTCTGGAGGGAGTAGTTGGCTTGTACTGGTCGAGATGAAAAGTTCAGATGAGAGGAACTTGGGACAAGGTCACCGATGTGATGAATGCTCACCACCACTTGGTAGTGAACACCTGAAGGTGGCAGAGATACAGGCCTCTGCAAGCTAAGAAGGGGAAGGGTTGTAGTCTGGTAAGCAATGCGCAATCTGCTGCTGCTCATCAGATGTGTTACTGAGCTGGATGGGCTTTGGGTGTGGTACTGTACCCTTTAACCCATTAGTTATAGTGCCAAGTCCTCTTATATCATGATGCCACCACTTGTCCAAAAAGCCAAAGTGAATGTGGACAGAGAAGTCAGCTTAGGGGTTTGTTCAGTGTTTTGAGCAGTTTGTCTTGATGGCATTTAGCTTAATGTGTTTTCTCTCCCTCCTAAGAAATGGACATGTTGCCTGTATTCCATACCCTCATTGTCTTTGCTTAAACATTAGAAATGGAAAATGGATGCTGCTGTGTAAATCCTGTGAAAAAGAAAACTGCAGGGATTTGATTCCTTTTTTCGTATTTTGAGCAGGTTAGCGTGGAGCTGGCAAAAATACTATTGCATCTGGAGGAGAAGACGTGCATTGAAGGCTTTATGGAGCTCCGTCAGAGAGCTCAAGTAGCTGTTTTAACCACAGATCCAATACCTGTGAGTCCCTCTTACTGCTTTCTTTTTTTCAGTTGAGGCACAGGTAAAAATTTAAGCAGCTGAAGTCTCTTGCTCGCTTGATAGAAGCAGCTGTCAGTGTGTGGTAGAATAGCTAGTTCATGTCTGACAGCATTTATGCAGAGACGGGCTATGTACTGAAAAATCTGCAATGGATGACTAAAACAACAGGAAAGAGAAAACTGTCAGAGCTGTAACAGACTGGAGGAACTGTTTGGAGACTGTTAGTATGAGTATACCTGACAAGGCAAATTAGATGAGGACTTGTTGCACTGAAGGGAGATTGTCTCACATAGAGGGAAGCTGAGGCACAAAGGGCTTCTCTAGAAGAAAACTTGACTGGTGACTGTAATCATAGAATCATAGAATGGTTTGGGTTGGAAGGGACCTTTAAAGATCATCTCCTTCCAACCTTCCCTGCTGTGGGCAGGGACATTTTTCACTAGATGAGGTTGCTCAAAGCCCCATCCAACCTGACCTTGAACACTTCCTATGATGGGGCATCTGCAGTTTCTCTGGGTAACCTGTTCCAGTGTCTCACCTCCCTCATAGTAAAGAATTTCTTCCTTTTGTCCAATCTAGATCTATCCTCTGTCAGTTTAAAACCTTTACCCCATATCCTATCCAGTACAGGCCCTGGTAAGAAGTCTCTCTCCACCTTTCTTAGAAGCCCCTTTTAAGTATTGAAAGGCCGCAATAAGGACTCCTTTGAAGTGCCAAAGCTCCCTCTGCACGGGAGAGAAGAATGGCAAAGTTATGGTTGTAATTTTCTTCATTTGTGAGAATCTAGAAGTGGAAGTGTCTGAATTTCCCATATTTGCGCAGTGTGTCTCTTCCCTTCTCTTGGAGGCTTGTTGTTAACTAACAGGAAGCAGGACTTCTGCTGAAATTGAGTGCTTTTAGAATTAGCAGAAAGGCTGTTTCCAGCCTGGGTTTGTGTTCATTGCCCCTTGATTTTTCTGTACAGGTAGCAAAGTACTTGACATCCCAATTCTACTCTCTGAACTACAGTCTTCGTCAGCGCGTGGACATTCTTGATGTAAGTGCTCTTTTTTTCAATTCCTTCTTTCCTTGTGTCTTTGTTGAACCTGTGCTGTTCTCTTGAGATGTAATGGGGTTACCTTTTATTCCTCAGAGGAGGAGGCAGCAGAGGTATGGAAATCTCTTACGTTAGTATTTGTGCCTGGCATTCCCCTCTTGTTCGTAACGCTGCTACACTCCAATTATACAGCGATCCTTCCCCAGAGAATGCAAAACACACGATGGTCATTTGCTTAGGAGAAGCCACTGTTTCCTAACATGTCATCACTCTGTTATATCTTCACTTTCTGAAAGATAGAAATCTGCCTGTGACTCCTTCTACATCATTTCACTTACTGTGTCTGAAGAAGGAGCCATTGTTCTGTTTCAGGGCTAAGTGACCAAGTGCTTGGTCAGTGAGTACCTCAGAGCCAGTTGCCTGGCTGGTGGTCAGTTACCTTGCCGTTCTTCATTCTAAACCCGTTGTACCTTTCTGCCTTGCTGTTGCTATCAGGTTGGGTGCAGGTAACTCTGCTGTTGTTGTTTTTAACAGAACCTCCCTCTTTTTCATCTAGGTATTGGTTTTGGCAGCTCAGGAACTGTCCTATCCCAAATCCCATGGGAAGACCAAGCATTCTGGTGCCCAAAAACCTTGTATCCAGCTCCTTCCTGGAAGTGACAGCTCTAAGGACTGGAGAAGAATTGTTGATGAGAGGATCAAAAGCAAGACTCGGAGATTTGCTAGGGTGAGGCCAGGGCAGAAACAAACTGATGTCAAATCCAGCAAAAATAGGGACACTAGGAGTTGCTGTAGTTCTGTCTGGAAAGAGCAAAATACCTGTGAAATTGGGCCCAATCCAAAGCAAAGACTGTGTAACTTTGAATATAAATTTATCTTAGTATCTGGCTGAATCTTTTAGTGCAGAGGACGAACTCCTGTAGTCCTCCCCCGGCAGGGAAAGGAAGGTAAACCTTGTACTCCTTGGTTTGCATTGAGGGATAGTTGTTGCTGTTCTGTGCTTGTTCTGAGCTTGTCTGGCCGCTGCAGGGAGCTGTGACTGCACGTCACGGATCCCAGAGCCTCCTCCATCAGACTAGCTGCCTCTGGACTGTCTCAGCCTTCCTATTTTTCAGGGAGATAAATTGATGCCAGTTTCCTAGTTCCCAGAACTCCTTTATCCCTTGAATGTTCTTGTTTCTTATATCTAACCCAACATGACTGAGCTATATTGTACTGAAATATTTAGACGTGAGAGGATCTGAAGTGGGAAGTCTGGAAACTAGTAGCCATAGGCGTACAAGCAAGCAGTGGCTGACAATGGGATGGCTGCAAGGAACCCGTAGTCTTGACAGTGTCCAGTGGAAGTGGAAAAGTCGGATGCTGCATCTTGTATCTAGACTTCATTTTTCTCTTGGACAGGGTCAGTCTCAAGTGGAATTGGCTTCCGGCCCTAATGAGTTCAATTCTGTTGCTGGGCACTTCTTTTTTCCATTGATTCAGCACTTTGACAGGTGAGTGTGACGCCTTGGGATGTGGGCCTGGCAACTGCCAGAGTGAACCTTTCTGCTTGTTCTGCTTGCCTCAGAGCAGCAGGCTAAAGCCCAGAAGCTTTGTGGGAGTCCAGTGACACCACACTGATGCCTGGCTTCTGCCTAAAGCTTAGAGAGGAGGAGTTTGTGGTCTCTTGGACTTATCCTATGAAGTCTTGTTGGGCAGGGGTATGTAGAAGTGAAGATACGTTATGAAGAATAACCTGTCAGCAGGTACGCAGGTGGATGATTTTGGCAGTACCAAACCAGTTGTCTTGGCTGACGCTCCATCTTGGGAGGTTCACACAAAACCGCAGAACTCAGGCTGCAGTCTTTAACCAAAGTTAACTGTCTCAGGCTTGGGCCTGTCACCTGGACTGGTCCTTGTGACCACATTATAGGACACTGGACACAGTTTATTGTCAACCACCTAAGGCTTTGCTTACCTAAGGAAAGCTGAGTAATTGATTCCATGAGAATCAAGATTCTTGTAATACCAGTCTTAATGGTTTGTTTCTAATATGGCAGTGGTGCTAGCTTTTGCATGGAGTTCATTCTAAGTAAAGCCTGTTGGTAGAATAAGTGATACCTGCTGTAAGAATAGAGGATATTACTGGTCTGGGTGGCCTGTGTTACACTGGGAATGACTGTATAATGACTGTTGTAGGGATTCAGGCTTGTGGGGGACAGTTTGCCCTGCGTAACCACCCTGGCTGTTCCAAAGGTGCACTGATCAGCCTTCTCACTGTACAGGACTGTGTATCTTGCACTTGCAGGCCTTTGACAACATTTGATCTCCTGGGGGAAGATCACTTTGTCCTTGGAAGACTGGTCCACACTTTAGCAATCCTGATGTACTTGGCTGTCAACACTGTGGTAAGAAAGGCTGCGTGAGCTTGCAGATAGCGCGAGAGACTTCCAGCCTGGTGACTCAGAGGTGCCTTCTGAAATAGTGTGAGCTGGGGCCTGCTGCACTTAGACTGGCAGCAAACTTGAGTTGCATGTGCTGAGAAGTTGCAAAGAGGGCTGGGAAAAAATGATCAGACAAGAGACATGGGATTCAAGACACCCCTGCACTATCTTTTGCTTCTTCTGGTAGAAAAACTATCAACTTCTGTGGGAGGTTGCGCACATCGTTTCACTTTAATGCCTAAGTTTCCCCATCTATAAAATAAAATCAGTTGTCATGCTGATCTTCACAACAGTGTATCTCAAGGCCCAGTTCTGTAGGGCAGTGTCAATGTGAAGGTATTCAGTGTTTCTGTCATAATCCTGTTTTGCAGGCAGTTACTGCGATGGGAAAGGCGCTGCTGGAGTTTGTTTGGGCTCTGCGTTTCCACACTGACTCGTGAGTTGTAGTTGTATGCTTTCATTTTTAAAGATCAGCTGCGAGCCAGTCTCCAGCCATGGTTTGTCTTCGTCCAAGACTAGCACCTGACTGAGAATGTCAATGACTCTATGCTCTCCTCCAGCCTTGTGTTCTTATGACTGAGTATTGCAATGAAGGTATTGCTCTAATGTCAGACCAACATATGAACTTGGCCAGTGTCTTCTAGTGTGGAGGTGCAGTCATTAACTATAGAAAGCATGACAAATTTCTTGATCAACTATCCATGTGATAGTTTCATCTGTTTACTCAGGGAGCTCAGAAAACTTTAGATTCAATTCCAGCATTCAACCCTGAAAAGAAATTAAGCCATGTAGCCAAAGTGCTGTAAACATCCAGTTTCTGCTTTGATCTCAGACTTGTCCAGGACTCTGAATTACGCTAGACTCCCTGCACCTCAGCATGGCAGAGGCTCTGTATGTGGGCACTCTGCCAGCTGGTGCATGATTACACTCCCAATAAGTAGCAATATGGCAAAAGTCATCATAATCACAAACATTTGAAACTGGAGAATCCGTGAGGTGAGGAAATCAAGGTAGAGCACGAAGCTGCAGGCTCTAACCAGTTCAGTCTTTCTCCCACAGGTATGTGCGCCAGGGTCTTTTGTCCTGTATCTCCTCTGTGCTCCTCAGTGTCCCTACAGAGCATCTTCTGGAAGACATGACAGAAGAGCTTTTGGAGACTCAGTCCTGGCTGGGAGGTAAGATGTGGTGGTGTACGCCAGTGTTGTTCTGATTAGTGGTGCAGTCTTTGTGCACCATCTCTTTAACTGCGATGGTGGCAGTAATGTCCTAGTGTTGTACACCAGAGATTTGCATGATAAGTATATTTATCGCTTGCTTGTAAGTTTAGGGCAAAAACCAGACCACACTGTGTGCTGTAGAGATGTATTACCGAGGTATCTAAAGCATAAGCTGAGAGCTGCATATGTATTATGTGCCCCCTTTCTCTGTCTAAGCGTCCAACCACCCACCTCATGAAGCTGCAGAAAGTACTGTCATATTGCATATTACACCCAGGCAGTGACTCTGGCCAGCAGTAACATACAGGGCTTGTATGGCCCGTTTACACCATGTGCACAGAAGATGGGTTTCATTCGTGCTAAAAATAGGAGGAAGAAGAGCATGGCCCCATCTCCGAACTTCCTATTGCTGATGGAAAGAACAACTTATGAAGGACAGCAGATGACTTTGCGCGCTGCGCCCAACGCACTTTACATCAACACAAGCTGCGGTGGGTTCTGGTAGGTTGGAACTGCACAGATTGGTGGTCAGGTATCGCAGTGTGCTGGAAGTACAAGAGGAAATAATGCCATGTGCTTTGTAGCTCCGAAGCCTCCGCTGTATTCTGAGTGGACCTCCTGTGACTCCCTGGGTTGGTTTCCTTCACTGTTCTCACTCTTGGTGAGTTGGCTTCCCACAGGGAGCCGGCAGGAAGCGACACTGACACAGCCGGCCTCTGATCCTTGCAGGTTGTGGAGCTCTGTGCCCTTTAAAAGGAAGAGAGCTGCCTTGTGGGGCCAAAAACCTTTCTTTTCCCATGACATAGTGTGCTCTGAGGAATCTGCTTGTCTCTGCAGTTAACTCTGTTACCAAGTAGAGCCTTTCCAGGAATGTTATAAATGTATTTTCAGCATGAGGGTCTGCGTAATCTGTTTTTAATGAGTTATTTTTGGAAGGAGGAGTACGGCAGAGCTAGTAGCATCTTTTTACATAATAGCCATCCCTTTGCATGTAGTGCTTTTGCATGAAAAAGATCCTGGTGGGAAGGAGAGAAGGATAAGATCACAGTTGTGTGTATAGTAGAGAAGGGGAAATTGTAGGAGCCATTCGGAAACCTTAAAGAATACAACTCAGCTCCATGTCTGGTCAGATACGATTTCAGTGCAGTTTAAAAGGGCTTCTAGAGCTGCTTCCTGAAACACAACAACTTCCTGGGCTACGCCTTTGCTATTTGTTGTAAGATTGTTGGTAAAACAGCTATCACAGCATATCATAGCACTGGGCTCCTCCTTGCTCCAACAGGTGAAGTCAGTCACTAGAGACCTACTTTTGTGACTGGATCATGGTTTTGAGCTAGTGGACTTGCTGTTGCTTCGTGATTCTTCCAGACAAGATTTGCAAGAGGTGTCATGTATTATAGCTGGGAAAATGACAAGCTGTCAAGCATGCAAGCCTTCTACTACCATGCTTAATGGCCAGAAGAAGTCAGCACTTTGGGTTTCAGCTTAAAGCATCTACATTTCTCCTGCTATGGCTAAAGCACAATGAGGAGCAGTGGGCTAGAAAATGTTATCCATGAAGCATTTAGTAGAAATCTACAAATCTGCTCCAGTTTGTTGTTATATCACAGCCTGTGCAGATTGCTGTAGTTCATCGTGTGAATACGACTGACTGTTCCTGCCCTTCAGGCTTTGGGCTGTAACTAGAACTGTTCCCTGCTAGAAAGCGTTTGCAGTGTGGTGTAAGAAACTACATCAGTCACTGTCACGGTACTGCCTACTTAGTGGATGCTTTGGGACATTTCAGCTGGGGAGAGAGGCTAGGATCGACCTTGTACTTGTCAGACATTGCCCTTAATGCCATGCTGGACCTACTATTGAGTAGCCTGATCTTTCCCGGGGGAGGGAGAGAATACCTAAACGTTTCTAGGAAACAGTTCCTTTGATTCCTCAGCAGCTGCCTTTGAGGGAATTCCCCACCCCTTGCAAGTGCTGTAGAGCTATGTCATAGGTAAGTTTGTTTTATCTAAGGACCCGAATGATACTCTGGTGCCCTCTGCTTCTCTTTCAAGTGGCAGCAGCTCAAGGTCCATGCTCATGGCAATTAGAAACAGTGCCAACATCAGTCCCTTAGCTTTTGAGTTTGTACTGCTCTGTCTTGTAACCTCCCCCTTTTTGCCTTCTGTAGAGGGAGTATGGAAACACCATCGTGAAGCTCTCCCTGAGGTTATAAATAGCCCTACTCCATCTGAATGAGTCATGTGTTTGGGCTGACAGTGCTGGGCTCTGAGCACACTGCTTGTGCGTACAGGATATCCTTACACAGACTCTCTGCTCTTCCAGGCTCCCCCTGCTCAGACATCCTGCGTGCATCCTGGTTTTTACTTTGCAGGCCCATTAAGGGCCCCTGAAATAACAGCTGCTGGAAGCAGCCTCATGCCCTCCCTTACATGTTGCATAAAGTGTGAAAGAACTACAAGTTTACAGAAGACAATCTCTCAGAACGAAGAATGTGTTGAAACTTGGGGCCTGCCTCTTTCTTTCCCCGATTTGAAGGGCAGCATGACCACAGATTTCGGGAGGGAGCACTGAGCATTTGTTTAGATTGCAGGAATTGGCAGAATGGAGACGTTAGGCTTCTGAGTAAGTGGATTTCTAATTGCAAACTGCATTCATGCTAGTAGATCAGCTGTAGAAAGGTTGGGTATAGCTCAGGGGCACAAGTATAAATTCTGGCATGGAGGCTATCCCATGGAATGCAAGGTCAGACAGTTTCTATAGTGTTTCAGCCCAACTGACTATTTGTTGCTGGTACAAGGATGAGCACTGTCACATGTGACAGTCAGGGCTCAGCTAAACTCATACTGCTCAAGATGATCAAGTTTGCACATCTTTGCCTTCTGGTCTAACATAATTCTTGGAAGTGCTGATGTCCAGCCCAGACTTAGTTGCATTTGCTGTTGCATTTAGTGCTGTCCTGTGATGGTCAGTGAAACAGCGGAGAAGTGTTAGGTGAAGGGCAGTTTTTCCCATTTTTCAACTAACAGTGTCTGCTTCTTTCACAGATGTGGTGGAGAAAGATCCAGATGGGGACTGCAGGAGGCTGGCCTTGCAGAACTTGCTGCTAATGGAGAACCTGAAAAAGAAACTCAGAACTGTCCCTTCCTAGCTGAAGGGTAAAAGAAATGACCTTTACCTCATACTCTTGCCAGCTGGATGTGTGTAGGCACTGCTGGGGCCTCTTCAGCAGTCACCTGGCTGGAGAAGAGGAAGAAGGGGGGAAGGGTGCAGAGCTGTAAGCCAGCGAACCTGACTTGACATCTGGACTTTGTAGTGGAGGCCAATTTAGTGAGCTATTGCTATCCGGTACGGAGTGTACAGATGCAGGAAGGTAGGCTAGCGCTGCCATCCTCCCCACACCTCCCCAGCCCCCACCCCAGCTATTTATAACCTTGGCAGGTTTGAGTGCTCTGCTAAAAATACAGGGAAAATCTCATAGCAGACTTCTTGTCAGAAGAAAACAGGAGGACTGGAGAAGGCCGCTTACCTCCTAGGACCAAGTCTGTGATATGCCCGTAACAAAGGCTCCCGTGTCTTCTAGCAGTCAGCGTTTGGTGGAATAGTTACTGGCCTGCTGTTCGAAGGGGTGGCATGGTGTAGGGAATGACACCCCTGAGGAGATGCAAGAACCAAATAGCTACACTGAAGTTCTGAAAATGTGCCAAACCTTAAAGGCTTGAGCTAGAGCTGCGCTGTGGTTGTGGTTAGGAAGGAACAAAGCAGGAATTCTTTTTGTATAATGTTAGTACAGAATTTTTGTATAATCTTAGGACAGAAATAAGTTTCTATTAAAGGATAACTAACGTCCAGATTTTGACCTTAAAATCTTCCCCCACCCTTCTTCCCTGAAAGCATACAGTTTAAAAACTTCATATTCACCCCAAGTTTTGAAGCAAGTCACAAAACAGGAAAAAGAAAAATCACTCTAAGCAGAAGGGCTAGTTGGTATGAAACGTATGAGGGTGACTTTATAAACACACTTTGTGGGGCAGGGTAACAGGCTTAAAGGTGAGCAAAACCTTGGTTGCTTATGTTGGGCGTCAATTCTCATGGTCCTATTTCTGCCAGGGAGGAAATCTGACTAGTACACAGTCGCTCAACATAACTGGTGGTTGGAAAAGAAGCTTCAGAGTGAGAAAGAAGCTTCACTCATTCAAAGTGACCCAGCTTGAGCAGGGAGGATTGGGCCAGATGACCTCCGTCCAACCCCAACCGTTCTGCGATTCCGAGGTTTAGTCCAGACACTTGTAAATGGCAGCTCTAGCCTGCATGACCCCATGATGTATTTAAATACAACAGCTCTGGGCTGGGGAAAGTCTCCCTTCATTCTGCAGAAGGAGAGTAGTTTGACTTTTACCCAAGCTCCTACTCAAACAGGACAGAGATTGTTTTCAGAAGTTCTGACTTCTAGGGAACAACAAACAAGTTTGCACCTTAGCAGATCAAAGTGGTACTTGAAAACAACTCAGGAGTTTCCACCTCATTTACTCAGCTCTTTTCTGTACTCGGAAAAAGGCCTGAAGTTACAATATGCCATTCTTCTTGAGTTTTTTTCTCCCTCAAATTTATTAAAATACTAAAAACAGCTTCATTACAGGATATACATGTGAATCTTTGTATGTAGTGTTTGAGATAAAATATTAACTTCAATACAGTTGCTTGTACGGTCAAGCAGGAAGAATAAATTTCTTGGTAATAACCAAAAAGCCTTGTCACAGCAGTGTGTTGTCTGATATATCACCCCTAATGAGGACAGAATAAATGACCAGTATTAAAGTCAACTTTGCGTTTGGTAAGTTGTCAAGGGTCCTCCACTTCATCAGCCACTTCTTCTTCCACCTCCTTGTTCTCCATGCTGCTGTGGCGAATTTGCTCTGGAACCAGGGTTCGGCTTACGGGAATGCCGACTCCTCGGTGAACGGCCTTGATGGTCTGCTGAGTCACGTAGTAGCTCAGGTTCATGGGTGGAATTCTTCTCTGCATCTCTTCCAGGTACCGGTAAGCCTGAAGTAATGCAGAGAGATCGCTGTTACGGGGGGTGCACTGCTTATGAGTCCCAGCAAAATGGTGAAAGGCGTCCACCCTCAGTGCGTGGCCAGCTCTTGACAGGAGCTCGGCATTGAAGGGTGCTAACGCTTGGCCAGGAGTTTTAGCCTTTGCTAACATGATGACCTTTCACAGTGACTTGTGTCAATTCTATCTTTTTCAGTTTAAAAAAGAAGGGGTCTCAAAGGCTGGTTTTACATTCTCCTGATAGTTGAAGCACTGTCAAAACAACACGTTAAAAATGAGGTTAATCAGCACAGCAGGAGAAATTGGCATTTGGTATCCTTATGTTTCATGGTAAAGCAGGTTACAGTTCAGTCCAAGCGGTGATGTGTGTGACACTTCTGCCCTGAAGAAGTGATTCACCATTTCCTCAAAGGACTGCAAGTTCACAGTTTTCTTTTCTTCTTTGGCCAGGTGGCAAGTGAAGTGCAGTGCAATTGCTGAGACATGCACCCAGACAGACCCTTCTGTTCTTATCTAATAACTGGGAATGTTTAAGAACCAATGACTATTTGTGCTCTATGTCCTGTGAGCTTTCTTTTTCTCTTCAGTCCCATGAAATGAAAAATACATTAATATGAATATAGTTCCTGAGGTTTACCACACCCTGCTGAGCAGTTTAGCTCCTGTACAGGAGCCTCTACTATGGAATGTCTTCCTGTACGAGGTGACCATGCTATGCCAAGCTGCACTGGTGTGTATAAAATACGGGCTCTGTAGATTGGAAGAATTAAGAATTAACTTACCATATGGAATTCCTCCACTTGTACATAATGTTCAACCAGAAATCCCAAGACATCACCGTGACGGATGGCGTTGTCAAAATCTTGTTCAGCTAGGAGAAGTTCACACTGTCTGGCTGCTTCTTTGGGATCTTCAGAGTAAACTCTAGTAAAAAGCAAAAGGAAACTGTTAACAACTGCGGGAGAGCATTCAGCTCGTCATGTGCAGAACAGGGAAGAATTTTTACTGTGTTATGTTTCATAATCACCTTTCTGGCTACACTTTCCTTGGTCAATACACTTGCTTATATTTCAGGTTATCTTTTCATCTTCAATGCCAACAGCACTTTTAAAAATCACATTTTTCTAGCAGGGAGACCATTATGTAACAGCAGCTTTTAGAACCGAGTCTGCAAATTATTTATTAAACTGTAGGTACTAGTACAACTTTTCTTCTAGTACAGTATGTCTGTCATTAGCTTACATGCTCTGAATACTGCAGCTCACCTCCGAGCGTGGATGAATCGCTTAATCAGGGTCATCTTGCTTTGCAAATGTGCTAGTTTGCTTTCCTGTTCCAGAGGGCTTCTAGTCTTTGCTTTTGAAAGGCACTTATATGCTTCTGTCAGTGCTCCTTGTGCTTTCTCGTAGTTCTGATATTCATCAATTTCTACCTGCATGAGGAAAAATGAGATGAATGTCTCGCTCCAGAGCTAACAAACAAACCTTTAGCAGTCACAGAAGGGGGATGTACCTGCGCACATGCATCGTAGAAACCTGCCAACAGGTCGAGGGCCCTTCCTTTCGTGTAGAAGCTAATGATGTTCTTCATAATCTCGGGGTCCTTACGCCAATCCAGTGATTGTAGATAGTTGGCTGCCATGATATAAATCTCTCTCTGTCTGGAAACTCCCGCAAAGAAGACAATTTTCTCGGTATCTCCAGATTTCAGCAGCGCCCTCATAGCCTAGCAATGGAAAGGGGGGCACGGGGGAAAAAGGGGAAAAATATCATTGTGAATGCAAAACCACAAGCTATCCTAAGATGGCCAGGAAGCCTCATCTGGATAGTCTACTGCAGCCTATGAAGGCTGTTCCAAGATTCACTTCTCAAAACACCCTTGTTTTGAGAAATCTTAGGAAGGTAATAGGCTCAGCCTCTTCAGCTTTTTCTCTATGTATCCAGGCTGACCTTTAACTTGTTTCCTGCTTGCGTGTATTTCTTGGTTGCCATGTGGTAATTGCCTTGTCTCATGCAGCAATCGGCAATTTGCTCCAACAGCTCTCTCCGGGACTCCTCAGAGAGGTCCTTGGAGTCCTTAGAGACCGTCATCTTCTCAGCCATCTCCTCTGTGATGGTCAGGTTCTGCTTCAGGCAAAGTTGCAGAGCTTCATGGTACTAATGGAAGTGAGAAAGCAATGAGATGTTGCAAACACCATAGTGATACTTCATGTTGCTTGTGGTGTAACCTACAGAAATCAGCTAGAGGAAGGCACAAACGCTAGCAGCTGTGGATGCTCTCTCTAGAACATTGTTGTGTAGTTAAGCATCCCGACATCAACTCCTGTTCAAGTACACGCTGCCTCGTTGTGTTTGCTAAGAATGCATTTGTTCGTCCGTGAAGACCATTGCTTCTCGCCTGTTTTCTCAGAGGACCTAGTGTGGCCATCCCTTTCATCTCTTTGAACGTGACATTCTCAGAGACATACAAGTCAGGTTTATTAGGCATCATTGATTATATTAAGGTTTTCAGCAAATACAAATAAAATATAATACAGGCATTTGAAGGATTTTGTTAGATATTTTGCTACTCCTATTTGTTCCCATATAGGAACAAATTATGAGTAGAATATACAATAGCTTTTAGCCTGGAAAAGGGCTACTGTATCCTTGCAAAACATGGAAGAAAGACATAGGAGCTCGTTAAAGAGAAGTGGGTATAGGGCTTTGGTACCCAGCATTTTGGTAAGGCTGAGTTGCCAGCACAATAATGAGGGCAAGGTAGAAGTGCATAAAAGTTTAGGTGCAAAATGAAGCACCTTCACTACATTGGTGGAATGACAAGAGGGACAGCATTGGGTTTTTTGACTGATGATGTTATAATTTCCCTGTCTCCAAATATGTTAGTTAGAGAGCAGGAGTTTTTCTTTTCCCAAGAGTGCAAAATCTGCAGGTTTTAAGCCAGAAATAAGACAAAAAGTCAGGAATCCATTTTTAGAGTTGAGCCAGTGGGCTACCACCCCATGAGACATTGGCATGAGAGGAAACTTTAAACCTTACAAATGTCTCCACATATCTGTTTAAAAACGAAGATAAATGTACGTGTGTGCACGTACACACCTGCTCCTCTTTACCTGTGCATGGAGGGACCAGAGAAGCTAGAGCTTACCTTTTTGGCTGTTAGCAGCAACTCCATCGCCTTCTCATACTGAGCATGTTCAATAAAAAAATCAGAACAGCGGGCTAGCAGAGCTGGGTCTGATTTCTCATCCAGGTCTTCAGCAATTAGCTGCAGGGCCCCAAACTGCTGTGTGGCAAAGGCTAGCTCCAGTGCTTTGGAGAAATGTCCTGCCTGCAAAATTAAGAGTGAGTCTTCAAAGACTAGAATAAGCACTGCAGAATCAGTTTACAGGATACCCTAGAGTGGATTAATAAAGCATTATCCACCATGAAAAAATGACTAATAAACAGTACATATAGTAAAAACTACAGTCGATTTAATGTTCCTCTGCTGTAGGAACCGCTTCAGTTTAAAGTTTGGGGTTTTTTTCTAAAAAGACATTTACCTTGTGGTATAACATGACAGCTCTGTCCATTTGCTCCGTCTTTTCCTCATAATAGCAGGCTGCCTCTATCATGTCTTCCGGAGAGCTCAGAAGAGCCAGGTTCATCAGCTGATCATCTAAATTGTTTTCCTATTCAAAAGTAAAGATTTGGCTCCTGGTATGCAGCAAACAGATTTCGTAATTCTGTCTCCTGGCCAGCCTACAGCTTTATACTGTCCCATAGTAGCCCATCAACCCCCTCCTGTGTAAAACTTAGACCAACCCAAGTAACTTTGAGCTGCAACGATGATAATTTGTTTCAGGCAGTTTTCTGTTGAGATACACAAGAAAATAACGTCCCATACAACCAAGCCTTTATCGATGCATCCTTTGTAGAAGATGCGGGCAGAAAGCAGGAGCGTCTTCATAGTAGGCTGTGTACGAGCAAGCAGTGTCTCACAAGAGAGCATGGGCACAAAAAACTTACACCGCTTTCATTCTGTATGCTGCCTAAGGATAGAACCCTACTTTGCTTTTGGACATTAATGTACCTCTTCGCATACCTTGCACAAGCGGATGGCGTTGTTAAATGCCTGGGCCCTGGTGTAGAAATGTACAGCCTGCTTGATTTCACCCTGACTCTCATACTGGCGGGCCAAGTGATATGATGCTGCCCAATTCCCCGTCTCATTTGCTATTTCAGCAGCCTGAAAAGGAAATCGTATAGCTTTACTGTGTGCCCACGCTCATCCCAGGAATGAGAATTCTCTGGAAGCAGGTGGGAGCAGGCTGCCTTACCTTCTGAATGTTGCCCTGAAAGCAGTGGACACGGACTAGGGAAAAATAATCCTGAGCCAGTGCATAGTATTTTAGTGCAGATTCCATATCTGATTGGCTCTCCAGGTACTGTGCCCACCATTTCCACAGGCTCCTACAAAAGCAACAGTATTAAAATTGCAGTAACAAGACTTGCCAGAGACTGCATTTTTCACTCCTGGAGATCTTGATCTCAAGCCTAGATACATTTTTTTAGAATGTCAACAAGGCTTTACCCCGACTCAAGGGTGACATTCAAAGTTCTGCACTATAAGGGAGTTCAACCTGGATATCTAATGTGGCAGTTCTTGAGATGTCACATAACCCTGAAAAGCTGTAAGGAGGATCATAACGGATAAGGCAGGGGTTGAACTTGTGGCTGAGAGGACCCCTACTCCTCCTTCCCTGCTCTTCACAAGTTGTATTTCAGACCTGAGAGTCCCATTCGGGAGAAGGAACAGGCATAGCACTGACTTGTCTTTCATCTTGTTGACGTAGTTCTCCAGGGCTTGTAAGTCTTCAGAGAGCATTCGGGGTACCTCAAACCTATGTGTGTCTGACTTCTCATAGCTGTAGAGAAAAAGAACGTATTAGATGTGAAATGGCTACCTTCTCATTAGCTCACTTCCTGTGTAAAAAATCCATTTAATGTTGTTTGACAGCTATAGAGTGACAACAGTTGTAACACAGCTTCATTTGTATTATTACACTCACTGTAAGACCAGTTGCAGTCTGCCAGCACCATCAAAAATAAAAAGCTCCATGGTCCTGCAAGGCACCTGGCATTGGGGAGGCAATGTGACCACAGAACAGTAAATACGTTAAGTGCCAGTGATGGTGCAAAGAAATACCCCAGAAAGCTCCCCAAACATTAAGCACATCCCTGTGCAACTGGCCGAAAAGCTCACAAGAGCCCTGGGCTCCTCATCTGGCCTCGTGCTTCTGCCATTCCACTGCAACTTCAGCTTCTTTTCCACTACTGGGAGATCACTGCACTTACGCCACCGTTGAAGTCTCTCCTCACCTCCCTGCCCACCTTGATCATCTAATGGGTCGGTCTGATCACATCAGAGCTCTACTTTGACTCCGAACAGAAGTGACCGTATTATATTATTATATTGTGAGGCTTCATATGGTAAAACTCATATAAAAACAAGATTTCAAACCGCAAATACAACACATTAAAAATCACCTCCCCTAACTTCTCTAGGGACTCAGTCACAGGAGAGGACCAGGCGCCAGAAGCACCCAAGTCAGACTAAATTCGGCCACAGCAGTTATGCCTAGGACTCAGGAGAAGTAAACAAGTGGTTTTGTCATGGAAAAGGAAGGAAAAGAGGGCAGTGGTCTTCCAGAGACAAGAGCAGGATTGGATATTAGTGGGGTTCAACCATTGGTCCCAACAAGACTTAACCTTTACGACGCTGAGCTTTATTAGCCCGGGAGGGTGCAGGGAAGTTTACTGTAACAATGCTTTCACTCCATGAGATAGAAAGCACCAGAAACAGGAAAAGACTTTAATTAATTATTAGCAGTCATCACCAGACATCCTCCTGAGCCTGCCTCCAGTCTTCACAGGAGAACAGGGCTCCAAATCCCCCGGGTGCCACAGGCTGCTGCTTACTGGGTGACCGCAAGACTCTGCTCTCCGGTTGCCTCCAGGTGCTTAGCGTAGTTGTAGTACGTGGTGCGTAGGTGAACCCGATCGTGAGCTTCTGCTGTTTCGATGGCTTTCTGCCACTGGTTTGAGGCTTGATAGAACTTGTTCAGGAGGTCGTAGCGTTTGCAAGCCTTGTACAGTCGCTCCGCATCCTCCTGGAAGGAGAGCACCTCGTTAGCTCCGACCGGTGTTTCATAGGTGTCCTTCACAACAGACACTGCTTCTGAGTAATTAGTGCAGGTCATTGTAATGCAATTAAAGTAACAATAATTCAGGCAGGGGGTTTAACCAACTAAATATACGTAGCCTGGAATAGCACATTACTGGGAAACAGGATGTTTATGTGAAAATAAGGAAAGCACTCAGATCCTGGCATTTACTGTACAGTATCAACTGGGGGTGACATGAGCAAACCATCAACAATTCAACGCTGTCATCAGGAGCGCAAACCATTTCAGAAAGGGGAGATATGCTCATGTGGGGTTACAGCTAATGGCCACGCTGCCTACCCAGAGGTGAGGACCAGGAGAAGGCCCGAGGCACGAGGGGTTTTGGCAAGAAGGCGTTAGGTGCCCAGGGAACCCCTGCGACCTCCGAGCAGGTCTCAGAGGTAGCAACGCTGTTTGTGGATAACTGAGATCCATTCCTGGGAATAAATGCTATTAATTTAAGATGGAATTAGAACAGGAGGATTTTGCCGATGCTGATGCAAGGGCAAGCAAAATTTGGAACTATTATTTTTATGCTTTGAGAGGTACTCCTGTGGAAGGAGCATTTTCCTGCTCCACCCAACTGCTGTCCAGCTGAACACTATATTTAGTAAATTGAGATTATCTGTCCAAGATAGAAAAATAGTTTCTGTCTCTTATTGTTTCAAATTCAAAAAAGCATAGAAAGTAGAGATGGAAGATGCCTGCACTATGATTCTGTATGAGATGAAAAAAAAGCAACAGAACAGCATTCATTTTGCTACAGTTCCCCTCCGCCTCTCCAAATAGATCTAAATATCCTAAAGAAGGAGTATTGACACTTTTCAGCCTCACAGCTTTCTCTGCCAGGAAGCTTTTCCAAACATTCAGTTTGAATTTCCCTTTTCTTCTTCACTTTAATTCTGAATAGTTACTCTATCTCTCTAGCATTTATACTCTTAAAATAGTTGCAGATTGCTAAACATCTTTTTAAGCCAAATTCTAATTATTTGGCTATCTTAAAGATTTCCTTGTCTGTGAAACCTTTCCAAGAGTTTAACAATTTGCACCGATTTTCTCTGAACTTCTTCCAGTTCATCAACGTTTTTTCTGGTAATGAGATACTTAAGGGTGGAAGTCGATATTCCAGCTGTAGCTGCAACAAATACATAGAGAGAAGTTATCAAATCCAAGCCCCAGCATGTGCTGTCTCCTCAAATGCAGCCCCAAACAGATTTTTGCTGTCATAGCACCTTGCCATTTTTTATCTAATTCTTGATTTCCTATGAACTGTGGGGTATTTCATCAATTCTCCTTTCCCGGTTTTTCCCTCTTACAGATCACATGCCTGGATCTTCTATGGTTCCGAAACTAAAAATCTCTGCTTTTCTTACAGATCATTGATGAAGACATTAAATAAAGGCGAACCAAGTGGAATACACGCTCTTATCGTTCATCTAACTCAACAGCACTCCGGTCAGTTTTCAATCCACGTGATCATGCTGGTCTCAAACCCATTTTAAATCTCAGTTCTGCTGGTAATCAAGGGGAGTGGGTTCAGATCACAATAACGACACATGGGAAAGACAAGGTCCATTTTGGTATGTACTTGCTGCCAGGCTGGGCTCCAGACACAGGTACAAGGGACAGTCTCCCCGTGCACCAGCCTACGGGTAGGACAGCCTGACCACGTCCTCTGGCTGTGCTGGATCCAGGCAAGTTACTGCTCCCACGGTGGGAGAAGCCGGGATGGAAATCTGTAGTAGAGCAGCATTCCTGGGACAACATGAGCAGCAAACGTGACTCGCCAGAGCTCTCCAACCCCGCAGGAAACATCAATTTTGCCTGAACTGCTTAAATGCCTTAAGCCAGCCCTCGCTCTCTGGCAGAACACAGCTTTAGCCTTTCACTCTACAAATAAACATGTCAAAATGGAACTCGCGTTTCCCATATTGGACCTTAAAATATGTTTGTTGAAACATTTTAACTAGAATACTTTAAAGTACATCCTTCTTTTAATCCAGTCAAACCTTGAACGATTAAGCTTGGAAGAATTATGTCCCAAGAAAACAGTTTTTCTGTTTAATGTTTCACACATGAACGATCCTTAAAAAATACTTCCTTCATTCAGCAGTTTCCTTCACTCAGCAATTTTTCATATGGGGGTAAAGCTCCCATATAAATTCTGTACAGGAATTAGGAAAACAGACAAATTAATTTGCTATACCCTTAGGCGGCTATGGCTCCTTATTTCCAGGCATCAGATTCTGCCACGCTCATTCTCATCTACTCTGAGGAACACGAAAAGGGCTCAGGGGACTGCTGAGCCTCTGGGGTTCAGGGAAAGCCCCTGATCAGTGTCACACCGCAATCGCGCAGCACAGGGTTGTGCAATGCTGAAGGAGATGCCTACTTCCCTAGGATAAAAACTCAACTTCAGAAAAATAATTGTCAGAACTATTCTTCATCACTCCTTGAAAACCCGGCAATAGGTTTTACTCCCCACCAAGGTTTTTGCATTTCAGAATTTTAAAAAAATAATCAGTTTCTCCTTTTTGTCCCTAACTAAGCAGGGTGGATATTCCCAGATGCGTGTGGTCGGCGGGGTTTACCAGCATGCCCAGCTGAACGGCCAGCACAGCCACTCTGGCCTCCTGCTCTGGTTCTTGTTCAGCCTCCCTCAACGCCTTGGCTCCTCTTGCATGACCCATGTTTCCAAGGCAAATTTTGGCAACATCGAGCCTCTGAGTCTTCACGCACATGCGAGCCATGTTCTCCCAGACAGCCTCACTGTGAGAAATGGGAAAGAAAAGGAGAGCTGTTATGGTGTCACCTTCAAGGCTTGGGTACTAAGCAGGTAAGATGCAAGGAAAGAGGAGAGTGTGAAAGGGAAAACCATTAGTACGTTGGACACTTGCTGGACATAACAAAGAGACTCCAGTTGCTGTGAAGATTGAAGAGGAACAGAAATAGGCCTCAGACGTAAACGTCAGGTCTGGAGCTGAATGCCCACAGCCTTAAGGAGATATTGCGGGTTTTGTTTTACTCCAATGTCTAAACAAAAGCAGTTATGTTTGCACGTACATAAACATTTATCATGCACCCAACACTGTGGTTCTTGCTGTAGCTGTAACATATAGACATTCACAATACCCCCATGTCGATGTTCAGAATTCAAAAGAAAAACTATGAGAAAAGTCTTATATACATAAACCTTACACTGGAAACGTCCTGCTACTGTCCTGCATAGTTCAAACATGGAGTAGCTATTAGGAGCCTAATAGTTGCACTCAACAACAGGGAAAGATGTGCAGGAAACAACTGACCAAACTATCATGTTCTAATTTAAAACTTGCATAAAAAATGGCACAAAGAAAAGCTTTGTGATGCTGGGAATGAGAACTGCTCGGGGCTAAGAGCTCACACTTAACACTGTAGAATCCTCTGCCAGGGCAGCGGCAGGGTCTGGCTGAGCTCCGCGCTCCCAGGCAGGAACGGCAGGTCTCAGCAGGCAGCATTGCTCAACGGAAGGGCCCTGACACAGTTGACCATTACATGGGGTGACAAGCAAAGGTTTTCGTAGATTCTATTTACATTTGAAGCTTTTCAGAATAAAATGTAATATGTTTGACTAATAGAAACCATAAGCATTCAAAATACAGGTTTTTTTCAGTGTGTGAACCTCAGCGGAGGTGTGGTCCATACAGTTCTCAGACACCACCACAGCACAAATGAGCTAAATGATAAAAGCAAGGAAAAAAAGAAAAAAAAAAAGAGTTGAATGACACTGCAAGCCTCTGCAAGCAAATCCCCTTCCAGTTTTCCCATGATTAAAATGTTTTTCTCTTCCCAGTTGCTGTGGGAAAGCCCTGCACAAACAGGGGAAAGTGACTAACCGGGAAGCAGCGAAGCAGATGAGACACGACGTGCTGTCAAACACATACAATAAAGAAAGGCAGAGGAAAAATGCTTTTCCTAATTTATTTTACAATTAGATCACCTTTTATTTGCAACTACAACTGGTATAAAGTTTTCAGGTAGTAATCAACATAAATATGTGCCATAAAATTCATTAAGGCCAAACAGTGTAGAGAAAATAAAACAGGATCAGAAGTGATAAACCAGGGGCAAATTTCAGATAGTTCAGAAGTTCTGCTTGTTTAGAAAAGCAAAAATGCATGTCTGAATATTTTACATCTTAATTTCTTACATCTGCATGCCCATGCTGAAGGTGGTTCAAACGCAGCCTCCTCTCATGCTCTGCTCCGACACGTCCAAGTCCCCCAGACCGGGGAGCCAGAAGGAACATTGAAACAGAGCGCAGTGATTTCTGAACTGGAAAGGCCTTACAAAAACTTCAGCGCTAGATCCTTCCGAGTGTAAGTCTATGCATCGCCACTCAATGTAGAAATGCTGACTTATATCAGCAGAAGATGCGACCGTCCTAATTTTTGAAAAGATGGAATTGGTTTCTCTTTTATTCCAGCCACTGCCTGTATCTGGAACTGGAAAAAGCAGGAAAAACACCTTTAAAGAACACTTAGGTCTTGGTACATATTGTCACCTGGCTTTGATCAACAAGACAGCGAGTTCTGTCATTAGTAAAAGTTGTCAAATCTTGTGTGCGTGGGCATGGCTGTGCTTCACTACGCACAAGGAAAAGAAATCTATTTTCCAAAATCTGTAGCATGTCAGAAGTTGCCAATAGCCGCTTCACTCTCATTGAAGGAACACATACCTGTGCTGTGCTTTGTCAAACTAATCGCAACTTTCTGAAAGGAAATAAAAATCTTTATTTTTCAAAGCCTTGACAGCTCACAGTTCCCTCAGTGAAAGAAGATGAGAGTTCATGGGCTTGAGCAGAGACGAGCGGATGAGAAATCTTATTTAGACTACAGGGAGTGGAAACTTTTGAAAGGAAATAGACCAAATAGTGTATTTTTAAGTACAAAGTTAAAAGATAACCGTGTGCAGAGACACACAGTAGGACTTAGAAGACGCTACTCATCATCTATCGGCTGCACGATGCTTTCCTGAATGGCAATGGCTCCTGCCAACTTCAAAACTCGGTGGGAGCTGCTGCCGCAGGGAGCTCTTGCCCCAGGCGCAAACCTGCCCGTGGGCCACCTCAGCACCCACGCCAGCCGTACGCCGTGGGCCACCCAGATGTACCTCCGCCCTGAGGAGCTGGAGCTCTGCCGTCCCACCCCTCCCTCCTCCGCTCCAGACCATCTGCAAGACCAACCCGAGAGGCTCCAGCAGCGGGGTACCGCTCGGGAGAGCAAATACAGAGGAAGAAACATCTCCAGTTGATGTGCTCTGCGTTTAGTTTTATTTTGGCAAGCACTGCCTTGCCGACAGTGCCAGCTGGGCAGATGGTGAGCACACACCAGAAATTCAGCACTGTGGTCAAACTGGACCAAAGACACTGGATTTGGAAGTGTTCACGGTAGACACTGCTTGCACGCACTTATCCAGCGCAGAGACGAAAGCGAGAGACAGGCTAAGAGCAGCTCACCGGCACAAGCGCCCACGGAATGTGAAAACACTGCCTCCCTCCGACCACCCCTTCCCTGCCTCTGCCCTCCAGAAGCGCTTGAAGGAAGGTTTCACCTAATGAACCTGGCCCTGCTCTGCACAGAGGAGTCCTCGTTCTTCACTGGAGCTAAGGACGGCTTCGTTAGCAGCTGCATGGAGGAGAACCCACAGCCAAACCTTCTCCCCTGGCCCACGTGGAGCTGCAGCACAGGCTGGTTCTTTCCAGTAGACATGTCCCTCATGACAAGGACACTGCTCTGATAAAGTACATACATGTATTATTACGATTTTCTTCCTGCAGCAAAATACTAGAAAACTGTTTCTGCTTTGAGAGACCATTCATTTTAGCACCGCACTCCATATACTGTTGCTAAGGTATGCAAATATTTCTGACACAGCAATACACTATTTGCTTGCAAAGACCATCTTCATATGTATATATTATATACTTATTAATATATTTGTTTGTATTTATTATTGTAATATATTGTTTATTATCTCTTATTTAAAAACTAGAAAGGTACCAGAGTAACACCACCCTGTGAAATGCGGAAGATCCAAAGTACAATAATAAACTACCACACAGCATGAGAGAATCTCTCTGATCAGAGAGAACAGACACGTTTTATAATGCCAAATCGTTTTTCAGACATTTCCCTTGCAAACTGCTCAGCCTGAGGCAGCCGGCAGGCTTGCTGGCAGGAGCGGGCAGGCCTGCAGGCAAGGGATGGAGTTAGAGAAGAGACTGATCCGGGAAGCATCGGCAGCATGCTTCCATGTTTCTCCGTGTCTCAAGAAGACCAGCCTCGGCCTTGGGATGGCACAACCTCCGCATGGCGGACACCTCCAGCGCCAGAGCAGGAGTCCTGCCCATCACTTCTGCTGCCCCTCGGGAACGTGGGCAAATTAGCACAGGTCTGGTTAAGGAACAAGAAACAGGAGGTGCAGGACAGGCTCACTTCAATCCCAGGAAAAGCACAGTTTCTCTCTCAACAGTTGTTAGTGTAGCGAGAAAGACGAATCTGTCCTTGCGTCCCTAAAAAGCAGCAACTCTTCTTTCCAGGCCTGGCCCCGCTGTCGTGTATAAAGTGCCAAGTAATGATTTACCCTACCCCCGGCTCATGCTCTGGGAATTTCCTGTTCTTCCCCTCCTCCTCCTCCTCCTCTCCCCCTTGGAAAGCCGCTCGCATCTGTACTTCATCAGCCGAAGCTGGGAACTTAACGAAGACCAGACGCAGCAACCGCGCGAGAGGAGCCACGGGAAGGCGCTCCCCGGGCTCGGGAATAAAGGACCCGCTGCTGCACCCCGCGCCCAGGCTTCGGGCCACAGCCACAGCGCTACGGGTTTGGAAAGCAACTTCAATGCCTCTTAAGTTTTACCCTTAAAACTTACAAACCTTTAAGTTTTAAAACACAAGTTTTACATATTTGATGAAAAAGTTTTTCTTCCTTTATATGTGATCTTTTGCATCTGTTTTCTTTTTGCATCTGTTTTCTTATGAAACTATGTTTATAGCATCTAACAGTCTGATTTTATAAACTCTTCTGTTCCTATATATTTTTCATTGCCCATTTGCATGAAAGTTTAAAGAAAAAATCCAGTAAATGGAAGAAAAAATCCAGTAAATGGAGTATTATTTAGAAGTGCTGGAGATTTATATGTCTGCAGCATCTCACTACAAAATCTCTCTCCCTCTGTTTAATGGGGTATATTTGGAAAATGAACATATGTTCCATCTCTTGCCTCTAAATATCTTGACAGGAGAAAAAAAGAATCTCTCTTTCCAATTTTCGTTGAACAGGACCCTAAGCATTCTGCTTTAAAAGACTACCATAGAATGCAAAGGGAAATACTAAAATAAGCTATAATATCTGTAATACTAATATCAGATATAACATCTATAACACTATACTACATAAAACATACAATAATATATTATTACGTCCCTATGACACTACATTATATATCATATATCATACTATATTATTACATCCCTAATGCATACATCTACCTGCAGCGGGCGGGTGTCCCCTTGTGCCTCAGGCACAGCCTGGGCTGTCAGAAATGGAAATAAATCCAGCGAGTGGGAGCTTTTGCTGACCCAACGGCGGGGACAAGGAAGCTTCACTTCCCTATCACAAAATAAACTGTGCGAGACATTCAAAGCAGGTTCTCAGCAGCTCAGCCGCCGGGAGGGCAGCGGACGCACCGTTCCGGCGCGACGTGTTTACTACGAGGCTTACGCTCACGTAAAGGGTGCCTGGGCAAAGGCGGCGGGCGCGGGCACCCCCCTTCCCCCGCCTCCGCCCGCTGCCTACGTGCTCGGGGGTGTTTTCGGTGCAAAGGAAAAGGATGGGACAAAGCAGGTGCTGCTTCCTAAGGAAAATTAACATCATCTAGTACTATTTTTCCAATGTTAATGCCTTGCTTGGATCTCAGTAACTTAAAGTTGCATCTTCCAGGCCCTGGAAAAACGTGTTAGAATAATGTCATCTGGCTGAAATGTCCAACGGTGGGTGACTGACCAGATAATTCACTTATGATCAACTTCACATACACATGATTTGATAGACCGGTCATCGGATAAAAGCATCATGCTGTGGGCCATAATGGCTACAGCGGGCTTGGGCATGGCCAAATGAGACAAACTACATGACACCTAAGGTTAGCAGGCATGAAAAGCTGATCATTTAGAAGTACTATGTAAAATTTTAAACACATCTATCAAAATGGATACTGATCTTATCTTCAAACCACGGGAAAACACATAGAGAGTTAAAATGTCAAAATTGGAGGCTTACTGTCTGTTCCCTTGTAACCCAGAAAAAACTCAGGACTTGAAAAAATGAAGTTTTATTTGATGCAGCTAAATTACGTTAGATGCTTTTAAAATGCATTTATCAGATTCTGGTTATGCCTGTTCAGTGGGACTAAAAGATAACAAGGAACTAAATAATATATGAAAAGTTGCAACAATTCAATGAGATTCTTGATAGCGTGAATCATATTAAATGAGTGCTTCTCCGAGAAATATGTCAGGCATTTTTCATATATGATCAAAACATTGAAAGCTGTCTAGATTATCCCTAAAAACTCTTCCCTGGCAGACACAGAATATTGGATAAATCAACAAAAGCTTTACAGAATAGGATCTAAAATATCATATTAAATACATAGCTTTGTCTATTCCAAACTTCTCCTGACAAAATCAACACCAAGCTATTGTTCAGTGTGAATTGTACCAAACAAAACTCTTGTGGCCTAAGAAATGCAGTAAATACTGCAATTGATATACTTCTGCACATTTATCAGTAGAGAAGTGTTCATTAAGGTGAATGAATTTTAATTTTTTTAAAGGATCAGAAGGATTCCTGGACTGGAAGCACAAGACCGCTGAGTGAAGATAGAGAATGTCACTGACTGTGAATGTGCCAGCAAGAACCATTTGATTAAAACCTAACAAAAATGAATAACTGAGCCATTTTAGTATGAGCAGGGTTGGAAAATTTACTGAATCTTTGCAAAACTCATTTAATTTTGATTTGCTGCAATCTACTCATTTGGAGCATTCCCCAATTTTACATCTTTAGATATTATTATTAGTTGAATAGAATGATAAACAGCCATTTGCCTATTAAAAAATAATAGAAAAAAGATTGTGCCCTGCATAAACAACCCTAAACAGAATTTATTAGGTAGTAAATGGATAAATTCAGTATGGAAGCAACTAGTTATCTGATATAATCTAACTTATTGAGATTCTGAAAGTAGAATTACATTTACATAACTGATTTCTCACCCAGAAAGACCCAAAATGCTTTATAAGCTGCTATGCAAATTGTACGGGGTAATTTAACCTACCACCGAGCAGAACCACTCCCTAGCGTGGAACAATCAATTAGCAAACAGCTACTTCCAGACAAGAACATCCACCAGAAATTTTGCCATGGGGAAAAAAAGTCATGACGTGCTTGCTGAATTACTGCAGCCAACAGCAATTACTACTGCCGCGCATTGCCCCTCCGATACTGCCCACACTGCTGCACGAGCTGGGCGGCTGAAGAGCGCAGTGCTGCCGTCCCTCCTGCTCTGCAAGTCGTGATCAGGGCTCCCAGAAAAATTTCCATCATCACAAAAACTACAAGTTCCAAATCATTTGTGATGTGGCAGTCCCCATCAACAGAGAGACCACATGGACTTAAAACTACGCCGCTTCTTTGGAGACGACCCCCTCACCACAGCTAGAGGGGTGAAGCATCTGATCTAAGGCCAACTTTGTCACCAGTCCCAGTGCCACCTCCTGTGTTTTATGTGGCAGTGAACTGATCCACTTGACTCATCCGCATCCGTTCCCAGCTGCAACTCACTACGTAGCCACCCACCCATCTGCAGCCACAACAAGAGGCAATCTGGGAGAGAGAGAGGTTTATTTTCTTCCTCTGGGAAAGCTGCCTTACATGCAAACTCATTGACTTGCATAGATTTGCATATGTAACATGAAGAATTTCTCAAGTATCACAAACTAATGCCATGATGTTTAGATCACCTGGTCCCTTTGACGCTTAAAGACAAGTATGACTTAGGAAGAATATGATTTTTAATGTTGATGGAATTCAGAAAAGGTTGAATGTTCTCACACCAAGTAATTGGTGTGGAAAGAAGAAGAGATGTGACTAAGTTTTAAATAATTAGATTGATTTGTTCAGCCTTTGTAAAATACAATTGCTTTTTTTTTTTTTACATGTAACATGCAAACAAGTCACAACAATCAAAGACAGGAGGGGGCAAAAGCAGGTGTGCAAATGGGTAGAAGAGATTTTCCCTACAGGTAAATCTCTCCTAGCATTATCTGTATATGAACATTATCTGCCTTGCTGCTGAATCACAGGCTTAAAATAATAGCAAAAAATCCACAGCTTATAAAATATGGAAATACAGTCATTGTTGTTAGGAAATTTCTTTGAAGAATAGCAAGCACCAGTGTGTTATTTATATTGAAACTTCTAAAACCAGAGATGTATAGAAACCTGACCAATCACAGGGAAAAAAGAAATCAAAGATGCTGTACTGCTGTCAGAGTATGAAGATACTTGAAGTACCTAAAGTCTAATCCATTTAAGGATTAAAAATGAACCAAGTGCACAGAGGAGGGGTGAATTCATAGCCAGATTTGTACATTCAATTCCAATAGCTGAAACCTAATTATAGGGGCATATGAACTTCATTGAAATATTTTCCACTCCTCTCAGCAACAAGTCTTAGAAAATAAAACGTTGACTTTCAAAAAATTTCCCACCAGTTTGTCTACATGTATTGGGTCAGTACGGATCTGTTGACTAAGGGCAAAGTAACTTAGTCGGTGGGACAGAACCGCTATAAAATTAAATCAGTTTCTAATCTCATTTTATTAATTACACTGATGTGAACACTTGTGCCAAGATGCCGGGTGGGGTGGGTGCGGTGCAGCTGCGCCTGGCGACGCGGGTACTCTGCCACGACTCCTCACTACTCCCTCTCCAGGCTGTTGACAAGAACGTCACACCTTCACTTCACAATATACTATTTAATACTACACCTTGTGCAGTATTTTTTCAGCCTAAAGAATTCTGACAGGCTCAGATCAAGGAAGGGCACAACCACAGGCACTAAGGCCCCGAGGGGCAGGAGGAGCCGGCAGCCGGGCAGTGCCCGCGGGGATCGCTGCCCTCGTCCCCGGCCCCGCGGCAGGTCCTGCTGCGGAGCTGCTGTGAACAGCCATTTGGAGAGCCAGACTTTGCAAGACCCCTCTGGAAACACCCATGTTCAGGGACAGTTTGAAACGTCCTCAACAACTCTTTTTTAAGCTGTTTATTAGAGCTGCTTTTCTTGCAGCTTTTGCAGCACCAGTGCTGCGGTCCTGGCTTGCTGTAGTCGATTCTGTGCTGGACTGTGAACAGAGGCGTTATATTAAGCAACTTGCAGAAGCTTTTCCATCCTCTGAGCGCCGAAGGGAGGGAGCCAGCCTTCTCAGAGGCACTGCAGAGCCACCAGCGTTCCCAGCAAACCGGGACGTGGGGCTCAGGGCTGTGCCAGCCCTGCACAGTCACAGTGCAGCGATTTTCAACTCCGTTCACGTTGTAACACTTGCAACTGCCTTTTCACACAAATTCGTTTGTTTATCAGGTTCAGAATCTCGAGATTATATCTTCTATTTATCTGCCACGCTCCCTTCTAGGGTTGCAGAGAGGAAGGGGGACATCAGTGGACCCCCACACACACACCGCTTTCCTCATGCTGTTCAACAGCTAACCCCAATATTGTTTTGGTTTCAGCAAAAAGCCTTTCAAAATCCCTCTCCTCAACCCGTTTCTGCAGACCTGATGCTCGGAGGGTTGAGGCTGGGGATTTCTTTTTTTCCTTTTAAAGAGGCCCTCTGGTTTGCTCCCTGAGCTCCGCTGCGATGTGCCGCCCGCTCCTCGCAGCCCTGCTTTGTGCTGCTGGGAGGGTAGGAGGAGTGAGGCGGGGAGGGGGGCTCTCCGAGGGAGGAGGTACAACTTTAGAAGTCTCCATAGTCTTTTCCTTTCAGGAAACACATCCTGTTAATGTTTGACTGCTGTGGCAGTGGCTCTGTTTGTTGCAGCCGACTACGCCCTGAGGCTCACCAAAAACAGCCACAAAAACAGCCATTTCCTCTTCGTGGAGAGGTGGGGGGGCCTTTTCCTCACAGCAGTGGCTGTTCTCCGGTCCCTGCACTCTCAGCTCGGATCTTCAGAGAGGGACACGGCAGAGCAAACTCCTCGAGGTACTCCAAACTTGCAGAGCTTCTTGGGGATGACAGCATTCACCTCCAGTGCAGCTTGGCTTTGAGAGAATGACATTTGTCACGGCTTGCGGGATATTCTGAAGTTCGCAGCCGAAAAAAAGGCTTTTGGAGCGGCGCTGGTTGACTCGGCGGATCCAGCGCGCTTGGCACGCTGCTGGCGAGCATCCCCGCCTCTGCCCCGGCAGCAGCTCAGGCTCTCCTGCCTCGAGACTGGATTCTTTCTGGATTCGCCTCGTCTCCCAAGGAATGGACCTCCCTGTCGTTCAGTTCATCACAGGACTGGCATTACTTATCAAAGTGCAAGAAGGTGGATAAGCCAAAGCTGGGAAGGACCTAAAAAAGCTTCTTCGTGTTCTTATTTTATGGAATACTCCTACCTACCTCACAAAATTCTCATTTCCTTGATCAGAAACACCTCTGGAGTTGACTTTGAGAATGAACGGTGATGTCCTCTAGCCATTCGTAACATCCTAGCGAAGCTGCCTCTGTTTCAAGTCCAATTTCAATGTGCTGCAGCTGATTGAGACCTCGTGTCTTCTGCAAATAGAGACTGGCAGCAAGCTGACAGTCAGATATGACTGTCCAGAAACTGGTAGCCACAGCTGTGTTGGTAGCCCTGGTCTCACTTATTCTTAACAACGCAGCTGCCTTTACTCCCAACTGGGTGTACCAGACCCTGGAGGACGGGCGTAAGCGCAGCGTGGGGCTCTGGAAGATGTGCTGGCTGGCAGAAAAGAGCAGAGGAGGTGCAAGCACGAATGCCAGGCATGGGCAAGGGGAGGAGCGCGAGTGTGAAGCCCTGGGCTGGGGTTCAGAGTCGGCTGGGTTCCAGGAGTCGCGCAGTACTGTCAAACGTAAGTTCAATCTCTTGTCTTCTCTGCTGACGCTAGGTCACGACTGATACAGTGTACCGGGTTTCCAGGAGATTTATAGCCTAGCAGAGCATCCAGAAATCATTGTTAACTGTCTAATTCTAAACATCTTTTAGCATTCATCCCCAAATAAATTAACTTGGGAAAATAAGAATAATTATGTCCACCAGAAAAGAATTAAACTCCTCCTCCTCCCTCCCCAAAAGCAGTAATGTACATTGCGCTGTCAGGTTTATATAGCGTATGGAATGACGTACTTTGAAAAAATAATCTGTGAAGTGTAAGTCTGAAGTTCTGAGACATCTGCTGCTCGCTTTTCCCTCTTGGGTTCCTGCTACAAGCATATCCTTTCTTGCTCAATACATTAAACCACATAAAACCACAGTTGCTCTGAATACCATAGAATTTAAAAAAAACCCCAAAGAAAGTATTCAGATGCCATGCTAAGTTATTTCTCCCTTCTGTTGACTTTTGTTGGAAGTGCCAGGACCGGAAAAGACAGAAATAGTTTTGGTAAAAACACGTAAAATTGAGATAGGCCTTAATGTATGCAACTATTGTTCTTGGTGAAAAAACACAATTAGTATACTACGTGGGGAACATGAAAATCATTAAGCCTGGTGTATTTCTCATTTTGCAAATTCACATACTCATGGAATCTGGAGAATGCATATAGCTTAAATTGAGCTAATTAAAATCTTTTGATAAGATGAAACCCGTAAGCCAATGTTGAGAATTATAAAGCAGAATAATAAAAAAGTGCACCTTATTTATCACATTCATCACGTCTCATTAAGACACCAGAGCAGAACTGTTGTTGGAATACCCGCGGTCGCCTCGGACGCCGCGGCCGCGGCCACGCGTCGCTTTATGCCAGGGTGCCCCGCGGCAGCCTCTGCCCCCAGCCGGGCTGCAGGCGGGCGCTGGGGGCCGCTCCTTCAGCCCCGTCAGTGCTTCCACTGAACCCTTCAAGGAACTGAATGAATTTAGCAGACCAAATGTCTATAAACTTCATGCCTTGACAGACAATAGGATTTTCCAGAGATTTTAACAGGGCTCCTTAACAGCTCTGGTGCCTCTGAAGGGCGGTAGCATTAGTAACATAAGTGAGTTCAGACAGATTTTTTTTTTCATGGTTTGAAATGTGGAGAAAGAGCAAAATGCTCCGCTCCTCCTCAGTCTCTTATATCCTTCTGGAGACAAAAGCAAAGAAATATGAGAGGAATTTCTTTTAAAAAAAATGCTTTAATGTGGACCCATTCCATATCATGTTTTCCAACAAAATTGTGCAGTAACATTTTTTGCACATTTGCTAATATTAAACCTGCATATAGCTCAAACATAAAACTTCTAAACTGCTACAAAGCCCTAAACCTAACTTTCAGTTCTTTTTTAACTGAAAGAACTTTTGTAATGAGAAATAATTATAAAAAGGATTAGACTGTTGAAAAAGTTCCTTGATGTGTATCTGCAACTTCATCACTGGAATCACTCCCCCAATTAATATCTATAAGCCATGGTCTAACTTGAAAAACATGCATACCATTCATGAATTTTAAAAGGACATGTTCTATATTCAACAGCTAGAATGAGCTCCTGCATCTTGAATTTGGCTCCTGACGCATTTTAAACACACAAACTTGTATTTCTTGCTGTGCACAGGTCAGAAGATGGGTGGTGCTGTAAAGATTGGCACGGATGTGTCAGTTCCATAGCAGAATTGTATGGGCAGCAATTTCTGACATCAAATAGAAGCAAAATGTGACAGAAAATTTTAAAATGTCAAAGTAATAATTATAGCATGATCAAGTCCCCAGAAGAATTCTCTAACAAACACTCTTAAAAATTCTAATTTAAAGGAGGACTTTGAAGCCCAATGACGCAATTTGTACAGGAATAAAGCATCCATTCACTATATAATCTAGAAGCAAATAGTAAGCAAAAGGCCAATTCTGAATCTTTAGAAAGCGTTTAAAAGAAAATCTCACCTCTGCAGCTCTGCCATGATAAACTAAGGAGGAAAAAGATCTTTGCACATATTTCTAAGACAAATACATTTCCATGGATTGTACACATAGTCAATGTGAGCCTGATTCTGCATCCATGTTTTTGTCATTTTAAAGAATTTCTCTAACAAGAAATCACGTTATTTTAGTAATACATATGGCAATCCTCACCTGTCAGTTGTAGATAAATCACAAACATGTATGTGTGTGTATGTACATACATACATATAAAAAATAACTTTCTGAACAAAGAATTTGCTTCCTCAATGATACGAGTTAATGTAATATTTTGGATGCCATTTGTAGAACAATAAATAGAAAATATGTTCTTCCAATAGCAATGCAAAAAAGGCCACAATCTTGCTCATATAAAAAAAAAAAATTATATATATACGCACATACATATTTGGGGGGCAAGTTATTTATCTCACAGTTCAACAGAAAAACTGTAAAACCTTTGAGAATTTGCTTTTCCATATACTGATGACTTCTGTACAAGTAGTACGTAAATAACAGCCAACTAAATGCACTACTATAAGCACGCTTGCCCACTGGCAGAGGGAAGCACATTCTTAAAACTTATTTTTCACTGTCTTTCACTGCCTGCTCTTTCTCCCATTGAAATCATTGGCAAAGCTCCTTTTCAGGGGATACAATAAAGCTAGGGTGGGATTTTTTTTCTCCTCATCATGTACACAGCTCAAGCAAAATGATTTGCAAGAAAAATTACGGAAGTAGCTCATTGTGTCAGGACTTGCATGTGCTTAAACTAAAAATAAACTACAGCAAATTGAAAAAAAAAAAATAGTTTTGCATATTTGGGGTAAAAGTCATAGTAAATGACCTGTCAAAAGACCACACAGGGAATGAACAGAAAAAGTCAATGTGATGGAGCATGTCTGCCAAAAGCCTCTCTGGAAACGCAAAGTCAATTCCATACCAAATACCTCTCTGATCCAGTTCCCCACTGACAGGACATCTGTGTGAATTATTTCACCATAACACAAACCACTAGAGCAAGAGGAAAACTAAGGTGTTTTGCTTTCAAATCCTATGATATAAACACTGCATCAAGGATATTAAAGTATCAGTAAAGGACCGCTGGTATAAATACCAAGTGACATAAAAGACAAGGGAAGATTACAGATGCTGCAGCAAAGAGACACTGTGAGAAAAAAAGATTAGAAATAGGAAAAAAAAGAAATCCAGGGACATGAGTAAATTATATTAAAAATATTATATGGAAACGAAGTGTCTCAATGTGAACTATTTCAACAAGGCACAACACAAGAAACGTGGGTAACTTTGGTCTTAGGGGAAAGCACCTCAACTCGGTTCTTCAAGCTCAAGCTCAAGCTCCTGAAGGGGGAGATCTCAGGCCCTTCCACCTGTCTGTCCACCTCTTTCTTCCTCTCCTTGCTGTGCAGTCCTGCACCCTTCTTTAAACCATCTGTGATGCTAAAGAGCTTCTGTGAGACAGTTCAAATGACTAGCAGTAAGAAAACACCCAGGTTTGGAGTGGAAGGGTTGGGGGGGATGGGATGGGGTTTGTTGCGTGGCTGTTTTTCTGTTGGATTAAGCAGTGGTATCGGGAATCCAACAAGCACTGCCTCTGGCAGAAGCTGAGTGATGCAAGTGTGATGGCGGGTGAGACAGCTCCCTCTTGGTGGCAACAAACCATCAGATCTGAAACCTTTGCTTATGCTGCGAATCAGAGGACACCAGTTATGAGGACACCAATCAAAGTTTTTCTAACATGGACAAACCACTAGACACTACAAACTTAAAGGCTTCACCAAGAACTCAGATGGCACATCCCCTCTTCAAAACACTTTCAGGAGCCCCCCCAGGTGGCCTAACTCTCCCACCATCTGAGTGGGGGCAAAGACATATGCCAAAGGTTATGGAGATGCAGTCCCAGAGCTGTTGCAAAATTTCAGAAGATTATGCTCGTCTGCATCTCTTAACCCTTCAAAACACGTAGCAGAAGCATACACTTAGTAAGATCTCGGGTAGGACAGCGTGTCTGGAGTGCTCAATACTCAGCTTTGCACCCACATCATGCGTGAGCAGACGCAGCATACCGAGCGATGCGGCATCACGCAGGGACACGCAAGCTACCTCAAGGAGCGAGAACACGCAGCTAAACCGCCAGTGATGCCCTCTCAGAGCAAACCAGACCTGCGCAAAGCCACCGCTACCTACGTCCCGGCCCAGCAGCAGCCAGTAACACGGCCTTGCACTGTGCGAACACACCCGATCCCTTGGAATCAGCTTAAGATATTTTTAACCACGCTGCACGGTACAAATATGCCCTTAAGTCCTACTGTGCTACAAGGCTATCTCTGGGTGGACAGACGGAGCTGATTTATTCATTAGCCGAGGTCACAGTCTGTCCCTTTTTGTCTAAAGAACATTATGAACAGTGTGGAAATGCAGGAATAGGGAGGGGTTTAAAAAGATAGAAAAACCTTGCTCGGTTCTGTGGAGCTCCAGAAGACAGAAGGAAAATCCCAACAGTGGGAAGCACGTATAAACTACAGATGCCCAGAGCAAGACTGCTCTTGTTAACTGTAGTTCTTGCAGGGAAGTATAACCAGCACCAGGGAGAGGCACAGTATCATGAGCGACTACGTGACTGCCATAGGGACCAAATATAAACACCTGTCCAGCCTAAATGATTTATTTGCATAAATAATTTATGCAAACACACGTACACTATGAAATACGGTGGTTAAGGCAGGATGCTGCGCAGTGTGGGAATAAGGAGCTGACATTTGCTTGCAGAGGCAACAGTTCACTTGAGCGCCCATGTCCACTGTATTTACACAAATTTCCAAGGTCCCCCAGTTTCTCTGAAATTTGGCTGGATGGAAGCCAGGCTGAGTCAAGCAGCTGGGCATGTTGCAGACACGTTACTTTTTCAATATATACAGATCAAGAAAGGAGGCCCACTGCATTTGGAGAAGACAGGAGCTACCATCAGATTAAAAAAAGCCCAAAACCTTATTACATACATGGTTGCTTGGTAAACTGCTCAGGCTGTTACACAGAGATGGAGGTAGTGCAGACAGCTGGCAGCTTGGAGCTTGTGATTTCCCCTCCTAACATCTGCAATATGATCAATATTTAAATAAGTGAAATTACTAATTTAATGGTAGAGGCCAATGGAGGTGAATTGTAAGAGGTCTGGCTCTTCAAATTAGAGTGAATGCTTATTTTAATGTGAATTTTACTATGCTGTGTACTTACTTTGGAAACATTCAAAACTTTTTGGGATTCAGGATAGGAAAATGAACCTAATATATGTTTCAATATAGTACCTTCATATGCGCTGCACAGAAATATTATCAGAGAAATCAATGTTTGATTACTCTCACTATCAATTGAAGCGTTAAGAGTGAAAATGGCTACGGTGCTTTTGAAAATTTCAGATTAAATGCATGTATTATAGACACCAACATGGAATACCCTACTGCTCTTTATGAACAGGAAAACCGTAACATGTAGACAACTAACATCTCAACAGGAACTACGTAACAGCCTTGTCTGTTAAAACTGATCACTGTAGAAGCGTTCTCAATGTTGAGTTTGAAAGGTCCCCATCATTTAACCGTAAGCACTTGTTTATGTTGAAAATAGTTGACATAGCTATGTCTTCACTCCAAAAGTAACTGAAGCTGTTAAAAAAAACCCCAACCACCCACACTCATCTTCTCTCCCCAAACAAGATCTGTATGCCTATCAAACTAAATATTCAAATATGAAGTTTCACGCTCAGATGAGCTCAGTCATAAAGTTCCAAAATACCTAAATGAGTGGAAGATTTCACCAGTTTGTCACATCAGAACATTCTTTTAATTGTGCCAAAATAGATTGGTTTCTCCCCACTCCCCCCCTTTTTTTAATTATTATTTTTAAGTGAAAAAGCATAAATTGCATACTTCAGAAAGCTACCCAGGAGATGAAACCAAGCAAAATAAGTGACTGTTTTCATTTTTAAGATAGCCATCCAGCCACAGAACGAATTGAGGACTCCTTGTAGCTGAAAGCTATATGGCTACTTGTGGAGATTTAAAAAGAAAAGAGACAGGGAGAGACTTTCCTTTTCAGGATAAAGTCCTGTCTGTACAATAAGACATGCAGACAACATCCTCATGTGGAAAGGGTACAAGCTGATGAAGAAGAAACTAGGTTCAGATCTGTTTCACTTTTAAGAAATTAGTGTATATTCAGACCATCAAAATACATCTGTATCAAAGAGGCAGTGCTTTAATTAAATCTTCCCATGGTCTCAGTTACATAGTCATGCAAATGTGCTCTTAGATATTGCCAGCATTTGTTTTAGTTTGTTTCAGAAATACCTTTGAAGTGTTTCAATATATTTCCTAATTCATACTCCAAAAAACAGCTCAAGAGGTTAACAACATAAATACCACAAATTTAAATCAACAGAAGAAATGAAATGTGCAAAGACTTCATAAATAGTTTGGGAGATGTAGCATGATGCTGACTGTCAATAAATAATTACAGTGATTCTGTTTATTGTCCTTATTATCTCTTAACTATTTTAACAGTAGGTGCTGAATCTCATATGGTTATGTGGTAAAATGAAGCATAGTTGTACTTTGCATTTTCATAGTGCTCTTGATATTCAAGGCACAGCTCCAGCTATTTCCACGTCAGCTGATCTCTGCACATCTAATCTTTGCTGACAGTGCTGACATCCAAAACAAAAGGAATGCACAGTTAGTTGCCAAAAGTTTGGCTAAAGTACATTTTTTTAGAATTATAAAGAAAGGTTTCTTCTAAAATGATTTATTAATACAGAATTCCGTTCTCCAGGTTGGAACTCAACTTCATTAACAGCAAGAGCATAAGTTAGAGTTAGCAAGACAGAAGTCAAATAGAGAGCCGGTCTGGCAGCACCACTTCAGCTTTTTTGCAAAGCACTATTTCATGCGTTGAATGAATCAGAGCTCCCATGAAAAAACAGTATAAGCCTATTTAGGTAAAAGTGTACTATTCCGGCTTTTCCCAATGTTTGGATGTTTGGCTTTGCATTTCTGAAGTCCCTATAATGTGGTTTTTAAAAATGACTTCAAAAGGCTGAAAAAGTAGAACTGCTATACAAAACCATGCACAAAACCAACCTGAATCATGGGCTGGCTTCAAACCTTTAGGTTAATGCACAGGCATAATTGTTACGTATTTCCCAAATGGCTTAGTAACTGGGGCAGGAACGAGAAGCCGCGCAGCAAGGGCTCAGAGCTTGGACAGAGCAAACTCTTCGCTCTCTGCTCTTGAGGGTCTGGTACCGCAGTGGCTGGATGAACACATGCAAAGACTGTGGTCAATGTTGTGGCATATCCACCGCTCTGTGACAACAGAGCCATGTGAGGAACACGCCTAGCACTGCTGGGCTTTAAGAGGATTTAGTTGTCAGCTATGGTTCTGTTAAGGCCGTGTATACTAAGACTTACCAAACTACTTACTGCAGTGGGTATTAGTAGAACAGCAGGAGATGCATCCTTTAGCTCAGGATAACACCTCAGCAAAATGTCAAGTTCCAGAGGAAAACTGTGTACTCAGTTAGAATCTCTTGATTATATTAGAGAAAATCTAATTACTGACCTAGTTAGATTAAATTTTAACAGCACAATATGATCTCAGCTTGCAGACACCCAGCCCAAGAAGATGAAGTCTAGCAAAGTTATAAGCAACTGAAAACAGGTTCTTACAAAAATAAGTGAAGCAACTTAAGCATAAGAAGTATTATCAATTCTATCCATAATTATTTAGAAACTTCTATTTCAGAAACGCAACCATTTATCCTCCTTTCCAGAATAAAGTCACGTATGAACATTAAGCATTTATGAAGACAATCAGATACATCTCAGAATGTATACTCAATAATTCACTATGTAATCAATAAATAAACCCAATAACAATAAAAAGCAAAGATAACCGATAGAATATTTATACTTTTTTAAAATTTCCTGTCATCACAAACATAGCAACCGTTGAATTCCTCCTATTCCGCCTTTTTATATTGACAGTGAAAAAAGGTTAACAACGAGTAATGTTTAAAAAGCAAGTCAATGATGAAAAGGTATTACACTCAGAACTCTAGTTGGTTGGAATAATTTTTAAAATCGATACCTAAAAGGGTAACTTTTGATTAAAAGAAAACTGAAGTTAAACACAGCTAAAGTAGTTGTTTAACACCAAAACGATCAATAGAAACAAGGAAACAAAACTCCTCAGGAGATTTAAAGTACAGATAAACTATTAGATGTAATCAACTTAGCAGCTTAAGGTGGTACCATCCTTCAGCTAAGCATAACGAATTCCTGCCCATGTAATTACAAAGTGTAAATAGCATTTTTTAGATGTGACACACTTGTGTCCCACAGCGGGGATATGCTAACAGCGTGCTTAGAGGCAGCTCCCGCGGCGTGAACGACAGGCAGGACATTGTGAAGCCACGGTGAGACGTTCGCAGTCAGTACTGTTCCATGCAGGGAGTAAATGCGCGGTCACTAGACTCTTCCCAGGGCTGGTAACTTAATCAGTTACAGAAGTTGGACTTAAGTTTGCACTAAAATTTTTGTCCACCAAAAGTGGTATTTCTCAGGGGAAGTTTTAGGCAAATATTAAAATACCTTGGGCTATTTAGTTCCCTTCATACACACTCTGTGCTTTAATCAGTCAAAAGCTTGAATTCCCACCTATGATTGTTTTTTCCCCTATATGCAGACAGAAAAGCGGAAGAACAACTCACATTTTAAGCAATTAGCATAATCTGATTTTTCAGTGAGATCATCCTTCCTCATTATCCCAAAACACTGCAAATTACTCTCCGATATGACTAACCTGCTTCTGCAAAGCACAAATAGTCCTGGGGCTATCATGGAACATAACAAAACAAAATTGCTGCTTGCAAATAACAAAATCAAATCAACATTTCTAATCCAGATGAATTCATCTGGTCTAGGAAGTGAGCAAGACAACAAGGAATTTGAATTGGTCTCATCCCTGGAGTTTGGGTTTTGACCCTTGACTGATCATTGTGTTTTAAACAAAGCAGAATTCATTAGCCTGAAGCCCCAGCTGGATACCCTGTCCATGAATTAACTGCTTCTCAGAGTAAAGTGCGATCAAGATGGGCTTCCAGAAGGAAAAAGTCAGAGACTAGCATTTTATATTGATGAACAGCGGCTGCTTAGGGCAGAGCTGTGCAGCCATTCAGTGTCTACCCCTTTCCAGTTCTCGACAGCCAAGTTGCATCTTAAGGGAGGTGAAGGAAAGGTATGTATAAAGCAGAGACACACTCTGGATTGCCCTCCATCCTTCACCTACGTCAGACACGCACAAAAGAATAAACACCCTCTGCAGTGTCCAGTTCTGTTTTGCTGGAAGCATCCACCTCTAGCTGTAGGAAATTCCTTTCACAGTTAAAATTCAGGAGAGAGGTGACATTAACAATAATGAGTTCAAAACAAAAAAAGTGGGACATTCAGAATACAAAATACCTATGTCATGACAGTCTTAGACAATAGATTCTAGAAGCTAATGGTTAACACAAATGCCACCAGTAATTGTGCAGACATTATAATCATTATGAACCTCTTGTTTTACAAATTGTGGCTAACATCAATCATTTTGCAGAAGTTGATTTCATCTGCAATGGCCACAGAAAGTTACAATGGGATCAGGGCTACTGTAAATGAAACAGAAACGTTTGAAATGGTTGAACAGACGATCCTAAATTCATACTGATCATAAAGCCTATAGAAAACACCTCAGAATGGACAGAAGCTGGCTACTGAGGAATTTGTGGTTTACATATAATTTAAAATAGCAACAGGCAGAGTAAAAGAGCACAAAGGTAAACACGAAATTTCACAGCTCTTACAAAAACTATATTGCAGCCAATTTTATAAGAGATGAGAAATATTTATTCCTGGATCGAGCATCATTCAAACAGGAAGAGAGCGTTGTGACCCAGCCTTCCTCAACACGATTTACATCTTCAACCTCTTTGGGTACAGGCTCTGAAGAAATGCTTTGAAATTGCACACTCAATTCCCTTTCTTGATCAGTGTTGTCCGTTGGTTGCCCTCAATAAAAGGAGGCCAGAGCTGCTTTCCACAACTACCGCCTTTGAGGGTGGTAGGTTTCACGTTGCAGAAGCTCAGCTTAGGGTTGCATATGTACAAAATAGAATTACCATGTGCTGAGCTGGCAACATGCAAAGTTACAATGGCTATAAGTAAGAAAGCATAGTCATCTGCAGAGTGGTGCTTTCAGGCTAAATACAATTAACAAGCTCCACTGCAAGAAGAATTAAGTTTATAAGAGTGATATATTCTTAAGTTTGATTTTTTTCCCCTCTGAGGAAGAGGAATCATCACAATTCTAGAACAAAACCAAAAGATGATAGATCACACATTAAAGCTGTTAGCCTAGAATAACAATATCCTAATATTGGAAATATGGAAGGGTACTCAATTCTTGTAATACCTTATTCCATAAAAATAACTGTCTTCACATTTAATGAAATCATACCAGCTGCTTCCTCCTTATTCTACCTATCATCATCCTGTTGCAGTTCCAGTCTGGACCATGTGTGACCTTCTTTTTAGTTAAAAGAAGCAGTTATGCAAAGTGTCAGTTGCGTTTCTACGTCTCTCTGAACAGTGCAGTGCATCAGGCAAATAAGCATCCCTAAGTCTGCAGTTCTTAAAACCAGCAGTGAAGATCATCTATGTTACACATCCAATGCTACTGCACTCTCCAGTTGCAAGAGAGGACAGTGACCACAGAAGCATTATTTAAAGACTAAATTATTACAAATTCTGTTGGAATTCAATTGAGTCACAGTCATAAACTTACTATTTTTAGTATGCCAGATATAAAACCCTCTATGGCAGAGCCAAAAGAATTTATAATACAGTTAAGTGTTAAGAAGAAGTCATGAATAACAGTGAAGGCAAAAATTTGGTGTTTGTTTCTGTCAGAGGGTAGTATGTATTTCGGGATAACCTTTAGACATTTAGAGGGCATATTAATAACAGAGTTTGTTTTTTTTTTTTAAAGCTCATGCATACTATATACATAAAAGGCAACAGAATTCATTAGGGCTGTAAACAGACTATTTTTTTAAAATTTAACACTACATATAGCTCTGTTGACAAATCAAAGTACTTTAATAATAATGGCTGCAAGCCTGCTCTTTACTTAGTACATTTCTCCTTTGAAAGTCATTACTATCTCTTCAGCAAGCATTGGTCCGCAAAGTATTACAGAAGTCCATTTAAGTGGAAAAACAGAAGAACACTCCAAATGCTCAGTTTTACTGATACTTACAAAGCTCAGACATCTGAATATGATTCTGTTTTCAGCCAACATGAACCTGTAAGTGTTCAACATGGCAAGAGATCTAAATGCTCCCAATGCCAGAAAGGACAACTTCGAAAGTTAAACACAAAATCTTTGAGCAAACTATTTTTTTGAGTGAAATAATTTTCCTCTCTGGTCAGAGATGAACTCACTAGAAAAAAACAAAAATACTTAGTATGTTATCTTCTTAACATTTTATTCAATGTAAAAAAGTTTAGTGCACCCACTAAACATATCACTTTTGAAACTCTGGTGAATATTCATGTCCAGAGTCTTTCTTTTTCTAATATATGCCAACTTAAACACTGAGGTACTTCTATTTCAGAATAGCAACGACATATAAGCAAGAGATGTTGAACTGGCACAATGATATTTACAATTCCCACCTTTTGCTAGAGAGGAAGGAAAAGGATGAAAACAGGACATCCATCAGGTTAACAGGAAAAGTAGGAAAAAAGCCTGACTAAAAGTACCCATCTTTGCAATGAATATATTCCGTTCAGTAGCCAGCTGGGAGACAAATTTTAATCAGGTTTCTAGCCAAGACTCCAGATATCTATGTCTGTAATCATTTCTGCATTTGTTCTTTATATTTGATACAGAATCATAGAACCGTAGAATATCTTGAGTTAGAAGGGACCCATAAGGATCATCAAGTCCAACTCCCTGCTGCTCGCAGGACTACCTAAAAAAAAAAAAAAACCACGACTAAGAACTCTGACAGGCTTGGTGCCGTGACCACTTCCCTGGGGACCCTGTTCCAGTGACCGACCACCCTCTCGGTGAAGAACCTTTTCCTAATGTCCAACCTGAACTTCCCTTGACGCAGCTTCATTCCATTTCCTCATGTCTTGTTGTTGGTCACCAGAGAGAGGAGATCAGCATCTCCCCCTCCGCTGCCCGCCTTGAGGAAGTTGTACACTGCGATGAGGTCACCCCTCAGCGTTCCCTTCTCCAAGCTGAACAAGCCAAGTGACCTCAGCCGCTCCTCATGGCTTGCCCTCGAGGTCTTTCACCATCTTGGTCGCCCTCCTCTGGGCACACTCTCATAGTTTGATGTCCTTCTTGTATTGAGGCGCCCAAAACTGCACCCAGTACTCGAGGTGGGGCTGCACCAGTGCAGTGCAGAGGGGGACAATCACCTCCCTCAACCAGCTCGCTATGTCGTGCTTGATGCACCCCAGGACACGGTTGGCCCTTTTGGCTGCCAGGGCACGCTGTTGACTCATGTTCAACTTGCCATCGACCCAGACCCCCCGATCTCTTTCCATGGCGCTGCTCTCCAGCCTCTCGTCCCCCAGTTTGTACGTATAACCAGGATTACCCTGTCCCTGGTGGAGAATCCAGCACTTGCTCTTCTTGAATTTCATATTGCCCAGCTCTCTAACCTATCCAGATCTCTCTGTAAGGCCTCTCTACCTTCGAGGGAGTCCACAGCTCCTCCTCATTTAGTATTGTCGGCAAACTTACTTAATGTACATTCGATTCCTGTGTCCAGATCATTTATAAAAACATTAAAGAGCCCTGGCCCTAAAATTGAGCCCTGGGGAACCCCACTGGTGACTGGCCGCCAGCCTGATGTAACCCCATAACTCTTTGATGCTATAACCCATCAGCCAATTGCTCACCCAAAGTATTATGGACTTGTCTAGCTGTGTCCTGGACAGTTTGTCCAGAAGGATACTGTGAGAGACAGTATCAAAAGCTTTGCTAAAAACCAAAAGCACCACATCTACTGGCTTCCCTTGGTCAACTAGATGACTGACCTTGTCATAAAAGGAAATTAAGTTGGTTAAGCAGGACTTTCCCCTCGTGAACCCATGCTGGCTATGGCCAATGGCTGCATTGTCTCTCGTGTTTTTCAGTAACTCCCAGAATAACCTGCTCCATAATTTTACCAGGCACTGAAGTGAGACTGACAGGCCTGCAATTCCTTCTTACCCTTCTTGAAAACTGGGACAACATTTGCCAGCTTCCAGTCAACTGGGACCTGTCCAGACTCCCAAGATCATTGAAAAATAATGTTATCCCATGATAACATCGGCCAGCTCTTTCAGTACGCTGGGATGAATGCCATCAGTCCCCACAGCCTTATGTGCATCCACTGGAGCAGCCAGTTCCGCGCAAGTTCAGGGTCAGCTGGGAGTTCATCATCCCCCCAGTCACAGTCTTCCAACACAGGGCTCCGGGGGTCCCGGGGCCCATCATCGGTGTTAAAGACAGAGGCAAAGAAGGCATTAAACGTCTCCGCTTTGTCTACGTCCCTATTTGTGAGGTGACCGATCTTATCAAGTAACAGACTAATGTTATATCTGATCCTTCTTTTGCTGTTAACATATTTTAAAAAGCCCTTTTGTTGTCCTTCATAGTGCTGGCCAGCTTGAACTCTATCGAGCTTTGGCCGCATGAATTTTCTCCCTGTAGTGGCAAACAGCATCCCTGTAGTCTTCCTGTGTCAGCTGTCCTTGCTTCCAATGTCCATACACTTTTCTTTACTCCCTAAGTTCTAGAAGATCCCTGCTCAGCCAAGCCAGCCTTCTGCCCCACTTGCATGATTTCAGACACTTTGGAGTTGCCTGCTCCTGCGCTCTTAAGACACGGCTCTTAAAAAGTGACCAGCATTCATGGACCCCAATACCGTCAAAAGCAGATTCCCAGGGGACCTTCCTAACTGGCTTCGTCAGCAGCCCAAAGTCTGCTCTCCCCATGCCCAGGGTCAAAGTTTTGCTGGCAGTTCTTCTCCTATCACCAATGATTTGAAACTCAGCTCCTTCGTGTTCACTGTGACCGAGCCAGCCACCAGTCACCACTTTGCCCACAAACTACAAATCTAGGAGGGCACCTTCCCTGGTCGGCTCCCGCAGTACCTGCACCAAGAAGTTATTGTCAACATGCTTCAGAAATTTCCTGGACCTGTTTGCGTCTGCTGTATGATATTCCCAGTTGATGTCTGGAAGTTAAAATCACCCATAAAGACAAGGGCAGTTGAACTAGAGAAATCCCTTAATTCTTTGTAAAGTAATTCATTGGTGTCATTGTCCTGGCTGGGTGGACGATAGCAGACTCTCACAACAACATCCAGTAATATATATATATATATGAACTTTTTTTTATATACATATATATATATAAAAAGTAACTTTTTACTTATACACGTAAATTATGCCATAACAGCTCATTCAGAACTGCCAAGCATTGACACCTTCATCGTAACCACTTCCCTTGTTACACAGATAGAAATACAAGGGTCTTTCCAGTGCACCCAAAAGATTAATAGATGTTAAAAGAAGGAAAAGTTAAGAATCCTCTATACAAAGCTCCCTTAAACCAGTAAGAAGTTAGCATTAACATCCACAAGATGTTTTCTAGGACAATACGGATAGACTAGGTGAAAAAGAAATTCAGGGTGTTACAGATTTGTCTTTGGGATGATTGTTTTAGGGCCTTGAAAACCTGTTTGTAAACTAAGGTTCCATTTCAGTCAGTGCTACACAAATGCAAAACAAACACCATTCCTGCCCCAAACAATTCTGGCTACTAATTATAGGTAAAACCTTCATAGGGCAAAAGTCAAGCACCTCCAGTGGGCCATCCTTGGAAATTAGCTGCTTGTTTCATGCAAGATTGTTTTACGCTGAAGCAATAGTTATGGGATGCTGTGTAACTAAAGGAAAGATTCAGTACACATCCTAAAGAAAATCTTTTCTTAATCAAACCACAGGGAATGCAGTTAGAGCAAGGAACTGCTGGGAGTAGGAATAGTATCTTGAGAATCATTTTCTATGGACCGACAAATTTTACATACCTGCTCAGCCAGGATTTTCTTTTTCCCAATGTTATATCATTTTAACTTTATGCTTACTTCTTATGTTTCCCTAGTGCAGTTTGACATGATGCGTGCTTGTAACCTCATCGCCACTGTTGCTCTGACTGCTGGCCAGCTCATCTTCGTCCTGGGCCTGATGGAGCTACCTATCATTTCTCAGGATACCCAGTGGTGGGAGGAGGCCATAGCTGCCGTGTTCCAACTTGCCAGTAAGTCCACTTCTTTTTACTTATGGAAAAAATACTTAGTCTCTATTAAATCCAGCTGAAAAGAGTTTCTTACTTTATAAATCTTTCAAGTGACAAAGAATAGCAAAAAGGCCTAAATCTAAAAGTAAGCTCATTGTCTCTGAAAAGCTCTCCCCATGAGATTCTGCAGTACGTGAATAGAAGCTTTTATCTTGGATGTATCAGAATGAGTCTTCTGCCAACCAAGAAAAACAAGCCTTTATTATTTCCTAAGAAACCAGGAAGGCAAACATGAAAGAAATAAACTGGATGCAGTGTAATCCCACAATTTAGCAGGACAAAATATACCAAAGGAACTGTTTGAGAGCAGAGCAGAAAGGCTGAGCAAATTTTTGAAGTCTTACTGATACATGATTATTTGCTTTTAACTAACTGAATTTTACTCAGTGACCATCAGCTGGATTTTAATAGACAGATAAGTCTGCAACCTAGGAAAGAAAGCTGAAGTCAATTCATAACATTGGCTGCTATAAATAAAATTCCCACAGTAATTCTCCTGGACAGAGACTGTGTACAGAAATGAATGAGGGAAGGAGGAAATGGTTTTATCACAATTCCATATCGACAGCAGCGGCAACAAACTGTAAACTTTTTGTAATAATACCTTTCTTTACTACATAAAATAGGTCACTCAGTATTCATTACACCAAGAGTCCAATCCTATAAGATATCCATGCATGAAATTGTCATTAATGGAGTATAACATTCAGGCTGCTTGCACAATCAGATTAAAAAATATATCTTTATTATTAATGTAAACAATAGGTTATTATTTTATTTAAAATTTTAATTTCAACTTTAAAACCTCAGAATATTTAGGATGGTATAAACCTACTGAGACCTCAGGTTTACACTGCTGCAGGATCAGAATCCAGCCTAGGTCATTTAAATACGGTCCTCACAGCAATAAACACCCTTTAAGGATGATGACCCTGAAATCCAAACAAGAGGAGGAGACTGCAGAGGTTCTGTAACTCTTAAAGCATCTGATTCAGCTTCCAGGTGCAGCGAGACCCTCAAGTATCAGTCAGTGCTTCCAAGAGACAGATATATGGCCTTGCCATAACAAGACCTCCCTACCGCCTCTTCACGTACACCATGGTCTTTGGAACTCTGGATACCTTTTGGATAGTTCTCCCTGACCATCAGTGTGATGCCTGCTTTACTCTCACTCCCTCCCATCTTCCCCAAAACTCGACATGTCTGTTTTTCCCAGAGAGGAAATGCATTCTGGCCCTGTTTATACGTGTTGTTTCATTGACAAACAGCACAGTGGACAGCCGTGGGCCTTTCTTCTATCAAGGCTGCTAATTTTAGACTGGGCTTTTTTTTTTTTTTTGCCCTTTTTTTTTTTTTCCTGTGCTGGAGTCTGTTTTAAACACAGTCAGAGAGAGACTGAAGGGCGCCAGGATATCCCGACACAGGAGAAGGAAATGCCTGCTATTACCTGTTATGCAAGCTGAACCTTGAAATCCCCAGTGCTGGGAGGGGAGAGGGGAGGAAAGCCAGAGTCAGAATGATTAACAAAACACTAATGAGAATGGCTGAAGAAGCTGTTGAATCGAGGAGTTCATCTGCCTGTCTGTGTTCAAAAGGTGTGAAGAGATGGATCTGGCAGCTCGTGACAGTTACAAAGACAGACATTGCGCTATGTGAATCAAAGGTCTCCCGTCTGCAGAAATAATGCAATGACTTTGGTGGCTATTCCTGCCTCCTTCCCCATTCTCCTTTGCAGTTATGCCACACTCTGCTACACCATGATCAGATGGTTTTCTGCCTTGCAGTCAGTAACATGATACTCATTTTATATCTCATTATCTTAATGAAAGTTTTATGTTTAAACAAATTCCTTCCTGATACCCAGGACAACCAGCTGAAGTCTTCTGGAACGTTCACTTTCGAAAAAAGACGAGTCATCATATCTGCCATTATCCCAATATAAAATAGACTTCTTGGAGACCACCAAATTCTCTGGATTGGGCCCACGCAACAGCATTTTGTACATTATGGCTGAAATGTCTTTGGTATCAGACAAAACACGTGTGCAAACTGTGAGCAAGCCCAGCATTTCTGTTGCTCTGATGAAGGATTGCTGCTACATCTAGAGACCAAGATTTCTTTATTGAAGGGAAGGAAAGAGGCCACCCCTTATCCTATAAGCCACAGGTAGAAGTTACCACAGTCTCCACTCCGAGATGGTAACTGCTCATCTATTTTCAAAGTAAAGCAGCAATATTAGGCAAAAACATCAGAACGGTGGATATAAAGCTTGTATTTAAAAGCACTTTGCCCATGCAAAACAGCCCAAGAGAAATCACTGTGAAGCTCTCCCCTACTTCATTTTACGGGTTAAAGCCAGCATACTTTAGGCCAGACAGATCATTTGGGTGAGAAAAGCAAACAATATTTAAGAATATACAGACTTAGATCTTCTTAAATATCTCTTGAGTACTGGCTGGGTAATCTCTATTTATTACACTTTCAAATATGTTACTGAAAACACAAACACCCACCTCCCTTTTTTTGCCTTTTCAAAATCCAAATGATCTGGAGAACTGTTCTGCAATTGCTCATCCTGACAGTAATTTCAGAAAAAATTCTCTTGAATCATGTCCTCTCTAATTCCATCTTCTGTTTGATCTCTAACTTTTATCCTGGAATATGCCAACAAGTGCTGAAGAGAACTGCAATGGTCACGGGTAGAATGAAATCTAATATTATGGAGAAAGGCTTGAGTATATGGCTCGGAATCACAATGTCAACCTACAATTTACTTATTTTTAGTCAGAGTTTACCCACTGAAACATTACGTGTGGCTTTCATTACAGTTTCCTAAGGTCTGAACAAAAGTCCTTTTTGTTTTAGAAAACTAAGTACTAAGCATTACCTTCCAAACCCTATCAGAAGTTCAAATCAACCATCTCTGATCCCACTAGAGCTTGCGATGACTCCAGGCTCCACCGCTTTTTCACTTCTGCCACCTGCACAAGCATTTGACAGTCATTCAAAAAGGATGGACCTCTGACAGAAAATAAAGCCCCAGGAAGCAAAAAGGAAAGAAGAGAGGAAACAGCATTGCTCCCGGGACAGCAACGGGATTCACACAGCTCCAAAGCTCTGCAACCTCACACCTTCCAGTTAACAGGAAAGCAAACTGTTTGCTTTGGAAAAGGCATGTGGTGAAAATGGAACCAGTGTTGTATGTGGAATTTTGTGTCAACGCTGAGAAATTTCCCTCTAGAGGGTTTTAGGTTTTCTGGTTTTTTCCAAGGAACTGTTACAAGCTCAACGTGCTGAATATAGGATGGATAACAGAGCTGACAGAAGAGCAGTTGGAAAGGGAAATCCATACTAACAGGATAGGGAATAAAGAGCACTTCAGAGAATGTTAAACTACTACAAGCAGTAACCTGCCAGACTGGATCAGACCTTAAGGGACTCTAGCCAAGTCTCCAATCTTATAAAATGGTGATTATCACAGACTTCAGAGTGAAATGTTAGAAACATAATAGGGAAAATCCAGATAAAATATCCCTTGCATCAGATATCATCCTAGTTTCTGAAAGTCCAAGATTGGAATAAACCTGAATTATAATTATTAATATTCTTGCCAGTCCATTTGCAGCATTAAATTACTTTAATACATAATATCTTTGTGTTCCTACCGAGCTTGTCATTTACAGACAAATAAATTACAATCTCATCTCTCTCTTGAATTTCAAGCATTGCATTCCAGCTTTTCCTACTGTGTTTTTCTGCTGATGGTGGATTTCACTCCAGACCCCGAACGCACCACAGGAAATCTGAGTTCATGCATACTCTCATCTCTGTGCTATTAAACCTAAACCAAACAATTGTTAGACCATTTACTTTCTCTCTTCTTTCTGGGTACTCTAACTTTAGATTGATTGATATCCAGAAAATTGTAATGCAGAACAGACTAGCAAAGCAGCCATTGGAGAATATAGCTGAAGGTATTCACGATAGCAATGTGATCCTGATTTCTGTATTACTTCCTTCCACCTTTTTCCTTCATGACACCCTCAAGTCAGATCTGTTCTAAGATGAAATCTATGGAGCTGTAAACCTAATACTTCCTGAAAAGGAAGCAAATAAATGAGATACTGTAAATAACCTAAAAGTCATAACAAAAAGAGAGAACTTGCCTGCTTGATTTGTGCTAAATGTTTTCATTATTTCTCATTTTTATTTCACCTCGGTGCCAAACCTGCATATTCTTTATGTGGACTGCAAACCTCACAATAAAATAATCTTGTTTTCACACATTTGCAAAATGAACCACATTTGCAAAATTAACCACATTTGCAAAATGAACCACATTTGCAAAATGAACCACATTTGCAAAGATCTTAAAATATGGAAGCCTATCCCACTTATTTTGACTGAAATGCTTCATGTGAGCAGCTGAAGCAGCAAACTGGGAAGGGCAGTAGCTCACAAGAAGTGTGTGGAACTCTTCAACTGGTATAACTGCAGCAGTGAGAAGATCTGCATATATTCTTCAGGTCTAAATACTGATATGAGCAGCAGATGATTTGTTGTAGCATGTCAATGTCAAGGGCACATTTTCTAATTAGAAATATGGTAACAAATATATTAGCAGATAAATATAATTTGGCTATGCAAGTATACGGAACATGTTTTATGATGGACACAGCATTAGAAATAATGCAGTAATGCAGAAAGAAGCATGTGAAATGAAAAGTTCTTCAACTCAAATACTCACTTTATTGCTTATGAACATGCATATTATATATACATGCAGATGTCTCCTAAAAAAGTTTCAAACTGAGTTGCCTAGCTAGATCCACAGTCATGCAATTCTTACCCTTTGGTGCACCAGGAGATGGACAGAGCACTTAAAAAATGGAAGCAGAAGATGACCACTGAAACTTGCAGGAGGATCACTTGTCAATGACTGCTTCTCTCTGCATAAGTTGTTTTTGCTCAGGCTGACAAGGGCTCCTACCTGTGTCTGATTCCAAGTTTACTGCAACCAAAAGCAGAGCTTTCACTGACTCCAGCTGCCTGTGAATCCGAGGTGCCAAGCAATGTTTGCGGCTGACTTTCAGTGTGGAATCTGGACATTTATCCTTATTTAAACAGCTGCCCAACAGGAATTATGTCTAATTCATAGGGAATGCTTTTCAACCTTCAGTTCAAGGACTGGCATAATTTCTAAGGAAACCTCCAAAAGGTAACCAAGAAAAGCAAGTTCACTGTCAGTAGACCTGAACTTGTTAAACAGTGCTCTGCACCTCCCTTTGAAGATTTCCAACCAACACAAAGCAGAATTCACTGCTTACACTGACTAAATCTCCCAACCTTATCAGGTTAAAGACAAAGAGGGACTGACAAACTCAAAGAACACCACAAGTGGAAAGCCACTGGAATTCAGTGGTGAAAAGTGAAGGACAAGAGGGTTTTATTGCCCCTGAGAAGCTTTGCTACTCATAACTTATTTAATTCTAAGAGATGTTACGTTCTACCAAAATCCCTGGAAGAAAATTTTTATTGTACTCAACAACGCACAACTGAAAACTCAAAGGCCACTGAAGTCTGTGGCATTATAAACCAAAGCAAGCATACTTCTGCAGCTTTCAGCCTGGTGCTACAACAAAGAGCACACAACTATTACAGAAGCTCCACATTTGCCTTGCACTGTAACAACTCTCTTGTGCCAAGATGACACAATTGATTAATCATTTACATAAGTCCTATAGCAATCACACTTTGGGAATCTATCTCACTTTGATAAATACCGTTGAGCTCCTACAAGCAGCTTGTGACTCATTGCAGCTAAATCATTCCCTGTAAATGTTTACAGGGTACATCGAAAAGGGGGGTGAAAAATTTCCCCTCCCTGTTTGCAGTGTTGCTGCACAAGTGTGGGTTGTGAATTCTGAACAACAGTCTGGGTGCTCCATTTTCCTTCTTCTCCCTCTTTCTGGCAGCAAAAGCCATCTTATAGGACAAGCTGTAAAGACGAGGATTATAACTCCCAATATAGACTTTCTACCAACCCAGAAAAAACATAACATAGATTTCTTCAACTGTGCTATCAGTGTACTAATAAAAAGGAGGAATGCAAATCAAGGAGTGTCTGGGGAAAAAAACCTATCACAGAAGTAAAAAAAGTGACTATGAGAGTTCTTTTAAAATGCTAAAAATCTGTAGTTGGCTTACAGCCAGCTACAGTCAAACAGGAAATTCAGTATACAGATCTGAAACGCAAGTTCAAAAAGTAACATTCTCCCAACCCACCCCCACTCACACAGTCAACACTGTCCCAACCAAAAGTCTTCCTAGTGAATTTGTTATCTGTTTCCTTCCCCAACGGAAAAGCCCCCCCATCCAGGCTTGTTTTGCTACGGATGGGAAACAACTAGAGATAAACAGCAGCTCTATGGGAAAATAAAGTACTTTAAGTAATCTCATCAGGATTTTTAGTAAAGATGTGGCCTCTGTGCAGACTTTAGACAATACACAATAAAATGATCTGAAATTGATGGATGTGCATAATGAAATTAATTCAGGGAAATTCAGCCATGCATGTAAAAGTCTTGTCATTGCTACAAAACAGAAATGAAAAACAGATGAAAGTGTTCAATATTTTCATAAATAAATTTAAAGAAATATTTCCCATCTCCAGCCCTCCTCAAACTGTATTGTAAAGTAAGAGATCAAGAAGACTGATGGCAAGTAGAGCAATTTTCTGGTTATTTTTTGTAGAGTTACCTATGGGAAATAGTCTGGGAAGCCAACTGTCTCCCTCCAGGTATTTTATTGGAATACTGAAACTAAATTCAGACATTGTTGCTCAATGTTACAAATATCTATCTAAAAAGTGAAAAGTCACCACAGTCAGTTTTAGTCATGGAGACAGAAGCTATTCTTAATACAAGGTTAATTTTTATAGGTGTACTTCTAACTGTTCCGAATACAGAGCCAAATTCTGCATTGGTATATTTACATTAACAACTGAGTTATACCCATATTACACAACCATCTGTAGGAGTAGAATTGCAGCATCATTTTTCCTACACTAAATTCTCACAAAAGTGATACACTAATTGAATATTTAACAATATTCAAAGGCAACAAATTAAAATGTTGTCAAAGATTTCCTAATGCTAGTAACACACTGAAGGCAGTAAGCAAGACAGGAGATACCAATATAATGAAAATACTCTGCTTTAGCTATGTTAGTAAAAACAAAACATTAATCAAACTTCAGTTTCATTCTCTCTCCTTACAGAAACTGAGTATTATTACATCAGTACACTAGGGTTTGCAACCAAATGGTACACATGTAATTATTCATAAGGTTTCATCCAAACTAGGAAGACACCACTCCTCAGATACATCCATAAAATAGAGGAATAAAAAAAAAAATAATTAAAAAAAATCTACTTTCCCTAACAAAGAAGAACCACTGAAGGAGAAGGGCCAGGCTGGCACAAATAAATGAATTGAATGTGTTTGCCCAGTCATTTAAAGAACAGACTTGCTGCTAAATGTTCCATCTCAATTCTTGGCTGTCGTACAAGACCACTCTAAGGGCAAGAAAAACATAAGTAGCACATTGGAACACTTGGTTCAAGAAGTCTAATTTTAATTAAGTTATTGCAGACAAAATCTCTCCAAGCAAACTTTGGGGGTTTTCACATATCATCATCTTTACAAAAGCAGCATTCGTCAAAATTTAAATATCATCCTATGCAAACTCAGTCTTTTTGGATCAATATAATTTCTTCACCCTTTGCTCTTGATGTCCTACCTCTATAAATCCAATATCAGGTCACGCTAATATGAAATAAGAATGCTGGAGAATAATGTTCACAGTAACATTTTTATTCTGGAGCTCACTTACACTGGTAGAACTGTAAAACTAATTGTGGAAACTCTACAGTAACATGCTTCCAAGTGTCCCACCTCTATCAGGTTTTTCTCTCTTCTTAAATGTCAGTTCCTGTCCAGCCTGCAGCAAAGTATTCTAAACAGATCCTACTTTTCACTCAAGAGCTCCAGTGACTCACTCCCGCTATCTGCCAAGTCGAGGAGCTCTCGAACCCATTATCTCCCAGTTCCCCCTGACTCAGACACTGGCACAGAACTGCAAAAGGAGAGAAAGCCTCTTGCATGACTGGCTGCTCATCTGATCAGGGTTCAGGCAAAGGGCCTGTGAAGGGAAACAGTCTTGCTAGCATAAATAGTTTTATTTCGGGACCTGCAAGGAAGCCTTAGTGCTTTTTCCTGGTGGATAATTTCTCCACTGGATGGAAAAGAGCTCATGAAGGTGGCCGGTCTAGCATGGAGATGCATAGCTGTTTCGGACAGTAATTGGCCATTAGCGATACATAAGCAAGAAAGAAAAAATTAAGTAATTTAATCAAAAGCTGGGTGTTTGGAAAAAAATTTAAATATTGAAAATATTCCTACAGCATTTATTTACTTCTACTGTGCCATAAAGAAATGTGTATAGACCACTACTTCTTGCCTTGGCTAAGTGAGCAAAGAATGGGGCAGAACTCATGCCCAAGGAAGTACAGCTCTCACACGCACCAGAAACCCTAAAGGTTTTTCCCAGCAGGTTTGCACAAGCAGACCTGACTTTCAGTAAGGAAACTACAAGCGCTAATCATCCATTACTTCTCTAAGCTAGAGATAGCGGTAGAGTAAATATCTGTAAACCTGCAGCAGGAAAGCACCAGTCACAACTCAATAACTGGAAATTAAGCTGCGAAACACAACACAGCATCACGGTTACTCTGTGTAATCGGTGTTCCTGAACCTAGTTCCCTCTGCCAAGGGAGCCTCAAACAAATAATGCAAGATAGTGTAAAGTGAACTGTTGCTACTATTTATAACCTTAGAGGTACCTCTAAGTGGTCACTGGTACAAAGGGCTTAGGTTCAAAGTTCTTTCTGCTTAAGGTTTTATTATTTGCTTCACATGTTTTTTTAATTTATTTAATGCTTTTTGGATTCCCTGTGAAAGTGTATGTGAACTGGAAAAGAGTTCTGAAAGGAAAACTGAAAAGGAATACTGACCACACAAAGTTTTGTCATGTGCCAGACTCATCAGTAAGATGGGTCTCTTGATTTGTGCCTCAATACCCTCCTTCCTGCGAATTTTAAACCAGAAGAAAAAGAAACAGGTCCACAACTTGGCTACAGGAGGTACAAGCAATCTCCCTTTCTCTGTTTCCTACCTTTATGAGAAAACTGGTATCTATCATTCGTTGAAAAGTGGACTGCAACCTGTAGAAGAGCAAAGTACTACCAGTGTTTATCTGTATTATAAGACCTAAAGACCTCAAACGTAGATGTAGAGATGCACATTCTCTATAAGCACATTACAACTAGCATGCTCTGGTCTCAAAGCCCTGAAATACAAAACAAAACACAAGAGAAAATAAATTTTATCATGTTGGTTCTGCAGATGGGACAAAAGTAGTGTTCTGTGAATGCTGAAAAAACATTTGCAAACTTCAGTGAGGATTTTGCATGCACAAGGAAAGAACATTTCCACTTTCACATAGCAATGAGCTAAGCATATGAATATACAGAAAAATTAACTCCTTCAAAGACAGATTATTTGCCTTCAACAGTGCATCCAAGGATGTAGATAACATTTTCCTCGCTTCAAGAGACTAGGATTTTAAAAAACATTCATAATCTGATATAGGGTGTGTCACTCAACAGTGATTACTGGGAAAAAAAAAAAATATTTAAGCTTTTGTCAAAAGCACCACTTCACAATTTTTCTACCTCAACTGTAATTCAGTATTTTTTTGAACAGGAGTCAGGAGTCAAGAAGCAACTTTCAAACTTGTATACTTTGAAATAATGCTAGATGACCACCTATGTATTGGGATCCCATCTCCAACTTGGCTAACATTAAAATGGCCTCCTAAGTAAGTCTGCAGGCTCAACTTGAGAGTGCTAGCAAACTATTATTGTACAGATTAGTGATTTCTGCAACTCAATTAAGTCAATGTGCTCCATGTGGCCACATTTTTCCCAGATAAAACTTGTTCATTTATCTGAACCAATGGTTCATAATCTGAACCATTAAATAACTACTAGACTTACTGACCAAATCAAGCAGTTATTAATTGCTGTCCTTACAACTGACTCGACAGCCTAAAAAGCATCCAGAGTACATTAGACTTTTTTCAAAGCAAAGGCTACTGCAGAGTGGCAAAAGAGCAGGAAAGAGCTACTCCTCCTGTAAGAACTTATTTCCTCCTCATATATCCTTAGGAAGAGATGCCTCACTTCAAACCCTCTCTGGTACATGCCATCTGTGGGACAGTGCTACTTCAGGAGGAGAAGGTGCAGCAAGCAACTGAATTACAAACCACCTTCTACGTAGACACAAGAGAGCTGAGGATGCCAGACGCCTCCTGAATTAATACTCATTCATTGCTTGTTTTATTAGGATGGGAATTCAGCCTTCACATTATTGACTCTCAGAATAGCAAAAGGGTCACGCCTACTTACGTAGTGATTGATTTTTGTCCTCCTATTTGTATTTCATTTCCCTCCTCTATTTTTTTTACCGATATATAATTTGTGTCTTTTCCATCTTCACTGCATTACTAGGACTCTTTTTAGAAAGAAACTCGATACAATGCATACTCAGAATGTGCCCTTTCATGGAAAATCAAGGACCAGAGCCAGGTGTCACACCATTTTAGAGCATTGCCATGTATCTGTGGGAACAGTGTTTGCAAGCAGCATGGCTAACTGAGAAAACAGCGTGCAGCCACTGGGACTTACTTGCTCTTGACTTGTCCTTGCCTGTGCACTTAGGAAGGTGGTATCTAGAAATCCTCTGGCTGTTAATGGGCCTTTGTTTATTCTAGTCTTCCTTCATGAAGGGGTCCTTTTCTCAATGATATTTCTCGTGTTATGGTGGTCGTTAAGGAAGTATGTAGGATGGGGAAAAATCCACAATGTGAAATACATTTAAGTGGGAGTAAGAAATTTAAATCAGAGTGAACAGATTTAAACCTAACATTGAGACTCCATTTCAGGCACCCAGTCTTTGCATATATCTTCATGCCCAAATATGCCTTCAGGAACACATACAGCACACCATAATAGAGATGGAAAGGCATTACAGACTCATGAATGTTGGCCTATGGCGTCTTGCCACTACAGAAATTCAAGAGAATAACACATTAAAAATAATTCTCACATTCTCCTTGCAGGTTTTGTTCTGGTTATTGGATTGGTGACTTTCTACCGCATCGGACCATACACCAACCTCTCTTGGTCTTGCTATCTGAACATTGGAGCCTGTCTTTTGGCCACACTGGCAGCTGCCATTCTCATATGGAACATCCTTCACAGGCGTGAGGACTGCATGGCGCCCCGGGTCATTGTCATTAGCCGTACCCTGACCGCTCGGTTTCGCCGTGGCCTGGAAAACGACTACGTTGAGTCACCGTGCTGAAAGAGTGGACTTGAAAGGGGAAAGATCTCCAAGGAGATCTGCTTTGGAGTTGTTTTCTATAAATATATGCTATAATTTAAAACTAAGGGTTGAAAGACATCACAAAGCTCACACTTGTGGGCAGAGGCCCTCAATTACTATTTGGATGGGCTCCATCTATATACATATGTATAAAACACATAATTTTATATATATTATATTATATTGCCCTCTTCCTCTGCTGTACAGCACAGAATGTTGGATTGTCAGAATCCTGACAGAGCATCACAGCTACACATCACGTCAGCAGGGTCAGCTGTAGCAGACACAGAGTGTATGTAATGAGAATATAGAAGAGAGGCAACCGAACACGTTTTCTCTGTCTGCATAAAGTTATCCTGCTCCCTAATAATAATGTAAAAAGCTATGGGAGACCAGTGACAATAGCTTTGGAGTTAACAGGCAATCTGAGAAAGGAAAAAACTCACTATAGAATTAGTGATGATTTTAACAGCTGTTTAAATTTAACAAATCTTTAGTCCTTCCATCCACCCCTCTTCAAGGAACTTCTCATTAGCTGCAACGCCTGCTCCCCAGCCACAGCATAGCCCAGTCAGTAAAAAGCAAAAGCAACTCTAACCATTCTAATTTTAAAGTAAGGGAATGCAGAAGAATTAAGTTGCATTTTTTCAGACACTTCTTTTGTATCCTGAGACAAAGGTTTGGGTTTATCCTATATGTAAACAGAAATGCCATTAAAAATGAAAAGGGTACGCAGCTACAACAGGCCAGACATGTCACTGAAAAATCTACTTCAGTGTTACAATGAGGGCAGACATCTACAAAAGATTACCTGGACTCCCTAGTCATCACAGATACTATTTTCTTACGTTATTGGAAACTATTATAAGAACAGATATTTCAGCCCAAATTAATTTCTTTTCTTCCCAGCTTGCTTTAACATTTGCTGTGACATTTTCAGATCAGAGTGCTATGTCAGGACACCCAGCTCTGCCCAGCAATGCTCAGAGGCACATAACACAGCGAATATTGGAGAATATAACTGCCACTCAAGCACCCAAATTGGAGAATAAGACACATATACAGGACTTAAGCATAAGATTTAAAAAAGACCTGCCTGGTAACTTAATATGGTAATGAAATGAAAATAATTAGTACCTTTGGAATTAGGCATAATATTTATAAGCCTGACCCAGAGAAGCACATGGGCTCACAAAAGACATGTGCACACAACTTTCAGGAAAAAACCCAACAGGTCAAAAACTATTATGCAGAAATACTTAGGATACAGGAACTAGAGGCAATGACAGATATTTAAAAACTCTAAGGATGCTACTCTGAGCACAGTTACTGATAGGTTTGAATGACCATGAGCTGTGAATGTTACAAATTCTTTAGGACTGTTGTGTCACTCCCAGCTAAGCACGCTGCTTTTCTTCTTTATCATTATTTCCATTATACTTTTCCACACTTTGTTAAAATGTGATCATCAAGCTGGCTCTTGAGTTCTGTTCTGCACTCAGTTCTGATGTAATAAGAAACTCAACCCCAACTGCTGCTCTGCACCATGTTCAAAGTGAGCAACATCCTGCAGAGACTGATGCTCTAGAACTGCATTGTTCTAGACTATCAGGGTAGAATACCATACAGCTGACAAAGAGTTTCTTCTAGCAGTAGGTTTGTAAAAACCAACTAAGATTTGTATTCATTTGCCTGCATTACTTTCTGGAAAATCTTTTCTAGAAATAATATGCTATGATTAATTGCAGGGTTTTTTAAAAATAAAATATTGGAATATTTAAAAGACATTATTTCTTCTAATATTGCAATATCCATATTATAATAATGTACATTTAAATTTAAAAATCAGCTATGTGGTCGGTAAATTTGTAATACTCGGTATTACTGTAATTATTTTAGATGTATAAATAAAGTTGTGAATGTTCATTTTCTTCTAGTGATAACATGAGATTTTTGCCATTCAGACACAGACTAAGGTTGCTTGTTGTCAATCATTTTTTCCCCGTTTAGTAAAAAAGAATCCACAGAGCTTGCAATGTCTTGTAGACAAATAATCAGCAGAGAATACATTAAAATGTTTGTAAGATAAAGATATTTCATCTTGTTAAAAATGAAAGGGAGAATGAAATCAGAGAGGAAAAATGTAAGGAGAATTTAGGAGGATCAAAACTTCATACAAACTTTTAAGGAAAATAAATTGTACCCATAAAGAAATACATACAAATACTTACAATACCTTTTTATCAGCTTGATGGATTTGAAGGCCTCATCCATGTCTCCAGCAGTCAGATAGAAGCTGAAGTTCAGCATGGCATCCCTGGTAGTCTTATCACAGTCTCCTAATCCAATGAAATCCCTCATGGGTCTTCTCGCAACCATCTGAGAGACCTTTATTGAGTCAGATTCTGCTTCTCCTTTCTCAGCTTCTCCCGGCTAAAATGAGAATGTTATCATTTAGGTATCAAGTAGGTTGAAACTTACTCCTTCGTACATGTAATTAATTACATTATTTCCACTATAGTCCAAGTTTTCTATTTCTGCAGGACCATAATCAATAGTGACAATAGTTGCAATGTTTCAGAACTTCCTAGAAAATGCCCCAAAATATGAAATGTCATAGAAGAGATTAGCATATAATAACGAACAATCACAGTACATCAGTGATAGATTGGAGTTTGGTAAAATGCCACAGGAAAGGCAGCCTCCTATTATTGTAATCATAACGATTTTTTTTTTATATATATTACTATTATAATTATTATGACTATAACAGCAACTATTACTTTAAGTCCCCAGATTTCTGGAGATTTCAGATAAACATTTCTCTAAGGTTAGTCTCTTCTCAAAAACGAGTCTGCTGTTCCGAAAGCTAACTATATAGACCCAGTTCTTTTATTCTTGCCTTCCTATGAAGCTTATGAATCCTGAAGCTCAGATTCAAACCCTTCCCCATACAATTGGCAGTTCTGGAGCCTCTGGAGCTTCAGTGATATTTTCACCAGTCACTGAAAGGCAGCTCAAAGCAATTTAACCATTATTCAGAAAAAGAATAAAGGTAAAGTCAATCATCAATATCAAACGATCTGTCTAGTGTGTAACAAGGGAACTTTCACAAGCCAAACACAGTGGAAGATCATTTGAGTCATGAAGTACAACAAATTTCACATATACTCTATCCCAACTGTATAGTTAGATGAGATAACTAATTAAGGTTTACAGAAGCCAATTAAAAAATACTATTATATTATTATACAATGAAAGTATTAGATACAGTAAAAGACAAGAAATCAAAAGTGCAAATGCGTTTGACTACAATTTGGGGAATTTCTGGAACCAGGACAGAAAGGACATTGTAATGAATAAGGAGAAACCCTGGAATGAAACCTGGTCAAAACAGACTTGTTGTATCAACTCGATTTGCTATATTTAAAGCACACTCTGTTGATATACTAAATCATGTTTCCAAAATGAATTATTATATAACAAGTAATTTAGCCACTAAGATACAGTAACCTACTGAAGGAAGAAAATGGAAACAGAAGAGAAAAGCAGAGAATAGAGGAAGAGGAGCAAAATAATGCAGATACTCACAGGTTTATAGACACATCCTCTCCGAAAAAACAACTGACAGCAATAATGCATACAGAGTTAAAAAAAAGGAAAAAAAAATAGATATAATATCAAAGTAAAATAGCATGAGACATGATGGGGGGAAGTGTAAAAGAAAGATCAGAAAATGCAGCAGATCACTTTTGACCTTTCAAATTAACGGAAAAAAGGAAAGTAAAATAGAGTGCAACTCTAAAAGCTAGATCTGCACAGGAAGAGTGACAACAATCAGTTCTTTGGAAGGGGGCTAAATTGCAAAGTACTGCTCTGAATCTAAATATGTTAAATAGAAAAACATCTAGATACATTCTCCCTGTTTAACACTGCTCCTGAACTACATGAAATTAGATTTGTGTGATCACATTGGTCTGTCTTATTCAGAAGATTTAGAGGATTAGAAGTCTCATTAATATTAAGTTCCTGCAGATTTTACAAAAATAAATGCCTTGGTAGAGTAAACAGACTCTGTTAAGCTCCCCCTACAAGAAGGGAGCAGTGCAAATCATCATCTTAACGGGCACTAAGAAATTCAGGTCAGAGCTTAACCAGAAAACCAATCTATAGGTAATAGGCTTCATTTCTTCCAGTATGCATGGTATTATTTACCTAAGATGCAAACAATTTTAGATTCATGTTCAAGTTTAAGAAGTTAAAGCATGCATTCCTGGTATTTGTAGCACGTAGGCTTTTGGTGATAGTGCAAGATGAGAATTCTTGCTCTATTCGGTATTCTATGGGGATTAAGCTCAATTCCAAGAAGCAATTGGGTTGCTTCTGCTGAAACTAGTAGGAAATGTCCCCTCTTATGGCCTATGTAAGTTAACACACACACACAACTTGCAATAGGCACAGTGACTACGTAAAGTAGAAAGAGAATTTTTTTCACATCCCTTTTCAGTTGCATTCCCTGCCAATTACTGTGCCTCCTATGCTCTACGTCACACCCAGTTTGCAACACCCATGAAAAGCCAATTCAGTACAATTTCCACAATACTGCCAAGTACACCCACATTAGAATTATCTTTATGTCATTTCTACATGTGATGCAGCACAGTTACCCCAGAGTTACTCCATACTCAACTTGGTTAAATTTGATCCCTATGCAGTGGAAAGTCTGAACTTCTGGGAAGGGAAGGAATTGTGAAAGATTTCCTCACCTTTTTTGCAAAGTAATAATGTGGCACCTCTATGCCCAGAAGAACCTGGTAGGATGAAGGCAATGGAAAGCTGTCCTGAAGCAAAAGGCCATGCTCTTCAGTACTGAAAAATGATATAATCCAAACATCCATCTGGAAAAGGAAGCAAAGCATTGTTTTGTTTTTATGCTGCAATATCCTTCTTTCATTTTGTTTTTATTTTCCATATTGACTTGGCAGAACCTTCTCTTGAAAATAATATGACATATACATTCACACGCACACACCTGCTGGAGAGGGCAGAGCTGCACGCTTCCTCCCTATAGCGAGTAGCCAACGGCTCATTGTACATTACAGACTGTGTTCCTACTGCAAGGGGACCTCCACCTCTGCCTTTCACCGACCATAAAGAGGATTGCTGCTCTAGAAGTCTCTCTGACAGATCTGACTCAGGTCAAAGAAATACTCCCAACTGTTTTCAACAGTTTATTTTTTTTTAATACTATATTGTTTCTATTATAATTTGTAAAATCAGATGGGAGCTTTTATCTCCCAGGGAATATACCAGCCGTTTAAAAATAGTTTCTGCAGCAGCTTAAATATTGGCCTGACTGAAGTCAAAATGAAGCATTTATTTCCAACTAAAGTTAATCAGACTTCTCATTTCTTAAAGAATAAGCACACAGTTAAAAGTTCTGTTGAACAAGGGCCAAAAAGTAAGTTGCACTCCTTTTCATTTTATCTTTTTATTTTTTAACTTTATGTAGAAGCCAAACATTTTTACTTGGTTAACATTAGGAATATTAGGTTAAAGTGTTCTTTTCTTTGCTAGAAGACCCTAGGAAGGGCTTTTGAGACATCCTTGTTCCATTCCTCCTTTCTGCATTGATCTTCACATGATTTTTCTAAGGCCATTTCAACCAACAAAAGAAACAAAGAGCTTTCTATCTCTAATCGGAAGAGGTTTATCTAAAATCATGCACAAATCACAAAACTTTAAATCAACATGGACATTTCAAATCAATGGAATATTTATGAAGAACAGTTCTGTAAAGACAAGATGGTAAGGACTGCTACAAGCACACTAGCAGGGGAAGTGGGGAGAAATTGTTGGTCTGATGAAAGAAATCCTTGATTAGATAATTTCTGACTAATAAAAATGAAATCTTTTTTCTAATGTAAAAAAGACTGTAAAAGACAATTTGGGAAGTACCACAAAGATGTACAATGTCTATCCAGAAAAGCAGAGGATGGTAAGAACTGGGTGGGAAGAGTGTACTTCACTGTTCACCTTAACGGTAGGGTCCCTGTTATTCTATCAAATTAATTCTTGCTGCTAAAAGCTCAAGATATAAAATCTGCATTATTTTTTTAAAAATGAGAATAAGTATCAAACCTCTAGATTATCAATTCACCCAATAATGTCACCTGAAAAACTGTAGTCCAGATACAAGCTTGCATTATGATCATCCTCAAAATTCTAGCATAGATAAAGAAATTACCTCTTTTTCTTCATCACTGTATGCAAGCTAGGGCTAAAGCAGAAAGCTAATGTACAGTGACTGCCTGAAGCCACAGACACCAAACAGGTAGTTTCACTACTCATTTTTGTACAACATAATGTATACTACCTACTCCCACATCCTTACTGAAGGACCAACGATTTATTACTTGGACAGGGAGAACTCCATATATAGCAAGGTAAAACAAACAAACAAAAAGACCATACTGTGTTCTCAGTCTGGTTTTTCTTCTGGTCTGGAGATTGTAGGCCTGTTTCAAGAATTGCTTCACATACAAAAAGTCTTGGTTCACTCTGGTCCCAGAAATGGCAAGCAGGGATGTGACTGTGCAACTCTGGATACTCCACAACAGACCTACCAAAAGACAAGAAAACGTTTAGAAAGGGAGACAAAATAATTCCAGCCCATTCAGTGCATGAACGTAAATAAACGACTAACCAAGGGATAATTTTCAGATGATGATCAGTTATCTATACCAGCACTTCTGCATTGTAACATTAACCGTATACATCTTCCTACCTCCTAACACTTTATACATGGCAATGCCACTTTTCATTTGTTCTGTATACATTAACCATAACTATAGGACATAAAGCATTTCAGTAAGAAAAAGGCTGGTACTGCCACAAATACAAATAGCCACCCAAAATCTGCCTCCACTGAGATTACATGGCCTACAGAAATACTTGAACATGCTTCAAATGATCTACCTTACCAACTGCTACCGGTGTAGGGACTGTAACACGTGGACTACCTCAGCTCTGCCTTCTTGTGGGTTTTACAACCTGACCCAAGACGCTTACTGCCAGCACTGCTAGAAATGCCCAGCCAGGTTAAAGACAGCTTGAGTACACTGACGTACATTTAGATAAGCAGTACAGAGAGAGTTTCTAGTACATATGCCTCACATTCAAATCCAGCTAAGCAGCGGTCATAAGAGATTCTCAGGCAACAGATCTCTCTCTACTGAGAGTTCAGCAAAGAGACCTGGGCCTGCAGCGTGATCGATGCTTTGAACTGCTGAACTTCTCAGTGCTGAGGGAAACTCTAGGGTTGTAGCTGAACCTGACCTGCAGCTGGGGAACTTCAGTCTCTAGATATGCCACAGTTCATTCCCTTTCCTCAGTACTATGCTTGAACTTTATACTGTGTATGAATTATTCAAGGCTCTGTGCAATAGCACATTAAGCACAAGGACAACCCCTGCAGCCTTAGGAAAGCCACTCTCTGGCACCAGTTTAAGTAAGAAACATTTTACTGCCTCCTTTGGGCATTTAAATACCACTGCTGTGCTGGCCATGTTAAGACACTAGATATACAGAATCAGACTATTTTAGCAATGACTTCGGATTCTTCTGAAAAAAATACAGAATATAAATAGGTGTCAAGTCTTAAAAAAGAGAGAAACCAAAGACATCATTAAAACATTTTTTTCATCTGCTGTCACCACTGAAGGGTGGACTTTGTGGGGAGGATTGGAGTAGGAATGGAAGGCAAATTAAGGGAGAGATTCAGAGGGACGCAGAAATACACAATGTCCTACCCATGCCACTGAATACTTGCAAACTGAAAAACAGTATTTGTGTAAAAAAATTGGGAGTGTTTGGATTCTGCTTCGGGAGGAGAGACAGAGAAGGAGAAGAAGTGTGGATTATTATTATTCTCTGGTGAGTTTACTCATTCTAATTTCAAGATACTCTAAAATGAAGCACAGATAAATGGATTATTCATGCCGACACCATCGAGCATTTAAACATCAGTGAACCAGTATTACTAGTTTGTGGTGGCCTCTGTTGGGCTACACAAGATACTACACTTGAAAACAACTTTCTCACTACTCATTATTACACTGTTTGCATAACTGACCAAGACATAAGGCCCCAAATTTGCACTGTCCTTAGTTTTTGATGAGCTGGGTAGTTTCTTCTGTTTTTCAGTGATAAAGAAAGTAAATCCTTTTTTGCTTGTAATATCTATAGCAGATAGTTGCTAAAAAAGCAAACAACCTTTTACACTAATGCTCTTTTTTCTTAAGAAAAATACAGTCAGAAAAATTGTTGTAAAATCAGATGGGAATTTTATCCTAACATTCCACTGTACTTCCATGAGAATTCCTAGTTCACTGCATTTTGCTGCCTTGCTACCAGGATTTCTAAGGTATTCATCACAGAACAGCTTGTATGAAAACAAAGCTGTCAGTTCTAAATAGACATCTCATGAGTTTTTAGCCATATAAAAACAATCTGTATTGGACTTAAAAATTAACTTTTTCCTAGGAGGAGCTTCAGAATGTCCTCTTTTCAGTTCCTACCTTGTAAGCTCCTCATGGAAGAGCAGTTTTTCAAGATTTTCCAAGATTTTTCTTTATTCTAAGATCAGGATCCTGATTCTAGTCATATAATTCCTCTACACATACCCCTGCAACACCCAGTCACCCTCCTCTCAGAGACCTCTTGAGCCAGATATGGCTCCCACATATCTAATAACTCTCACTGCATTTCTCTTCTATGAATTTGTCCAATACCTCCATGACCCCTTCTTTCATCATCTACAACTTCCTTCAGCAAGGAGTTCCTTAGCTTAGCTGCATGTTATCTGAAGAACCGCCTCCTCCTGCTTATTTTGAGCTTGCTTTCTGATACCTTTGTTTGACAGTCCCTAGTTCACATACTGGAAGAGACAGGGATGCAGGCTGATCGACATATAATGCACCAGTTTAAATTAATTCTTTAGAAGTAAAATAATTAAATTCATACAATCTCCTACTCAAAGACAGAGGAATGCCAGTATCAAGGTGTGGCTTGTCTTCATAGGGCAGATTCCTACTTAAATCCACAAGTAATACTTCTCAAAATAAAAGCTTCTTACTTGTCAATGCTTCGTCCAGAAGAAAGCTTCTCTCTATGATTTCCCTGTTCAGCCCTGAAATCAAAGAGTGTAACTTTGTCCATTTCAACATCATAGAAACAGATCTTGGAATCAATGTTCCCATCCACCTGCAAGCAGGGAAAACAAAAGTTGCTGAAGCATGCAGTCAAAAAGAAAAAAAGGTAAAGTTCAGATGGTATGTTTATCTCATCTTATTCATGCTTTCCGATTTGTTTACTGATAATCTCTCAAGAACATTCTCTGGAAGAAATATCAGAAAATTTCTTGCTCTTTTTCTCTTCTAGCAAATTAGCCTGTGATTTCTTTGAAATGCTACAAAGTAGCTTTTGCAACTGAAATATTGCTTCCTTTTCTGGGTTGTTCTCCTCACCACATGTACAAAACCTTAACATACCTTAATTTTAATGTTTAGTTACATGCTTGGACAAGACATTTCAAGACCCAATACACTGCATGGAACATGTAGGTTTATTTCCGAGAAGTGAATCTTGTGTCTTCAGTAATCTTCTTGAGCAGCACCAGTCTATTAACTGATGGTCAGGTCCTAGGGCAGTAAGTGAAGAGCTTTGCCTCACCTTGCTAACCAGGATGCTGACTTTACTGCCATTAGCATTGCACTTGACAGATGCAATGCCTCCAAGGCCAGGAAACAGCTCAGAGAAATTCTTGCTATTGCAGTGCACTTTTGCCTCTCTGTGGAAAGGAATAAACTTAAATCATATGGTGGCAAGCAACTGGCAATAGACACCAGCCAAAACATTTTTCAAATTATGGGTAAGACTTTTAAAGACAAACTGTTTCTACCTTATGACACCACTGCCCCAGACTCCAGCTTCCTCTCCAGAGAATTCCTGTGACCTGCCTTTCTTTCAGGAAGAAGTTAATGAGACACTCTTTCCTCAGTGAATCAGCAAGAATAAACTTCAATGCTCCTACAGGATTCCCAAAACAGGGCTATACAGCAAGAACATCCTACCAGAATTTTGAATTGAGAGGTCTGGTTTTCCTACATAAGTAAGTTCAACATGAATGTTGAATATAGCCCATCACATAAAAGTTCTGTGTATAGAAAACACACTGTAGAGCAGAAGTAAAGAAATGTCATTGGGGGTGGTATTTATATCATCTCACTGGTCACTTTCCCTCCGTACATAAGTTCCAAAAGACTCTATCATTCACATACTTAACACCCACCCTTCCCCCTCCCACCCTGCTTTTTTTATTATCTCAGAAGAATCTTACTGCTGGTATAGATACAAACCCAGCAATCATTCAGCAACAAAGAGGACAAATCTCATGAATCAAAAGAATGCGACAGAAAGAAGTGACAGTAATTTAGACCCACAATATGATCCCACGAAAAAAAATCTTTGATTCTGTAAAAATAACATTCTTGGGTTACATGTTTAGACCTCTCATTTATTCTAAGCCAACTATGCTTGCTTTGAAATTAAAGAGCGCTATACTGACATCATTTGAGAAGGGGTATTTTCATGACTAGCCACAAATATTTAACATAGCAAGCAGGAGTTAAGCTACTTTTTCTTCACTATCAAACATCATAATCCAATATTTGTGCTAGTTACAACCTGCTCAAATCCATTAACCTTCAAATTGTGTCCCGTGTGGAATTTGTGCCATCTCAACTCAGGTAACGAGTTTCCAAGTGGGTAACTAACTAGACTTTAGCATTCCTCTGGTGACAGTATGTAAGGAAGAACAGAATCCATTTCACTCTTGAGGTTTTTCAGGTTTTCAAAATTACATTTGTCATTAGCAGATAAATTTTCAAACTGAAAGTCATGTCAGGCACATATCTTTTTCATGCCATGGCTGTTTGTCAGCATGGGAACACACAGTAAAGTTTGAACAAAGTCAAGTAAACTCTCTCTTAATCTAAACAGGAGGAAGAACAGAGCGTCCACAATTCTAGGTTCATTTCCTCCATGGATTCACTGAATCAAGTTTGTTGATTTATGAGGAGACACGAGACCTAACTTTTTTTTTTCTTTGTGTCAACTCTTCTGAGATTAAGGTTTTGGTCAAGTTATCAGCAGACACATGTGACATCCTTTTCTTGATCCTCCATAAATTCTCCACCCACTTTCAAATACACAAATATCCCTAACAACATCCTCTTTTAAAAATTATTATTATTATTTTTACTCATCCCACGATTTGTATAATAATTCTGTGGCTCTTCCCTTGCTTTAGGGATAGGTCATCAGTTCACATAGGCTGCATGTATTGTCTCAAGATTCAAAGTGGCTATCACTATTCATCAGACCAAAACTAACTAAAGATTCCCCCCTCCCCACAAAATATACACTCAATTATAAACAGATGTTTTTAAAAGGCTTATTAATACCTGCGAGAGAGATCAAAGATTTTAAAGTGAGCCAAATCAGTTCCTACAGCCAGGAAATTTCCACAGACATCCAAGAGGCACGGATTCCCCTCTGCTTCAGAGAACACCAGTAGCTGTTTAACTGTGCCCTGAGAAGAAATGTGTAACACCAGGTTTGTGTGTTTAGAGTCTAACTAGAAGAGACTTATTTTCTCACCAGGTTAAGTAACTAACTGCTGAACTTCCATGTTAGACAAATCCCTACCAGCAAAATGAGAGAAACTACACACACAAACATGGTCTCTAGAAATGCAATCTGTGTTTCTGGTTGAAAACTGGATGTATAGCCTCCAAAAAAGTCAAAATTTAGACATATCCTTCTGCAACAATTACCTCTTCAATAATACAACCTTTTCCAACTAAGAGGGATACAGAAATACAGGTCCCTGAAGGTTCTTTAATATACAGCTGCAAAAATAAATACATGAATTAAATCAGACCTTATTGTGATAAATCCCACCCATTCTTGAATACAATATTTATTTCTTAAATAAAATTATGTATCATAGAACTCTGATAATTAGATTTCTCCTTTTGGTTCTCACAGACTAGCAGAGGCTGCAAAGGTTAAGCAAGAGATTTTGCAGGAACACACAGAATGTGCAGGGGGTATTTTTCATTATCTTATAACAATATTCAGTAGGTTCATTTTCCTGTCAGTAATATACATATACATATTCAACCTGCATGCAATTTTGATCCTCATAGAATTCTGGCCCTCATAGAATTCTGTTTTCTTTTATAAATACTTATTAGTTACAGTGCAGTAGTGTTTAAAGTCTCAGACTTTTTAAAGAACACAAAATGTCAAAGACCTTTCTGCTGAAATACTCAAAATATTTTTCCTATGGCAAAGGTAGAGTTAATAGATTTACAGAACATCCACTTAACTTAAAAGTTAAGTGGTGTAACACCAATCTTTGAAAACGATAGCACATATTCATTGCTTTATGGTTTCATCAGCCCTTACCTGCCAAGTGCGGACCTGAACCCGATACGGCTCAACTGTGTACAGATTTTCTCCATGCATGGACAGAACTGGAGAGTCACAAAGAAAATAGCCTGGAACAATCACAATAAAGCCATCATTACAATAAACAGATTTTTAAAAACTAAAATAAAAAGGAAGTTTAACTTAAAGCACGCAATTTCCACTATCTTACACCAAATCCATTTTTCAATCCATCAGTCTCTACTAATTCCCAAACTCATTGGTGTTGCAGTTTTCTTCCATTCTGCCACTACAACCAAAAGCTGGGGCTCCTACTGAAAACAGGTGATTTTGTACACTCTGCCCATGAAAACAAGTGGGAGAGGAAGGGGATAGAGTTGATATGGGGAGTGAAAGAAAGAAAAAGACTAGTGCAATGTGAGGTTCCATTAAGAGAATTCACTCCTTCCTTCATTGAACTACAATTGAAGAGTGATAAAAGAACCTCTGTCAGAAAAGAAGAGTGGCTCTTAAGTAATTTCATGAGTGTTGTAGACTGTTGGGACCTTGGTGGTAATCATGCATTGATTCAGCATGGGAAAGTTATAAAATAAATAAGTCAATATAGACAAGATAAGCCACTTCTCAGGAAAACACTTGATGGTTCTTAAAAAGACAAAGCCTAAACTTTCAAGATTTTGGATGGAGTTGATAGCTTTCTGCATAATCTGTTTCTCAAGGCAGAAATATTTAGGGAGAATTAATCATAGAAAAAACTAATTTAATTGACTTGGCTGCATATATAGCAATTTATGGAACAGATTTTCCTGACAGCTGGGACTAAAACCCACTCCTTCCCAGTTCCTATGTAAGTGCTATGTAACCTTGATTACACTTTTTCCCAGGCAAAATAGAAAAGCCTTCAACAGCCTTATCATGACCTATCTGTAGAAGGCAACAGGAGCTATGGCTACAAAAGTAGGAAAAAAAATTCTGTTCTTGATCAACTGTTGGAATGATTTACTTAAAAGATAAAAAATGCAGCCTTACCCTCATATCATGTTTTGTGCAAGGCCCTATATGATATGCTAGCTCTGAGGATACCTTTCAAGTCTAGGTGTGACAGTCAGGTATACATCTAATCTGTGGGAAACAGCAAGAAGATGCTTGGTTTTGTCAAGGCCAGTCACACGCTTGGATGCCTTAGGAACTCTATGAATGAAGCATGTTTAGTATTTAGGTACTTCCAGGATTCGGTTGTAGCTGAACAGAGGTTAAGAGGATATATATTTTAATTTTATGCCTCCAGAAGCACATCACCTTCGGTTTTACCTCTGTTGCCGCACTGCTACTCATAATACAGAAATACCAACACATTCTGAGGTTAACCCACACATTATATCCCAGCATATTTAGTGAATAAAGCACAGGTGTAGGAGTTGGCATTTGAGTTCTGGTTTTGTTGATGATTTTTATACCCCAATCTTTCTATTCTGAAAAATGGGAATATGAAGTCTAATTAGTATTAATAACATTTTTCACTTTGCATTTATGATTACAGTCCATCAGCTATTATGAATGAAGAGAACGTGTAACTTTGGAGGAAGAGAACCATTGCAACTCTGATCAATGTTCTAAGTCCTACCTGCACTTCTAAAGTTATCTCCTGAGCACTCAAAGACAGTAACTTGCTTCCCGTTCCAGAATACTACAGCATCCTAAACCAATCAAAAAAGCAAAAGAATATATACATTCAGTTTCTTTTGGAATCATACAGGAATTTATGCAATAACACAGCAAGACCTTCCACACAATAGCCACCATTCACTAGTTCCTCTGTATATTGAGTTGGGAGGCTTTTGGTAACCCAAAAGTTCTCTGGTCAGCACCCAGAGAATTAGTGAGTCACTGTGCTACCTGAAAATCAGCTCCACCACAGCATCGTTGCTACCATCATAACAATACTTCCATTACACAACAAATTGAGTATCAAAGAAGGGTTATATTAAAGACTTACAAAGTTTGGTCTCCATACACCTAACTAGGCAAACAGTCAAGCAAATAAATGAAAAACCCCAATTAACCTTAGTAGCGAAGACTCCATTAACATTCATATCAACACGAAGACTGTGTGTGGTTCCTGTGCTGAAGAAGGTCACATTAAACAGGTTGGGAGACACCTGTACAACGGCCACTTGCTGATGAAAATGAGACGACATGGCCTGCTCACTGAGGATCACCACAGAGCTGATGTTGTTCACTGCCAGCAGGTTTTTTCGGGAGCCCCACTGCACACAATGGGAAGAGGGAAGAAAAAAAAAAAAGCACAAAACACAATTTCATCTAAGATCCTGAACAGTCACAGCAACATCCCCAAGACAGATGATAAGGGGTAGGATAAACATTTTTGTACATATACAAAGACTTACTATCTAAACACAACTATAGTCAATGACTAGGAATTGTTAAGTATAGGTTAAAACTATTATGCTTGTTACCCAGCTACTCAGACTCCCTCAGTCTAAGGGAAGAGCTGTTTTTTAAATTAAAATCACTTTTCTTTCTTAAGATATTATTGCACCACGTTACATTTACTACTGCAAGACAGCATCATATTTAAAGGACTTAATAATGCTGTGATCTGTAAAACCAAGTTGCCTGCATAGTTTCTTTTTTGATTACCATATTCTTTTCTGCAGTTTGGATAGCCTTTTCAGTCAAAGTAGTTCAAATTTCTTAGCAGAGAGTGCTAAATCAGATGGATAAACAAAGGGGTCCAAAAGTACACTTCTCCCCTTATAGAATCATAGAATAGTTTGGGTTGGAAGGAACCTGTAAAGCTCATCTAGTCCAACCCCCTGCAATGAGCCGGGACATCTTCAACTAGATCAGCTTGCTCAAAGCCCCATCCAACCTGACCTGGAATGTTTCCAGGGACCTCTGTGGGCAACATGTGCCAGTGTTTCACCACCCTCATCGTAAAACATTTCTTCCTTATATCTAGTCTAAATCTCCCCTCTTTTAGCTTAAAACAATTCCCCCTTATCCTGTCGCAACAGGCCCTCTAAAAAGTCTGGACCCATCTTTCTTATAAGCCCCCTTTAAGTACTGAAAGGCTGCAATAAGGTCTCCCCGGAGCCTTCTCTTCTCCAGGCTGAACAACCCTAAGTCTCTCAGCCTTTCTCCATAGGAGAGGTGTTCCACCCTCTGATCATTTTTGTGGCCCTCCTCTGGACCCGCTCCAACAGGGTATTGATCCCAGGGCTTGCCCTGACCCAGGGGCAGGACCTTGCCCTTGGCCTTGTTGAACCCCACGAGGTTCACACGGGCCCCCTTCTCCAGCTTGTCCAGGTCCCTCTGGATGGCATCCCGTCCCTCAGGCGTGTTGACCGCACCACTCAGCTTGGTGTCATCTGCAAACGTCCTGAGGGTACATTCGATTCCACTGTCTATGTCATTGATAAAGGTATTAAACAGGACTGGTCCCAGTACAGACCCCTGGGGGACATCAATTCTCACTGATCTCCATCTGGACATTGAGCCGTTGACCACTACGCTCTGGATGCAACCATCCAAGCAATTCCTCATCCACCAAACAGTCCATCCATCAAACCCGTATCTCTCCAATTCAGAAGGATGTTATGGGAGACTGTGTCAAAGGCCTTGCAGAAGTCCAGAGAGATGACATCCATAGCTCTTCCCTTGTCCACTGATGTAGTCACTCCATTACAGAAGGCCACTAGGTTGGTCAGGCAAGACTTGCCCTTGGTGAGGCCATGCTGGCTGTCTCGAATCACCACCCTATCCTCCNGTCCTTAAAGATCTGCCAGCTCTGTTCTGCTCCCTTGTCTCTGAGGGCAGTTTCCCAGGGTGTCCCAGGGAAGTTTGCTTTCCTAAAATTCAGGGTCCTGACTTCACTCTTCCCCTGTCCCATATCCCTCAGGACTGTGAACTCCACCAGTGCATGATCACTGCAGCCCAGGCTGCCTCCAATCTTGATGTCAACGATTAGCTTACTTGCGTTGGTGACCATCAGGTCCAGTATTGCACTGCCTGTGGTAGGGCTGTCTATTACCTGGCTTAAGAAGTTATCCTCAATGCTCTCCAGGAGTCTCCTGGATTGCCTACAGCTCGCTGTGCTACTTTTCCAGCAGACGTTGGGGTGGTTGAAGTCCCCCAGCAGGATGAGAGCCTGCGAGCGCGATGCCTCCTGTAGCTGGAGTAAGAAGGCTTCGTCAATAGGTTCCCCTTGATCAGGCAGCCTGTGGTAAACACCAGCCACAAGGTTCTCTTTGTTGCCTCAGTCCTATTCTTACCCATAAGCTTTCAACCTGCTCATGGCTGTTCTTCAGAGACAGCTCTTCACAATCTATCCATACCTTGATGTAGAGGGCAACCCCTCTGCCCCTCCTTCCTCGCCTTCCCTTCTGAACAGCCTGCAGCCATTGATCACTGCACTCCAGTCATGGGATTCATCCCACCAAGTTTCAGTAATGGCAACTAGGACATAGCTTTCTAGCAGCTTGGTGGCTTCCAACTCCCTTCTCCTGGAAGAATCTCCATGTTCCAGCTAACTCTTTTTCAGTGAGTTCTCTGACGGTTATCTTTCCCTCCTTTTAAGACTGAAAAATAGCATCTACACAGAGCAATTCTAAAACTGAAAATACCTTACAAAATTCAATGGGAGACAGATAAGTTCTGTTTCCAAGATGGCTTGCAAAGTCATAGTTTCTAACTTGCAGCTCATGAATTCTATTATTAAAGAGAAAGTAATGGTCCCATTTTCATTCTTTCTTTCTATATTCACAATTAAACAGGTGTGTCCAACATGATTTATGTTTATTGCTACCAAAGGATGATTCTTGTCAGAAAGCATTGTGGCAACCAGCTGCCTACACGTGAACTCTCTGCACATACCGCGTTAGCCAGAAGTGATCCAAACTCCAGTCTGGAAGCTACAGCTATGGGAGGGGGTGCAGGGGGCTACTCCTGAGCTCACACCAATGATAATGTTTCTTGATAAGCACAATCCATGGTTCACAGCTTCAGCTCAGGGCTAGGCCAGGGAACAGGCAGAGGGGTTTAGGGTTGTTTTTTGTGGGTTTGTTTTTTTTTTTTTTTTAAATCCACCAGAGACCATTCATACAGACATATTTTCATGGGCTAGATAAATTATAAAGTTTCTCAGAACTGCAGAAAATCCCTTTGAAGTCCAAGAACTTCTCTGTCCTTGCACAACTGATAAGCTCTATAAACTCTAGGGATATGCCAAGTCTCTAAGGTCTCTGCTTCCCTCAAAGTTGTTTGAAGTTTCATATTAATTTCCTGACATACTGATATTTCTGTGGCTATACCTTTCCAACAACACTGATTTAAACAGTTGTGTTTGGAAACAATTTCATTGTATTCAAGAGCATGATCTAAGAAATAAAGCTATTTTGCATGATTTGTTTGGAGTTTTCTTTTTAATAGCGCTTAGTTACAATTAACTATATACTACGCTGCACAAAAAAATGAACTAGAGTGCATCTCCCAAAAACCTCTCTTTTGAAGCTGCCATATCAGGTTGAAAAAAGATGAGGTTGGCAAGGAGTCAAATGAAGTTATTGCTGCCCTTTGACCTCACCATGGTATAAGGCTTTCTATTCTGAGTTTTTCATGGTAATATAGGAAAAGGCCTTTATAGGAATTACCAAAAGATTCCACATGTAACAATTTTTAAAACCTTTTACAAAATATTTTTTGGAATGCAGGGATTAAAATGAAAAATAATCTAGAGTTTCCATAATTAAAGACAGCTTTATAACATGAGATAAAAATGCAGTTGTTGACACTTGTTTGGCAATGCTTTTGTTTATGCTAACAAACATTGGGAACAAGGTGCTATTTCTGGACAGCACTCCATATCCTGTTATCTGGAAAATGCTTGAATGGTCACGCTGACAAACGCCTATCTCTCTTCCCTTCCTTCAACTTATTAGCAGATGTATGATATACTAATGGCATACACTATTTCCTATATCCTGGACCTTTTGTTACTGAAACATCTTAACGAAAGATTTGGGTTCTCCACTTTAATAGTACTTATGTTTTAATTTTGTAAGCAGGACTCTGATACAGACCCTTAGAACCATAGAATCATAGAATCACCGAATCACTAAGGTTGGAAAAGACCTCTAAGATCATTGAGTCCAACTGTCAACCCAACCCCCCCATGCCCACTAAACCATGTCCCTAAGCACCTCATCTACACGTCTTTTAAATCCCTCCAGGGATGGGGCCTCCACCACTGCCCTGGGCAGCCTGTGCCAAGGCCTGACCACTCTTTCAGGAAAGAATTTTTTCCTACTGTCCAACCTACACATCCCTTGGTGCAACTTGAGGCCGTTTCCTCTCGTCCTATTGCTTGTTACTTGGCAGAAGAGACCAACCCCCACCTCACTACAACCTCCCTTCAGGTAGGTTTAGAGCGCGATGAGGTCTCCCCTCAGCCTCCTCTTCTCCAGACCCTTACTATATGCCAATCCAGGGCAAGCAAATGCCATTGCTTTTTAAATACTTTCCATTCTTATGTGAAAACAGAATAAAAGAAAACATAAAATTACTTTCTCTTGAAAGGCACCAAATATATTTCTTTGATTTTCATTCCTTCCAAAAAATAATGGGTATTGTTCTCTCATGAAGCACAGCAACAGAATAATCTAAGTTATAACAGAAACACTAAAAAAAATGGAAAAAACTTAATAATAGGGTATAATAAACAAACAAACCAAAAAAATGCTGGAGAACCTAAAAGCACAAGCTTTGTCTTTTAGCAGAATGGAGGTGGTCAAAAAAGCTAACTGCTTGTTAATAGAAAACCCTTTTAATCTGAATTTACAATTGTATTGCTCAGCATTTCTCTTTTGCATATATTAAAATGCTAATAAGTATAGAATTACTGTTTAAGCTTACTGTGACAAATGAAAATATTTCAAGTAAATAAATATGCTGCACACTGACACTTAACAGACAATGGGTTAAAAAATAAATATAATGCTATGTTTTGTTATAATCTTCAATATTAAAAATACTGTAAATAGCAGTAGAAATGTTTTAAAGCATTGGTTTTGCAAATTTGTAAGAGAAAACTTATCATCCACATCTAGTCTGACGCTGTCACACATAAAAATATTATCTAGCAAACAAGAAACATTTTCTGACAAAAAAGCAGCCGAGAACATAATTTTGTGTGTAAAAGTATAGCATTCCCTTCTTGATGGCACATCTTCTCACCAAAGAGTACGTGGTTGTAAATACATCTTTTTACTTTTGCAAATACCGTAAGAGCAAACTTCATGTTGAGAAAGTGACTAAAAATAAGAAAATTATCTACAAATGAAATCATGCATTTAGTCAGATTTTCTTGCTTGCTACTTTAATAAATTCATGTAAATTTGACATTTCTGACAATCTAACTTTTCCAGAAAATAATTTCAGGGTGCTGAATCCAAAGGGTTTGTCAATGAGACATATAATGGAGAGATGTTTGGATTTAAGGATGCCATGACTACTAATTCTCCTAGACAGAGATGTATTTGCATTTCAGTGTGTTATCTTGCTAAGCATTTCAACACTGCCTGTAACAGAATAGCTACAAACAGGTAATATTTCTGCCTGTTTCAATTTTAGAAGTTACTTGATCCTGATGGTTTTTCCTCCTTCTTCTGAAGGACCAGCTTCTACTGGTGCACGTATCTGTATCATAGCGATCATATTCATCTGTTTCACAAAGATGATCTATTCATCTGATGTTTGTGAAGTCCTACTAACATGCAAGAAGACTCTTTGCTGTCTTACCTTTATCTGAGTGACATTTCCTTCAAGTTCCGTAGGTGCCTGGAGCTTCCACTTCTCCTTGCCCTCCAAAGCTCGTATGCTCTGATCAGATCCTGCTGCTTTCCTCCACATAGCTATTCTCCCTTTGTTAGTACCAGCTGCTAAGAGACCTGCCATTCACAAACCTTTTAAGCATTTCATATCTTAAACTTCAGAAAAACAAACCCACATTATACAAAGTAGCAGGCAGCCTAGCTCTGGTTCTAAGACACTGAGAAGCCTTTTTCTAGCAGCATCCATTTCTTTGCTTTCCTGCAAACCAGAATCCTAGTCCTGAACTGGAGAAACTTTCTGAAGAAACAGTGGGAGAAGTTTCATGTGGCAAGGCCCATTTTCTAAGCTACCAGATAAAGTTATCTTTTAAAGGTATCAGCCAATTATTTCATGTTAACCATTTATTTTTGAATAGCTGGTCACCATGGGCAAGTCACCATTGAAAACCATTCTAGCAGACACTAGCTATGCCTACACTGGCAAACAAGGGGATACATAGGAGTAACTCTGTAGAAAACATGAGTTTTAAGGACCTGATGTCCACGCTATACACGTTTGGAGACTTCTACTTTGCATTAGCTCTAGTGTGGGCTTGTAGACTGAACGTGCATAACATGTTGGAGTGCCTTAGGTGTACTCCAGAAGCCCTTGTACCAGTTCAGTGTCATCAAAGGGAATCCAGCTTGTGTGCCGGGAGACAACTCCACACTGAGATACAGTGTGGTGAGTATCAAATGATCTCATTGTACCTTCAAAAGCACACTCCTGCTCTGAACTAAAATGCTTCTACATCACTTGCTGTTAGTGAAACCCTCAGGAACAACACAAACATACCGAAATGACTACAGGGCACTGAAGGCTGAGGTCTGACAAGATTTAGGATCCAGAGATCACAGCTGCCATCTTATTTCTCACCTTTAGCACTGCAGTAAGAAACACAGTTAATACATTCTCCTCCCTCAAAGCCAAATTGCACATCTGGGGAGAGTACATAGTTCTCATCTCGGTCCAAATCCCAGAACCTAAGGTACACAAAACAAGAGTGTTAACAATGCTTTTCCTTCCAGGTGTCTTGCTAAACACAGTCAATAGCATGCTGTACATGGCATTAATTTGCTATTTCCATAATGCCCAGATCATTCAATTTTTAAAATTAAATTGCCAGCAGCTGCCTCTGGAATGTGAATTTCTTAACAATCTCCTTCCTTTTCCTTTGCCTCTTTAATCTGCAGCATGTTTTGTGATATTCTCCTATGAAGAAAGGAGTCAAAAGCAAACTCAGCTTTAAGAAGAGAAGAGAAAAAGCAAGCAAGAAAGAAGAGAAAAAGCAAGCAAGAAAGAAGAGAAAAAGCAAGAAGAGAGGTCTAGTTGCAATTTTCCTCCTCCCTACTTATGTTTCCTTCTCTATTTTAAGAACATTCCTTGGTTAACCAGTTGTCCTTCAGATTCCAGATTTATTTTCTAGAAATAAACATTGTCAAACATACTCCTTCTTGATACTTGGTCTTTATCACATTCTCACAAAATTAACAGACGATTTTGTCTGACAGTAGCAGATAGAGACTCAAGCCAGTGAACTACTGATGTTAATGGAACACCCCCACCAAAAAGTTAGAGGAAGCAGGTAGAGCAAGTCATAATAAAGACAAGAAAAAAAAGATTTAATACTTTAAAAAAAAAAAAAAAAGCAAAAAGATAAAAACTACAGAACATGGTAACATAGTAGCATGGCAAAGTAACATACTTAGTTTAAAGAATTAGGGATAGAAGTAATATTTGTCCTATATTACAGTAACAGAGAAACATCCTGAAAAGCAAGCACTTTTTTTCCCTGTTGCTGATGCTATGACTATCCTAAGAATCAGACAATAACAATGGAAAGAACAGCAAAGTGGCTTTTTCATGTAAAAAACCCAAATGAATATATTTTCAGAAGAAATCAATAACAGTATTCAAGAAAGGAAGAGATTTGGGTAGTACTGCCTGACAAAATAAAATAACTAGAGAGAAAGAAAGATATATAGAATTAGTTTTTGTCCTCAAGGAAACAGATTTTTCATTTCATTTCTCTATTTATTTTGAGAAACAAAATTAAGAACTATCTGGAGTTCTTTTATTATTGGGGGGGGGGGGGAACAGTTAAGTAAAAATATTCAGTGCATTGCAGACCATAAACCTTTTTCAGCTGGCACTTCTCATGGGCAGCCAGAACAGCTTTAAAACAGGATTCTTACCTTATGACCGTCTCGCCTAGTGCTGTTACAACAAGGCTATGGTCTATTAAAATGATGTCTGCGGAATGACCTATCTTCCCACTCAACTTCACCTGTTAACCGTAAGTAAATAAATAAATTTACAGAAGGTTGGAGGAACACGCTGAAAGACAGTAAGCATCTGAATTGCCTTGTTCGGCTTAAAAGTTAAAATGTAAGAATAACTAGACCTGTCTGTCAGTTCAGATAGACCAATAGTTTTTCTCAGGCAGTGACCACCATCACTGCATCAAATATATGATGTATAAATTTAGTAAAAGAAATCTTGTAGTGGGTTAATTAAGTAGGTAAGGAACAGGTTTTTTCTCTTGTACTAGATCTTCTCTTAGAACTTGATAAAGACTGCTTTAAAATGTGAAATGCCAAATCTTACAGCTAGTCAAAAATAAGTAACGATTAATACAAAGTGGACACTCCTGTAATACACAAGTGCCCAGTCTTTTTTGATCTTAGAGAAAGAAAAAAAAAAATCTTAGGAAGGTAAAGGTTTGGGTTCCATCCCCCTGAGCAGTATTCTCCAACAGTACAGTATTTTATTTGAGCCAGGGTGATTATAAGTCCTGGATGAGGTCAGTTTGGTTTTGGTCCCTATACAATAATTTTTGGATCACTACGTTATAATTGGAGATTCTGTGACTTGTGGGTTGTTATTTTTTAAAAGCTTCCTAGCCTTTGCAGCTCTGAAGAACACTTTCACAATGTGAGAACGAAACCATCTTTCAGATTTGCAGACAAAGAGAAAATCACCAAGAGGAGGTACTGCTCCTACTAATCTGAAAGACAAGACAGCTCTGAGTGACTGATGATGATAAAACAAAGGACACAGATTATCAATTATTTATCCACAAGACATTTTAACAAATATTTGACTATACTGGAATTTTCTATTCTTCTCTAATTCACTAAGACAAGGTAAATGAAGTGTAAAAGGATTAACATAGGGTCAAAATGAAAGAAACTAAGAAAAAACAGGAAGGCAAGATGAAAACCATCTTTCCAGAATAACACATCGCTCTATTCCACTTCTAAATGAGCATATATTTGTTCATCAAGGTATTATCTGAGAAACAAAAATAAGAGTTGATTCATTTGTAAGCAAAAAATTGATAATCAAAAAACCCTAATAAATTCTTATAAAGATTAAATATTACAACTTTACCCTGTAGTCTGACTCTTACCTTTATGAGCTCTTCTGCCTCTCCCTCAAGAGTAACTGCATGCAAGGACAACTGCAGGTTCTCTGTTATTACAACTAAAATATCTCTTTCCTCCACGAACAGAAGCTTTTGGACTAGACTGTCTGTGGACAATACAAGCCTTGTCTTTCCTTTCTCGCTCACATAATGCACAGAACCTGTAGTACACATAAACAAGGTATAGTTTTTAGTTAACAGTTTTTAGTTAAAGTTGCTGATTTCTGCCTTAATAAAATATTCCTCAAGTGCTGAAAAGGTAAAAATAACCACAATTCTTTTGTCTTCTAGTTTGTGTCAGGATACAGATTATGATAGTTGACCAGAGCAACAAAACAAAACTTATTCCCCAGAGGGGAATCATTTAAATGCCATCATTTAAATAATTTTAAACTAGAAGTAAACTTTCTTCTTATGTGTGCATGAATGATGGCTTCTGAAATCTTCAGTATTAATAATAATTTCTGAAAGAAGAACAGCAGCTAAGAATTGATACAATTTACAGCAGCATCTAGATTATGGAAAACTGGATATGAAGTCCTTCATTGTCTAGAAACACTCCACCACGCACACTAAAAACTGCCTTTCTCATTAATTTCACAAGTGAGATAGCATCTTTCTAAGAACATTGACAACATAGTGTGTAACTTGGCAACTGTAGCACATATCAAAATTTTAAAAGCCATTATCATTCGGTTAAATTGTAATACTGTATAAATCATGCACAGGTCTATCCAGTGAAAAACTCTAGAATTAGTACAGCAATTTGCAAACGGTATTACAGAAACCACCCAAACAAATGAAGTCATCGAAATCTGACAGATCTCATGCCACACACATATACATATTTCCTTAGCAAATCATGATATCATATAGACGTGGCATTTCAAGCCAGAGCAAAAGAAAAAACCCTATGAAATTAAATAATATTTTATGCCAAAAGCTGAAGTAAAAATCACAAATATATAATGAACATCAAGGATCCATGCTAAAATGTTGTACCCAAGAGGCAATATGATGTATCTAATTTAAAAGAATGTTTTAATTTCCAAAACTTGCAAATATATTATCATCCTCTACATTCCAACTACACAAAAAAAAATTCAAACTCCTCTCCCACCTCCTCCCACACTGCTTCATTTGCTCCCTGAAATAAAACACTGAATAGATAACTTCATTAATCTCTCTTGTTAAATCACAGAATGGTTCGGGTTGAAGGGACTTTTGCAGATCACCTAGTCCAACCCCCTTGCCATGCGCCTGGACATCTTTCACGAGATGAGGTTCCTCAAAGCCCCCTCCAACCTGACCTTGAACACTTCCAGGGATGGGGAATCCACAACTTCTCTGGGTAACCTAGTGTCTCACCACACTCATAGTAAAGACTTTCTTCCCTATATCTAATCTAGATTTACCCTCTTACAGTTTAAAACCATTACCCCTCATCCTATCAGTACGGACCCTGGTAAGAAGTCTCTCTCCATCTTTTTTATAAGCCCCCTTTAGATATTGAAAGGCCGCAAGAAGGTCCCCCAGAGCCTTCTCTTCTCCAGGCTGAACAACCCCAACTCTCTCAGCCTTTCTTCATGGGAAAGGTTCTTTGAGCCCTTGGATCATTTTCGTGGCCTCCTCTGGACATGCTCCAACAGGTCCATGTCTGTCCCGTGCTGAGGACCCCCGAGCTGGACACAGCACTGCCAGGGGGTCTCACCAGAGCAGAGCAGAGGGGCANCCTTTCAGTACTTAAAGGGGCTTGTAAGAAAGATGGCAGCAAACTTTCTAGCAGGGCCTGTTGCGACAGGACAAGGGGGAATGGTTTTAAACTAAAAGAGGGGAGATTCAGACTAGATCTAAGGAAGAAATTTTTTACAATGAGGGTGGTGAGACACTGGCACAGGTTGCCCAGAGAGGTGGTCAATGCCCCATCCCTGGGAACATTCCAGGTCAGGTTGGACGGGGCTGTGAGCAACCTGATCTAGTTGAAGATGTCCCTGCCCATGGCAGGGGGTTGGACTAGATGGGCTTTAAAGGTCCCTTCCAACCCAAACCATTCTGTGATTCTATGAAAGTATCAGTTATCACGCAAATAACACTACCCACTATTTTGAAGGTACTTAGGCAGTTAGGGAGAGGGTTATAGCTTTCTGAGTAACTTTAAGAAAGTTTTCACACTGTATCACACAAGAGACTAATCTCAAAAGTTAACAAATCTGAGCTAATTAAGTATAGCAAATAACTCTGAGATTCAGAAGACACAGGCAGCAGAAAGTGTATGCTGTTTAGGAAATACGAAGAGAATCAGAAGAGGATTATTACTCATGACCTAAAACATCTCCAGTGAAGACAAACAAGGGTGCATTCAGTAAAAATATCAGGATGACGTCCGCTATTCAGGTTATGTCACAATAGTAATCTCAAATGCTCACTAATGAAGATGATTCTTTGTGCTCATGGAAGGTGTTGCAAAACAACCTCTGAAAATTGTTATCAGTTCAGGTACCCTCTCTTCAGATAAGCATATTACCTGAATTGCATCTATTGTTTTAGTGCAACGATCAGTGTTTTGGAAGCATCACAAAATATCTAGACTAATAAATATTTGAAACTTTGGAGGTTTTTTTCATTTTGTTTTGGGCTTTTTTGAGGAGCTTAATTGTTTATTTAGTTTTGCTTTAAAAAATACTCTATTGTCTTTAGTCAAATCTCTTTTGATATATTTAAAAGCATGCAATAAGAATGTTGGGTTTTTTAATTAGTTTTTATTAAGCAAGTTTGGGCTGAGAATCCATAATTTAAAGGAAATTTACAGGTCACATTTAAACCCTACAAAAACATTAACTGATTCTGAAGTTACGACAGATCACTAACTAGATTAAAAACTGGGTCCAAAATACATATGCCCAAATCAACCTAGGCAATAAGACTGCTCAAAAGAAACAGTCGGTGTCGTTTGACTGACATTTCAGAAGTTTGAACAGGAGGCCCAAGAAACACGATGTGGAGAGCCACTTGCAGGATACAGAGTCTGTCCCTAGATGGAGCTGTGTACCACCACAATAGTTGCTTTGAAACTGAGGCTGTAACAGGCACAGCTACTCAAAGATTCTCTCCTTGTAGGTTTAAGAAGTGCCCTGTACCCCTTTGTCATTTAAATGGTTTGTATCTAGTAAAGAGGCTTGTAACTCACAAATTAAATGAAGGTACAGCCCACTGTTCTGCAAAACAAACATACAGCTGGACAATGCCACTCCTGCAACCATATGGAAGCTATACTGGTGTAAATGACAGGTCTCATTCTTGATAATGTAAACGCTGAATCAAACTGTAATTGAGCTGCAGAACTAGCATAACTTACATGTTTTTCGGAGTAGCTAACACTTGAATCGAGAGGATTACATACTGGAATCACCTACCAGAAAGATACTCATTACAATACTTGTCACACACATTCTGGCTCCTGTCCAAAGAGTTAACAGGTTAGAGATATAGAAGGCATCATGAGAACAACTGCAGTAGGAAGAAAATGAGCTGGGAGCAAACTAGTGCTCAGAACAGCAAAAGGGAGAGGAAAAGACAAATGGCAGGGAAGAAATGACATTAGGAAGAAAACTAACAAAACAGATACTCAGACTTTTTTGCTTCCTTAGACTGAAGCCTCATTTCAAAGCATGAGAGAAAAAGTAAATTAATAATTTACTTTAAAAGGCATGTTTAGCGGCATTTGCCTGTTTCTAGGAAAAAACCACAACAACTGCATTATTTTGAAGCTTTGCACAAAATGCCGACAACTTCTAATTTTGTTTACACTTAGGTGTTAGAGATCGCTTTCCTTACACTCACTTCTTCGGAAACCTGAATAATCCAATACCTATGGTGTCCTTCTGGAGATTAAGCACCCTGAAGATGCTAAGATTTTAATAATTTTATTCCTTCCTTCTTACCAAACATTCTTCAACTCCTATGAATACTCTTATCCCGTTGGATATATGAATATGATGGATATATGTGTATATTCTAGATGTTGGATATATGAAAACAGGACTATCGTGCACTGAGCTATTTTGAAGCATTAAGGAGACAGATTTCCAGCAGACTGGAAAAGTGTTTTGCTCTTACCGTCTGTCAAAGTGATAAAGAAGGACAGTCCTTCCTGGAGTCCCATTTTCAGAGGTGCTCCCGCTCCAGCTTTTCTCCAGTTAAACATATCCAAGGCCTTCTCATCACCACCCACAGCTGCTTTTGCCAGCTGTACAAAGTCCCTGCAAACAGAGATACTTAATTTCCAATTCCTTACATAACAGAGTACTTTCCATCTCAAAGAATGGATGAGTAGTTAATAAAACCTATTGTAAAGAAAGAATAAAGACGTTTCATACACTGATTGGAAAAAGGACAAACTCAAAAAGACACAAAGCAAAATTTAAGTATTAGTTTTCATTTGCATTGTTTCACCTTTTTTTCATAGAATGGTTTGGGTTGAAGGAACCTTTAAAGGCCATCTAGTCCAATCGCCATGCAATAAGCAGAGACATCTTCAACTAGATCAGGTTGCTCAGAGCCCCGTCCAAACCTGACCTTGCATGTTTCCAGGGATGGGGCATTGACCACCCCTCTGGGCAACCTGTGCCAGTGTCTCACCACCCTCAGTGTAAACAATTTCTTCCTTCTATCTAGTCTAAATCTCCCCTCTTTTAGTTTAAAACCATTACTCCTTGTCCTGTCGCAACAGGCCTTCTAAAATGTCTGGCCCCATCTTTCTTATAAGCCCCCTTTAAGTACTGAAAGGCGCAATAAGGTCTCCCCGGAGCCTTCTCTTCTCCAGGCTGAACAACCCCAACTCCCTCAGCCTGTCCTCATAGGAGAGGTCTTCCTCCCTCTGATTATTTTTGTGGCCTCCTCTGAACCCGCTCGAATAGGTCCATGTCTTTTTTGTGCTGAGGCCTCCAATGCTTTTTCCATAAGCATTATTATTTTTACAGAGATGTGAAACAGAAGTGGCCCAGACAAGGAAAATTCTTTTTTTTTTTTTTTACTACAGCCATTTCCCATTTCTTGCTTGGAGAGGAAAGAAATAATAATGTTTAAGAACTTACTTTTAATTTAATTGTTCTTGACAATAATTTCATGGATAATTTTGCTTTCAGTGGGCTTTCTGCTTTTCACAATCAGCAACATTGCTAATTAGAAGAACTAAAGGAAGAAGAGTCAACGGCAACAGAGAGAAAGGTATGGACAAAAGGAAGATCTGTTGCTGCATACAGGACACAAATAGCCAGCTACTAGAGTGGGAGAAGAACTTGGAAATAAAGGACAATTAGGAGAAGAACTTTTTTTTTAATCTATTTTAAAAAAGGTTTGTCCGTGAGTGGGATTTTCTTTCTGTGGAACAAGAGAAAGACCTGGTCTACCAGTGCTCTGATGGGGCACGATACTTACTCGCCAGGAGGGGGTGGTCGAAAAACACAGTGAGAGAGACATTTTCCATACTCTTGTTTCAGCAGGGCAGGACCCTGCACTCTGCCTCGCTGGTCCATTTTCCACAGAACCAAGACACCATGCTAGAAAAGACAACAGTTAGTTCATTACACTTTGCACACAGATGAGAATCCAGACTCCAGCTACTCAGCGCGCAGAAAAATAAACATGTTATTGACAGAGCAACACCTTTCCTTTCATTTACTTGACACATACAATTACTCCCACTTAAAACTAAGCCATAAGGAATAAAAATTATCTTTAACATTATATTATTTGCTAATTAAAATCAAGTTATCTAAAAAAGCTTGTTGTCATATCCATTCTTAGTGAAATGACACTGCCAGAGCAATTAAGTACAACAGCCTGGGTTTTCCTCTGCAAATAGCATATGCAAATATCTGTAACTCCCTTTCCACTTTTTTCTTGCCAATCATTCCAAATCATTTTTAACAACCCAAAGCTTTAGCTTCTTGTTATAAAGGCTATTTGCCTTATAAATAGGCTTTCATTACAGAAAGCACCTAAATCCTTAGGATTCTTTTGTGTGATCAAAACCTGGAATTCATCCATGTTATTTGTTACTTAAAACACAAATTAAGAGCTTCTGATTTTCACAGCATCCTATTCCAACTTTAAGAAGCTATTTTCAAGTAATTTTCTTGCAACTCAGGATTTATGATGACTGAATGTTCTCAGCTGAGCACTCTCAGTTATGAAGTCCCAGTGAAGATCAAGCAGAAACCAAATCAAGGCCCAAGTATTTATCTTCTTTCTAAGGGTATTCCTCTAATATGAGCAGAGTATGATCCTGGCAGCAATCACCTAATGGAAGCTACCTGAATATAAACCTTCACGGGAAACATTTTAAAAACAAACTTAAAAGCTCTTTCCTAAAAGACGTAGGAAACAAAGCATACCTATGCTGCACATCAGACCACGGTACAGTGACACTGAGTGTGCAACACAAGGGACGAGTGGGCCCACCCAGTGCAGCACTGGGCAGAAACACCATCTCGGAGCTAGCCGGAGGATGCTGAACCGGCTGCGTGCTCAGCCAAACAAGCCTGGGCTCTTAGCAAGGCTGATGAGCTCAAGCCGGCCACCACACACACAGCTGCAGGTTTTCAAGGACCCACATTTCATTGACCAGGGAGTACCCTGAACTGTGAACTAAATATTCAGCTGTGTGTGTCAATGTCTGCAGAGGGTAATACAGCTATTTTGTAATAATGAATTTTTCTTTCTAATGTGTTGCTGTTCCATCTATTGAGGTTGATCTTTCCAACTACTGCAATTGAAACTACATGAAACTGAAGACCATTCATGTCAATACATGCATAGCCTTTGTTTAGTCATGTTAAGGTATTTCCTTGAAACCACTGCTTATTCTACTTTGATTAATACTCTCACCAGAGAAGCAGTTAGGATGAGTCTATAAAATTGTTAAATTTGCCTATAAGAACGTCTAGGTCTGTTTTAAGATGACTTTACTACTGTGATCTGATACCAAATAAATCAATTTGAAGAGAGTTTGTTCATAAATGTAGGGTTAATGTAAGCTGCGGCTACATTAATATATTCTCTCCATATAAATAAGGCCTTGGTTACACTGTGCATCACCTTCTTTTGTCTGGGCAGCATTTTCTCATTTCTAATAAAGAGGAGGATAAATTCATTTTTGACTCCATTTTGAATTTCTGCATTTCTGTCAAATGCAGCAACAGAATTTTACAAACAATGATTTAAAATTGTATCTTCCTCTGACTCATATAGGTAAGAATTCTCAAAGAGCAGAACTGAAATTCTTGGACAAGCTCAAGTGGATATCATGGAAAATATAGAAAAACCCACCTTTTTTTTTTCCCATTTGCTGACTAAAGAACTGGCAAAACCAGAATCTTCTACGAATACTTAATCCCGAATACTAAATATTCAATAGCTAGTTTGTCATTTCACTACATAAAAGGGTATCCAGCTCATCAAGAAATAGACTGTCACATTTCAAGTATTTCCACAACATATTTTCCATACAATAAGTTTGACTCATTTTTAGAGTATTAATAAAAACAGAACAAGAGAGATTAGCATAGGTTTTTTGTACTTAAGTGAGCATTGCTATGCACTCACTACGGATGAATATGTTGTAGTTGGAATTTGTTTCTTGACATCTGGGCTTTATTCCTGATTCTGCCACAAAATTCGTGCATAGACAGGAGCAAATAATTCAAATTGCCTATGCCTCAATTACCCCATCCATTAAATAGCTAATCTACTGCTCAGCACATATTGAGATTTGAAACACTTTCATTTAAAGATAAGTTGATAAAACAGCAACGAGTACTGTAGAAAAAGTTAACACTGAGATTTTATTTTACTCCCCAACAGTTTTAGTTTGTATCTAAAGCAAGGAAATTTACCTCCCCTGCAACTATCCCTTCCCCTAACAATCCATTCCATAATCCATTCCAGTCACAGGGCTTGCAACACTGTGTTCCACATCAAACACACATTTGGCATTTCAACTACTCACCCTATCACCAGACACAAGGTGGGTACCATTTGTGCTCCACTTTAGGACTGTAATTTTGGCATTATGATTTGGTGGTACAACGTGGTGCTCCTTGTCTTGTTTGTTAAACATCACAACTTCTCCCGTCTCCCAGCCTGCTGCAAGAATCGGTCTGGTAGGGTGCCAGGAAAGTGATGTGACCTGAAAGCTTCTCTCAACATGTGCATCGGACACATGTTCTCCCTGCAAATGGAAATAAAGTGAAACTCAGTACAAGGATGCAGCTAAACCTTCAGATTCACTTCTCAGTCAACAAGATATTATTCTGTGATAAAGGACTGGCATGTAATAGAGCTTTCTGCAAGAGATATGAAGTGGCTACACAAATTCTCTTTATAGCTATTTCACGTGCATAAAAATGTGCTACAACATGCAGTACATCCACTTGAAAATTGCTAATGAAAACACGGCAGTGTTAAGTGACTGCCTCACTCTGCTTTTCCAGGCTATTCTTCCCTCTCAGCATATATGAGCAGCACTCACTGAATATCAAGCTTTTACTCCTGTATGAAGGATAAGAAGGCTTTGAGCACGTTTCAAGGTAAAAAAACCATAACTTTTGAAAAAGAAGCACTTCACTGAGGACACAGAATAAACTAATGGTTAAACAGCTCTTAAAGGTAGACACTCCTTTGTGTATGGTTTGCAATAATTCAAGCAAATATTTCAGGCAAATCATTTAACCTCTCTATGTATTTATTTTTCCATTTGTAAAATCTGGATGACAATTTTTCATAATGCACTTGGAAGGGCTACTCGTATTAACAGACTTAAACGTTTCCAGTACGTCTGCTGCTAGATAGCTTGGAGTACCATTTCCCTAAATAGCACACTTTTTTCCTGAAAATTATGCAAACCAAAGTCCTACGCAAGCCTCTTGTGTAAAGTTTAGAGTATGCAAAGGAAATATCTGTCTACAGGCAGAAACCATACTAGGAAACAACCTACTCAAATGGAACAAGCTGAGTCTAGCAAATCAGTTTAGTCTCAAGGTGGAGGAATGATTTTTTTAATTTACATTTCTTAGTACATTTTATTCACTTAAAGTTTAAAAAAAAAGAAGCGGCATGTGTCCATTTTACTTTTAAGCCTGAAATTCTCATACTATGAGAAGTAAAAAGTGAATTGGTAACCATAACAAACAAGACTGAAAGGCTGTAAAAATTAAATTTCAATGGAAAGATCAATTCAATTTATGAAGACTTTTTTATAAAATACATGTAATGAGTAGCTGATTATCTGACATGCCCTGGGTAGCACCGGACATGGATAATAATTAAAATCCAGAGAGCGGGATTCAAGAAGCATAAGTAAGGCTGCAAATATATATATATAAAAAGTGAAGTTTCAAACCAGCAAAACGGTATCAAGCCCAAAAGCAAAGTTGCTGATTATTCACCTGTTCCAGGTAGATATCCACACAGCCCCCAGATGCTGTGCTGATGGACGCAACTGCCAGGAGCGGATGAAGTGGGTGCCATGCTATGTGAGAAGCGGATGCAACTGAATCGGGAGCTTCTGTTCGATGATCCACATACACAGCCATAACAACAGAAGCTGTCACAGACTGAAAACCTGTACAAGGAAAACAAATGTTTCTAACAGGCATGCTTAAGCATCTAATATGTATACACCATATATATGTGCTATATTATATATAACAAGTATGCTTAAAAAAATGGGGAAAAAATAAAGCTACAGCATCATCTTGTTAATACGCACTACACAGACATGAAAAAGGTCATAGTGGTATTCTTAAAAAATATGGAGGAATACTGAGCCTAGTAGTCTGCAGATTCATAGTGTGCATAGACTAGGACCAATCTCTCACCAGTGGCTTGTGCTGGCTTATTTCAGAGGTCTGTGAAATAACTCAGAATTTACCAGAAAGCTACTTCCAGTACTTCATATCCAAAGATGTCAATTAATGTACAGAGTGATTTTATGTTGTAAAGTCTCATATCTGGGCTTTCAAAGTAAGTTTTAATGGTTGTGACCACTTTTCAGCTTGTACTGTTGAAATTATACAAGATTAGTTTAACTCAAACTATCTGTTACCTACATTTGAACTATTATCTACATTTGAATGAAAATACTCAATAAGTGATGTTCCAAGAAAAAGAACATGAAAGCAATGCTTTTTTCAGAGTTGTGTGTCAGAAATGGAGGAAGCCACTAATAATCTTTAATATCTTATATACAAAGATGGTCATTGGGATTTGTGTTGTGCAATTTTATTGGCTTGGTTTCAAAAGAAAAACAGCTGGAGAAAAACACCTCAGTGGTTATTAGCAAATAATGCCAAGACCTGGTGAAAACACCAAACCAAACAAACCCAAACAATTGTGAAAGGTTTAAAAGACTCCCTTCACATTTCAGGGGAAGAGATGACGACTTCTGCACAGCTAAACCATGAGTTAAGAACCTGCAGGCGCACACACACACAGCAGTTAGATTTGCCTAAGTCACCAACTGGACACCAATGCAGGATGTAAAGTGGACATAAACAGATTCTTGTTTTAAAGTCTCTTTACTTCAAATATTCTGTCAGTGCTTAAAATAAATATTTTGCTTTAAGAAGGCCAAAAAAAAGAAAAATGAAATCAGATACAGCACCTTTGATTAGGCAGGTTAGAAAGGTGGGTAACATTTTTAAATAAGTTGGTAGTTCTATATTTTGCCTCTGATATTACAAAAACCAATATGAACTACCAGGCATCAAAACAGAAACAAGTGCAGTTAGCCTAATAACAAGCAATTTGATCTTTCAACAAGATCCATTCACCTTTATCTTCGCACTCCTTCAAAATCCTCCGCGTTCCCATAGCAGCATGTGGGTCTAGTTTTATGGCTACACAAAAAAACCCCAACAAACCATTGAAATAAAAATTGGAGTGGTTTTCATCTTTATTTCATGGGGTATTAATAGTTTTCTTAAATCTCCAGTTTTCTTCCAAAAAACTGTACCCATTCTACCACTTTCATTCTTATTTAATCTGTTTCATTTCACTCTAACGGGAAGAATTTAGTCCATATTTGAATATAAGCTTTATATGGGCTCAAACTGAACTAATAGAGAAATTAACTTCAGATTCAAATAAAAATTTGATATGCCTAAATAAAAACCACATTTGGTATGAAATAATGGTTTTATCACACAAAACCACACAGCTGTAATGTCTTTTCTCGAGCCACCTTTTTCTGCTCTTAAGTGTTCCTTGCATCTGTAGTCATAAATATTACTTATTATTATTCAGTTATTTCAGTCCCCTTCAGAGAGGGAAGAAAGCAAGTTTGTCAAGCTTACAAACTGCATCTCTTGATCAACTCACTAATGGGTACATGAAGCCACATTGTCTGCTTTGCTACAGGTGACTGTCCGTTTGTCCAATTAGGATAGCTATAGCTAACTATCCCTTTCAGCATTAATAGGCAGCAAAACCAATTTTTCAATCAATACCGTATATATTTAAAATGGTAGACTAGCACTTACTAAAACAAGATTCAGTGATATTGTCATGTAAATTATGGACATTCCCTAATATAAAGTATTTTTCAGCATCTCAATTACTATACAAAATTGTGCAGGAGTCTGTTATACACAAATAAATAAATTGCTTATATAAGTAGATTACTCAATGGTGTAAAAATATTCATTTGGTTGTTGTAATCTTGGGAATTCATTATTCACCTGTTTACTGTTGCTTCAAACTCATGTACTTACACTCTTTAGCTTTGACAGATACTTCTTCAAAAAGCCTTCAAAGAAAAAAAATGAAAATCAAGTAGCACTACTTCTACAAATGATTCTGGCACTGCACGTTCTATTTTTTTCTAAAAGACAAGAATTTCTGAAAAAGTTAACCACTTTGAGGACTGGAGTAGAACATGACCAAGTCCAGATATCTGATCTCAGTAATCAGATTAGATACACCTGATGGACACTTTTGAAACAACCCAGAAGCACTCCATAAAAACCATAAGAGTTCACAGAATCACAGAATGGTTTGGGTTGGAAGGGACCTTTCAAGGTCACCTACTTCCAACCCCACTGCGTGGGCAGGGACATCTTTCATTTGATCAGGTTGCTCAAAGCCCCGTCCAACCTGACCTTGAAAACGTCCAATGATGGGGCATCCAAAACTTCTCCGGGCAACCTGTTCCAGTGTCTCACAACACTCATCGTAAAACTTTTCTTCCTTATGCCCAAACAAAACCTACCCTCTTACAGTTTAAAACCATTACCCCTTGTCCTGTCAGTACGGACCCTGGTAAGAAGTCTCTCTCCATCTTTTTTATAAGCCCCCTTTAGATATTGAAAGGCTGCAAGAAGGTCCCCCAGAGCCTTCTCTTCTCCAGGCTGAACAACCCCAACTCTCTCAGCCTTTCTTCATGGGAAAGGTTCTTCAAGCCCTTGGATCATTTTCATGGCCTCCTCTGGACATGCTCCAACAGGTCCATGTCTTCCTTGTGCTGAGGACCCCCGAGCTGGACGCAGCACTGCCGGGGGGTCTCACCAGAGCAGAGAGGCAGAATCCCCTCCCTCGACCTGCTGCCCACGCTGCTGGTGATGCAGCCCAGGATACGGTTGGTCTTCTGGGCTGCGAGCGCACATTGCCGGCTCATGTCCAGCTTTTCATCCACCAGTACCCCAAGTCCTTCTGGGCAGGGCTGCTCTCCATCCCTCCATCCCCCAGACTATACTGATACTGGGGCTTGCTCTGATCCAGGTGCAGGACCTTGCACTTGGCCTTGTTGAACCCCATGAGGTTCACACAGGTGAACATCAGACATGACATTAATGCCTGCCCACAGAGGGAAGTTGAGAGAGGTTCAAGGTCATTCTCTGCCCCTGTTCTTCACTGGCCTGACACAAGCCAGGTCTAGTCCAGCCATCATATACCCATACTAACGTGGCCCTGTGCTTGGGATATCAGGTCCTTTGGGGAATTCAAGCCTTATTTCAGGGTTTATCAGCTCACAGGTCATACACCACCAATACAGGGACCAATGCAGATTGATAACTGGCCCTCATCTCAGGGCATGGGCAAAGGACTGCGTTTGTCTGCACCCATCAGCATAGACATGCTTAAGATTTCACAAGGAATCAGCAATTTTATGAGTAGGGGAAGATTATCCTTTGACATGGGTTGATTTCTCTCCAAACAAACCTCAATTCATTACTTACAAGTTGAGGGAGTATTAAAATAAATTACAAACAAATAGCTTTTATTTGTTTGGTTTGAATTTTCTGAGATTTAGGTAGGTAACCTCGAGATTCCTATTGCTACTAATGATAGCAGTGAGCCAGAATACATGCACATATTTCAAAAGACAATCATCTACATTCAGGAAAAAAAAAATTATGCTATTCTGTCTCTGGTAACAATTCTTAAAAAGCTACTTTTATGCTCTGTATGACATCGTTGTCAGCACATTTAGCATCTAAGGGAGGCTGATCACGATTAGGTTTGCTATTCTTCTGGAACTGCTACTGGCCACAAGCTTACCAGAAAACCCATCACCAAGCATATTCATAAAACGAGTTTTCTGTGTGCATCGCTGTGATGTTTCCCTGACAAGACTTGACAGCTACCTATGCAAAACAATAATTTTTTCTTATAATCCCTACCCATTAGAAATGCCTTTTAAATTTTAAAATAGTTAGCCCCAGAAAAAAATTGGAATACAAAATTGAGTTATGCTACAAAAACATGGCTAATGACTAAATACTATTTCTCTAATTAGTATAACAGAGAGAGCAAATAGTAAAAATCTGATTAAATCCTGAACCTGCACCGAGGGAGATGGAGTGAGAAAACATGCAGAGGGACGAGCCCAATTCTTCTGCCCGTGGGACAGCGCCTCGCGTGGGCCGAAGCTTGCGTGGGTCACCTCGGCCGAGCTGCAATCGCCATTCGCCAGCACTAAACGTCGAGGGGCTCCGTGGACACCCACAGCCCGCCAGGAGCGGCTGCTCCGGGCTCCCAGCTCGGGCGCCGTAAACAGGCAGCTCCCGCCCGCCAGTTCGCGCTCCCTGGGCGCGCCGGCAGACCCGGCCGCTCCCGCCGCCCGCCCGAGCTCGGGGAGCCGGCAGGCAGCGGCCCGGCCGCCCCGGAGCCTCACGCTGACGGTGACCGACCCCGATCCCGCAGGCCAGGCCCCGAGCGACCGAGAAAAAGCCGGCCAAGCCGCCGCGGGCTCCCGGCGCCTTCGCCCAGGCCGACCCCAGCGGGCCAGCGCCCCCCGACCGCTCTTACCTGCCGGCAGCNGCGGTGGTCGCTGGGGCTGGGAGCGCCGCCGCCCTGTGCGGGGCCGGGGGACCGGCCGGGCACCAGCCCCCCGAGCCATCAGCCCGAAGAGGGGCGGCCCCCGCCCCGGGCTGCGCGGCAGGCCCAGCGCCCCGTCCCTGCCTGCGGGCACGGAACCACCCCCACGCTTGGACACCCACCCTCGAGGCTCCGGCTGGCGAGACCCCGAATCGCGACAGGCAGCTTTCAAGCATCAGCAGCCGTCTGCAGGATTTGGTGAATTAACCCGCGGGGAACAACTTCTAAGGCAGGTGAGGGACTGCGCGGCTCCCCGGCCTCCTGCGAGTCCAGATTCCATCACGAACTCTTCACGTCCCGGAACACACATTGAACACCCACGGCAACAGAGCCTGATCCAACTGAAATGTGGTGAAATATAAATGCATCTCATAACCATACGTGATTACACAGCCCACAGCTCGTTAGCTCTTTCAGAGCTTTCATGGGAAGAGTGATTTGGTAACTTTTTAACATAGTGGCCAAGTTTTTCTAGTAACATCTAAGTGAAGGCAGCTCCACAAAGCCCTCCGGCCGCTGCCCTGGGTGCAGCAGGTACAGCCCAGGTCAGGCACAGCCCAGCTCCGTCTCCAGTCCTCATTCAGCCTTACAGCCAGGTTTACCCAACATGTTCCAAAAAGACAATTCAAGACCCAGTCCTCATACTGCTGTCAACTCCACAATCATTTGTAATTCCTCTGAAGTCACACCACTTCCACACGAACAGATGAAAAGAAGCTACACCTCCAGTACAGCTGTGACTGCGCTAACTTAGGTTGACTCTGGCCACGTATAACACGTTGTGTAATTTATGTGGTGGTTCACACTGTTTCCCTTTTCCAAGCATACAGCAACTACTGGGACCCTTCTGACTGAAAAAGGTCAGTTTTGTTAGCAAGTAGGGAAAAAGTACTAGGTGGGAAGCAGACTGCACGAAAACGTGCTGTGTCTCTTCCAGAACTTAGTGACAGGCTTAAGGTAGGGAGACCAAACACTGGCTTTTGCCCTTCTTGCTACAAGCTCAGCAACCCCCTCTACAACAAATTGTTTCCATGGCAGCAGAAGTCCCATTTCCTGTAGCTTTTTGTCTCATTCTTTAATTATCTTCTCCTTTACAAGGCATCAGCTCTAACAAAGTCATTTAGGGCACCTCTTCTTCATGGATTCTTGGACACCTAATAACACCATTAGCTCACTCAGGTGCCACTCCCAAAGTAGAGTTGGTAATTCATTTCTTGGCTCTGCCCAGCTATTTTCACTGTTTGTGCCCATAGCATTTTTGACATCTTCAGACTTGGAGTATTTGAGCAGACCATGTGTGCAGATGCCTTGTTTTCTNCCCGAGCGACCGAGAAAAAGCCGGCCAAGCCGCCGCGGGCTCCCGGCGCCTTCGCCCAGGCCGACCCCAGCGGGCCAGCGCCCCCCGACCGCTCTTACCTGCCGGCAGCCCCGGCGGCGGCCCCGGCGCTGAAGGCCGCACTCGCTCCGAGATGCTTTGCGTTACCCCTGACAACGGGGAGAGCCCCCACCACGGAAACTCCCGACGCGGAGCCGAAGAGCCACGGAAACACCCGAAGCGCTCCGCTGGCACACCGGAGAGAGACGGAAAGAGCCGAGCGCAGCGGGAGCCGGCGCGCTCGGCCGTGGCGTCCCGCGGCCCCGCTCGGGGCCGGCGCTGAGCGTCCCGCGGGCAGCGGGGCGGCGCGGCCTGCTCCCCTCCCGAGGCGAGCGGCAGCCGCTCCGGGCTGGCCCTCCTTCGCCCCCCCGGGACGGCGCCTGGGAGCGGTGGTCGCTGGGGCTGGGAGCGCCGCCGCCCTGTGCGGGGCCGGGGGACCGGCCGGGCACCAGCCCCCCGAGCCATCAGCCCGAAGAGGGGCGGCCCCCGCCCCGGGCTGCGCGGCAGGCCCAGCGCCCCGTCCCTGCCTGCGGGCACGGAACCACCCCCACGCTTGGACACCCACCCTCGAGGCTCCGGCTGGCGAGACCCCGAATCGCGACAGGCAGCTTTCAAGCATCAGCAGCCGTCTGCAGGATTTGGTGAATTAACCCGCGGGGAACAACTTCTAAGGCAGGTGAGGGACTGCGCGGCTCCCCGGCCTCCTGCGAGTCCAGATTCCATCACGAACTCTTCACGTCCCGGAACACACATTGAACACCCACGGCAACAGAGCCTGATCCAACTGAAATGTGGTGAAATATAAATGCATCTCATAACCATACGTGATTACACAGCCCACAGCTCGTTAGCTCTTTCAGAGCTTTCATGGGAAGAGTGATTTGGTAACTTTTTAACATAGTGGCCAAGTTTTTCTAGTAACATCTAAGTGAAGGCAGCTCCACAAAGCCCTCCGGCCGCTGCCCTGGGTGCAGCAGGTACAGCCCAGGTCAGGCACAGCCCAGCTCCGTCTCCAGTCCTCATTCAGCCTTACAGCCAGGTTTACCCAACATGTTCCAAAAAGACAATTCAAGACCCAGTCCTCATACTGCTGTCAACTCCACAATCATTTGTAATTCCTCTGAAGTCACACCACTTCCACACGAACAGATGAAAAGAAGCTACACCTCCAGTACAGCTGTGACTGCGCTAACTTAGGTTGACTCTGGCCACGTATAACACGTTGTGTAATTTATGTGGTGGTTCACACTGTTTCCCTTTTCCAAGCATACAGCAACTACTGGGACCCTTCTGACTGAAAAAGGTCAGTTTTGTTAGCAAGTAGGGAAAAAGTACTAGGTGGGAAGCAGACTGCACGAAAACGTGCTGTGTCTCTTCCAGAACTTAGTGACAGGCTTAAGGTAGGGAGACCAAACACTGGCTTTTGCCCTTCTTGCTACAAGCTCAGCAACCCCCTCTACAACAAATTGTTTCCATGGCAGCAGAAGTCCCATTTCCTGTAGCTTTTTGTCTCATTCTTTAATTATCTTCTCCTTTACAAGGCATCAGCTCTAACAAAGTCATTTAGGGCACCTCTTCTTCATGGATTCTTGGACACCTAATAACACCATTAGCTCACTCAGGTGCCACTCCCAAAGTAGAGTTGGTAATTCATTTCTTGGCTCTGCCCAGCTATTTTCACTGTTTGTGCCCATAGCATTTTTGACATCTTCAGACTTGGAGTATTTGAGCAGACCATGTGTGCAGATGCCTTGTTTTCTCAGACAACCGGGCTAAAGAGGAAACTATTGCAACTACACAGTACAGTAGAGTCAGAAATATATGGCCAGTAGGAGCCTCAAGCAATCTAGTCTATCATCCCTTTCTGGGCTGGAATAAAAATCATTTAAAAAAAACCCCACCGACTGCTTCTGCTCAAGTGACCATTTTTATGGCTTTCATAATCGCCTGGTTCAATGTTACACAAACTTTTGCCCAATAACTAAACTACATTTCCCTACTTGTGCAGGCTTAGCTGGAAATTAAAGTTCCCTGCCCTCCAATATTCAACAGAGAAGCCCTGCTGTAGAGGATTTATATCCTAAATAGACAAATGAACAGGGCATCCTAGGATCCTAAGATCTTCCTGCCTGAGCACCGCACTCATGCCCAAGAGCTCTGAGTCCCTAAAGTCCCAGGACAGGCAAAGAACAAGCTTCAGGAGTGTAGTCGCAAACAGTGCATTTCACCCCTTCCTCTAAGGGCTTGACCTCAGATGCTGAGAAAAAAGAAAAAAAAGTTGCACAATTAGGTGCTTCCTATTTAGTAAGCCATAAAGGATTAACAACAGAAGTCTGACCTTCAGTTTAAATCCTCTTACCTGAATGGGAAAAGGCTGCTTTAGAACACAAAGATCATCCATTATCATTTGCCAGATTAAACATCTTAAGAGCCTTTTAAGAACAAATGAGTTATGAATGAAATGTAGTAGCTTCTAAATAACCTAAAAAGAAAATACAGGAAAACATCCACTATATTGGTGGCTTTTACATCCAAGATCTTTGGAAAAGTATTTTTACATTGTGATTAGTGTAATGATCATGCACATTAGACACAAAATTAAAGACACCTTAACATAAAACAGAAGTATTAACTTAGTCCTTTTGCTGGACAGTTCTGCATTGCTTGCTCTATTTCTATTAAGCACACAATTTGTTATTTGTACCTTAAAATACACAGTATGTGCAACATATGCAAGTTAATGTTCTTGCCTAGCCTAGAAAACCATGGCAACAAACACTGAAAGATTATTTGCATTTTGTATCTGCACAGGTCTGCCAAAGCATGTCATGGACCCTCCCTACTATTAAAAAAGGACGAATGAAAGTTCAAGTGTCTTTTGACATCTCAACCTACCCCCTGCCTCTCAGCTCTTGTCCAATTCCTTTTTATTCAGTCTTTCTTTCACAAACATTTACACACATGAGCAATTTCACACCTTAACAGTCCACTCAAGACAATGGGACTATTCAAGCATATAAAGTTATTTACATACAGAGAGAATGGAAACCTTCAACTCTGAGCTCCTTGGGGAGCTGAACATACTTTCATGTCTCTTTGCAAAGCACCATGGAAATATATGGCACTGTAGGTGCAGAATGCACCATTTCCTGTCAGTATTGTTAAATTTGGTTGTGGTGAAACCAAGTGGCAAAAATAAGCCATATAATCTTGTGCTACATTATAACAAAACTGCAAAATATTCTCTCTACAAAAAAACTAATTAAGATGTAGATTTAAATGCAAAGCTCTACAGTGGAGACAAGACCATTAAGCAATTTGGCTCTTTTTTGTTTACAAATTGCATTTATAGCAGTACACTTGGTTACTCACAGCTGTTTTACAGTATATTTATAGGAGATGACACAGAGCCCAAGGCATGTTCAAGTTTAGTTCACGACATAAGATGATCACTTGCAACACTCTCCTCGGGAGTCCAATCTTCCAGAATTTAGATGCCATCATGAAGTTTAAATTGTTAAGACACTGATTTCTAAGCCACAGCTTATGAAGGTTTTCCTCAGAAGAGGACTAAGGCATCCTTTCCTGCTATGAAACCCACAAAGTTTCAAAAAGAGGATGATCTAATGTTTTTTCCACAAAGAATTTATCAAGGAAAAAAAGTCTCACACAGTAGCAGTTGTAAGATTTTTGGAAATCATTCTTCCTAGCAGTTAATATGAAGTCACCACATAAAAGTATCAGAGAGGAGTCACTGGAAAACAGGCCAAAACATTAGGTTAGCAAATGAAATTCAACCCCCTTTAATTCAGTATATCACTGAATAAAGCTTCTTAATCCTGGAGACAGTATATTTAAAAAAAAAAATCCCACTTCAGGGTACCCACACAATTGCAAGCTCTGGAAGAGGACTAGAAGTTCTGAGGACACTAGACCCCCCAGGAGGTTTCACATTTGTAATTTCACGTCTGTTACTTGTAACCTTCATGAACACTAAGAACTTATTAACATCCTTAACTAGTAAGAAGCGTGTTGTCAAGCCAGCTGCTTGGACAGCGAGCGCCTCAGCAGCGCTCCGGGCCCGAGGACCCCGCTCAGCTGAGCCTTGCAGAAGCACGGCCGCCATGTTAGGCGGCCTGGCCTCGCACCAGCCGCGGCCGCCAGGTCCCCGGCATCGTCTCTCTCCCCACGAACCGCTAAGCCCAGTACGAAATCAGCAAGAAGCGGTAGGCTCTTTAGCCGACACCCAGCCGCGCCGTGAAGGGTGCTCAGTCCCACAACCGCGGCTCAGGGAAGCGCCTCCCCGGTGGCCGCCCCAGCCGGTTCCGAGGTCCGGCCCAGGACAGCACGAGCAGCTCCGGGCAGAGCGCGGCCCCAGGGCTTCCCCCTCACGCTCCGACGGGCCTAAGGGAGCGGGAGCAGCGGGCGCTGCCGCCGCGATGCGGCTTCGCCGGGCAGCGAGCCCCCGCACCGCGAGCCAGAGCTCGCCTGTGCCAGCGGGCCCCTCCGGGCGAGCGGGTGGGGGCAGGGGGGGAGCCCCGCGCTGCTTCCACCGCCTGGCTAAGACCCCAGCACTAGGGGCCGCGGGGGAGCCCGGCGCAGCAGCGAAGCGAAGGAAGCAGAGCAGCAGCCGCGCAAGGAAAAGCCGCCGCGCCGCGGGGCGCCCGTCCCGCCGCAGCTCCCACGCCCCGCCCTCCCCGTCCCGTCTAGCGGCGGCGGCCTCCCCTAGACGGCAATAAATACAACGCCGCATGCAAATCACCGCTTTCTGGCCAATGGGGACCTGGACCACAACCAAGGGCCCCGGCTATAAGGCTCCCAATTGGTTTTTCTTTTAGCCAATCAGCAGCCAGTTCTCAGGATTCGTCTCGCCTTCTGACGGACACCGGCTGCCGCCTCTTCCTCTGCGTTAAGCTTTCGTCACCCGCCCCGCGCCGCGCTTTGTTTGGCTTGCGTTGGGGCCCCGGCCCCGCCTCCCGCCTCGCTCCAGCTTGCCGCGAGCCAATGGGACGCCTCGTTCGGGGTCCCGGGGCGGGGAGTGCCGGCGCGCTCAGCTGGGCCCGCGCGCCGCGTCCTGCCCCGCCCCCTCGGCCCGGCGCAGGGTGACGAGGAAGCGGAACCGCGGCGGCCGGGACCCCATCGCGGCCCGCTCTGCGGCCGAGCGCGGGGCCGGGGGCNAACGGCGCCTTGGGCCCCTGCGGGGCGTGCGTGTCCCTGGGGGACCGGCCGGCCCGCTCCGGCCCAGCCCTCCCGGCCCAGCCGTCATCAGCGGGGTGCGGCGGCGCCGGGGTCTGCGGGGAGCTTCACCGCACGGAAAGCGTCTCCTCTGCGGGGAGCCGGGCTTTGCTAGGCGGCAGGGTGAGGGGACGCGACCGAGTATGAAGGTCTGGAGGACCAAGGCAGCGAGGTTGAGATTTTCCCTTTGGAAGAAGAAGGAGAAGCAGGTGGGGACGAAAGGCAGCTGCGATGGGTGAGCTGGGTACGGGGCACGGCCAGAGGGTTTAGGCAGGACGCTGTCAGGAGCCGGCTGTTGGGAAGCGGGGCAGGTACTGGGATGTGCTACCCTAGTCTTGGAGGTAACTGTCCCCAAGATGTTTCTTTGGTATCTCCCTACTAACTGTGGGGGATGCCAGTGGATGCACCGTTTAATTTCCGATAACGCTAAACTTGAAATCAGGGAGATTTAAGCCTTACTTAAGTGAATGTTTTGAGCACAGGCTGTCAGAGTTGGAAGACTTCTGTCTTCAAAATAACACTGCAATTTTTGTCTGTGGAGAACAAGTTTGTGTTTGTAATTAGGGACCTGTCAGGTGAATAGTTAACTGAGTTTTAATATGAGTTTAGATCCACAGCTCAAATCAGTTTATTGAGCGTTTGCAAAGAATGGAACATTGCCCAACATAATTCTGAATGGGTAGATCGAGCGATTTAGCCGGAAATCATTAGAGGGAAAAGTATCGTTTTAATAGTAGGAATACAATCCATAAACTGTAATCACGCAAATTTGTACGCCATATAATGCTGATGCACTTTCTTTATTTTAAACCACGTTATTCTGGTGTCAGCCTAATCCATAGTAACTCCATTTTTTATTTGTGATAGTCAGAATTTCCTTCTCTTGTTGTTTTTTATCTTTTCCCTTAATTAAAGTTGGACTGTGGCTCCTGCTCTGGTGATAAGGCAGCAGCATTGCAACTGCTACTTCTTTCTGTTTTGCTGTAAGTGGTTTCTTTCTTGGAAGTTGACTTCTTTTAGATATGGTGTCAGTAATATTTTTACACTCTTTAGGAAAAAAACCCACAGTTGTTGGGTTTTAGCAGATAATACGATTTAGTGCCTTAAGCTTTTGTGTGTGTGTCTGGCGTTTTGTTCCAAGTATCAAAAAAACCTTCAGAATCGAGAGGATTTTTAAGTTAGGCACAGAGTGAGCGGTCGTCCCGGCGGCCGGCCCAAACGCCGGGCTGGGAGTGAAGGTTGGTCGGCGGTGCCTCTCGGGAAGCCCAGCAGTGGTCCCCCGGCCAACGATGTTCTAAAACTTTTCTGCTTGGCCGGGAGGTCGCCGCATCGCCGTGAGCTGCAGGGTGAGGGGGGGAGAGCCGCCGCGGATGCCTGCGGAGTGTGTTGTCCTTCAAATTGAAAAAAATAACGAAGGGGGTCACAGTGATTTCAAACAACCGCTGGAAGCTGCCGGCGGAGCCCGCCGGGAGCGGCTGGCCGAGGGGAGCCGGCCGTCTCCCGGCGCGGGTCGGCCCGCCAAGGCCGGCGGTGACAGGCGCCCGGCCCGCGGCGCGGTGCTCCTGGCAGAGGAGGCGGCCGGGCCTGGGGCTGCCCCGCGGGGAGCCGCGGAGAGGTGCGGGGCTCTGGCGGGGTGGGGGCGGAGGGGGAGCTGGAAATCTCGGTAGCCTCGGCCAGTCCCAGCCCCAGAGACACACACACACACAGAGAGGAGGAGAAGCCGCCGCCGCCGCATCTAGGAACATGAACCCCCCCCCCGCGGCAGGCCGGATCGCCTCGGCTCCATGGTGAGGAGGAGGAAGAGCCCCCCTGGGCCCGAGGAGCCGCGGAATGGGTAGGATGGGGGGCGAGCAGCCGGCCCGGCCCGGCCGCGCTGCCCTGCTCCGCTCCGCCGGGCTCGGCCGCTGCCTTTCCTCTCAGCGGCTGTCGAGCGCTTCCACACGCCCGAGTTTGGCTGGGCGATTTCTCCGCCAAAGGCGCCCCGAACCCCTTCGGGAGGGTGCCGGAGGGCTGCCCGGGGAGCCCGGCTGCCTTTTGGGCCGGTTTGGGGGGGGTTCCGGCGGGGCTTTCGCCCTCCCGCCCTCGGCACAGGTTGTTGGGTCGGGACAGCAAACGAAAGGGGATTTAGTAACAAACAACGGCGGCCATGTTGAGAGGAATTTCTGCAGCTAAACTTCTCTCCTCTCAGCCCAGGGATTTCTCTCCCTCTCTGGGGGGCTCCCTGGCCTGACTTTGTGCCCCCCTCTTTTCTCTCTCTCCTCCCCAACAGGATGACAGTGAAACTGGGAGAGAGCAGCGGGGAGGAAGGGGTGAAAAAGCTGGGCAAGAGAGCAGGAGGAGATGAGGAGTCCCTGGAAGAAGAAGGGGCAGGAGGAGGAGGAGAGGCAGCTCCAGGCAGCAGCAGCACAAAGAAAGAAGAGAAGATTATTAACAACAACACTAACAGCAGCCCCCCACCGAACCCCAGCTTATCGCAGGCCCCAGCCTCCCTCCAGCCCTCCCACAGCCAGGACCAGCATCATTTTCTCAGGTCCAGCGTCAGACCTCAGAGCAAGAGGCTGAAGAAGGATTCCCAGGCATCCTCTTCAGTTGGCAGCAGCACTGCTGCAAAAGGCAAAGGTACTGTATTTTGGCACCCTTAAAACACACAGGCAAGTGGGGTGGCGGGGGGGGAGTCACCTGTGGGTTTGGGGGTTGTCATTCTCCTCCTGTAGATGCCATCTTTTGTTTGGTTTTGGGGAAGGTGTTTTGGGGCTTGTTTCTCACAGTAGCTGAAGTCTTCTTTGTGTCCCAAACCTTCAGCTTCTCTGCTGCCCACTGTCCTCTTTGCACTTGCAGAAATGGGAGGTTTGGATATGTATGTGGAAGAGGAAAAAATCTCCATTATTGGCGCAAACCTGCATTTCATCTCTCTTGAGTTTTAGGAAATTCTTGTATTTTGGTTAGGAAATTAGACTCCAGCTAACTGCGTAATCAGGTGGCTGCACTCTGAATTCTGTTCTTGGATAATAACAGAATTTTCACTGGGCGCTAGTTAAAAAAGGGAAAAAAACAACCCACAAGACATTGGTGATTTCCCCCAATTATTTCTATGACCGTTTTACCTAAAGAACTATTTTGGAAACAGCTTTGAAATACATAGTGACATATTTGTTTCTAAGGTTTTGTGAGTCCTGCATTACTGTTTCAGAACAGTTTGGGCATTTTCATGTAATTTGAGTTTTTATTAAGATAGTTTTGTATACATCTGAACATACATATGTATACATATGTACATACAGACACATGCTTTTTCACGTAGCATTGTAGATAAGAATTTTATTTTTTTCAAAGCTGTTTCTTACTTGAGTAGCTAGAAGACAGCAGGGATATTTGAATATCTTGGTGCTATTGTGTGTGCTCAGCAGTTACTGGGTGACACCTGGCACTGTAGTTGAGCTGTACTTGAGACTAATTTTGGATACCTTGTGCAAAAGTACTCAAGTGTTATTTTCTGTCAATTTTTGAGAAGAACAACACTCGGAGATTTCTTCAACATGTGAAATAACAAAGTTTACTCGTCTGCTAAAACAAAATAAAACTCCATGTGGCATAAATGTGTCTTGGAGATTACCTCACTCTTTGGTCCATTGCAGTGATATGCACATGCTGGATGTTAGGTAGACATTACAAATTATGATAATTATGTGTTACAGAAATAAAGCAGTGCAAATTGTGATATTTTAGTTATCATGAAAAAATTCTTTAACTCAGTTGCTTGACAATTAGTTTATATAATTGACTAAAGTATTTTTAATACTTCAGTAAATCCTCTTTAGTCTCTTAAACTTTTTGTTTTAAGTGAAAAACTCCTATGTGTGATATTGGAGGATAGAGCAGAAAGGCCTACGTAATTTTTCTCCCAGTTGCATTAAACCAAATAAACAAAGAGGTAGAATACCCAGGAGTGTTTAGCTACAGATAGTTATTTTAAGGGTTGTAAATAGTATTAAATGCAAGGAGGTGTTTCTTTGGCATACATGTTGTCCGTGATTGACAAGTCAAATATATGCATTTGAAATTATTCCATTGCTTTGAAAGTGTATACATGTGTGAACAAAATACATGTATCTTTGTGCACATGTATATTCATGTTTCTGTATTTGTACATCAACATTCATTTCTAATTTTGGAGCAGCAGAATGAATTTTAACTAGGTGTATTGACACAATGGAAAAGCGAACTTTGTTTATTTTGCGATTCAGATTCCAAAATAATCCTAATAAAATTATATACAGAATGGAAAATATTATTTCAATAGTTGGTCATAGATAGTGCTTGTAATCACTGTACCTGACTGCTGTCAGATTTAGGGAAACTTCTTCAATCATTGGGGGTGACAGTCGGTGGTAGAATTTGAATTGTATGACCAGCCACAGCTCTGCCTGGCTAGTTTTGATGTGATGGCGTTACAGTTGATTTCTCTGATACGGTTGAGATTATAACTGTCAGATCTCGGAGAACAGAGCCATGGAGTGGGATCCTTTTTAATTTGAGTTCTTTACATTCAGGGATGCATACTGAGATGTTTTCCAGGCTTGTCTGAATTCTCCCTAATGGAGTGCCTTGTGATGAGAATTTATAGGGCTTTGCATTCCGAGAGAAGTGTCTCACAGAGCTAGCTTCCAATAGGGAGCTAATGGAAGGGTGAAGATTACTAATAAAGATTGGACTTAAATCCTTCCACGCGCTGTTCCACCAACTTTCTCCTCCCCCTGTAAGTATAAAAATGATAAAAAGCTCGAACGCGTGTGCTTTGGATCAGCTCTGAAAACTGGGAGCTTTTCCATTTTGCATGTCACAGTCAAGGTGATAGCTGCAAAGGTAATTTTAACATTGGCCAGCAGGAGTGTCTAGACCACACTTATACTTGGTCCAGTGAAACCAGAAACTTACTTTTGTCATGGTCTTTCAGTAATGCTATGTAACCCTTGAAACTTTATTAAAGTGGTCCTGCTTTTAGAATCTGTGTATTCTAAAGTGAACACTCTTTCAAAGGCTATTGTTAAGGAGTGTAATCAATAAACTTAGTTTCTTTCAAATTGTAGTTACTTAGCAGGCATTGACTTGTCCTAATCATGTCTTTAAAAGAGTTTTGAAAATAGTATTTTCTTTCTGTCTGTTGCAGATCCCTTTTTGCTTTTGGCATTTGTGCTTTTAGGGTGCTTCACTGTAGCACACAAATTATAGATAAACTAAACTGTACGGTAAACTGTAGGAAGAGTTTGCCCACTCAGTGGCTGCTGACTTTTTCAGTTACTGTGGTTCAGGGAAGACTGTTAATAATATTTCTCAAATTCTGCCTAGTAGAATGTGTATATATAATTTTCTGATTATCTTGACATAATCTTTAATTGCATCGTTGAATTCTGTCTCTTGCCTTTTGTGTACTGAGTTGCACTTTTGAGTTTAGGGCAAAAATGGCATAGAAAGTAACAGTAAAATAAAGTTTGAAAACTATTTCACTTCAAAAAGCCAATCCACTTTGAATTGCTGAAAGGTTTATCAAATTTCCTGCACAAATATCTAAATATATGCTTTTTTTTTTTTAGAATGATTATTATCTTATTTTCAAATGTTGGTCATAATTTTATTGTATTTTCAAGTTCGTAGCCTACACCTCAAATAATGCATGCCTTTTGAAGTACGAATGCTTGGAAGTAAGTCTTAAAGTAACTTGCATGAAATCAGAGGGGGAACTTGGAAGAATGGTGGGGGTTAGAGGCAGTTTATTGTGAGAGTTCAAAAGCGGGGAGGTTTGTTGAGGGAGAGGAAGCAGACCAATATAAGGTTGCTGGAAAAGGGGGACTTCTGAGAGTTTAATTCTCAAATACAAATACGCCACATGGTTGCTTAGCACAGGTTTTAAGGTGTGTTTTGGGGCTTTTTTCCATGAAGCGAGAGTGATTAGAATATGCATGTGTATGTTGTGACCACATTGGTAAAAGCCAATGCAGAATACATTGTCATCATGTGCTGTAGATCTAGTTTGAATTAGAGTAGAACATTCCCATTTTTGTGTTTTTATCCATTTTCTGAATGCAGAAGGAGAAAACGGTAACAAAGTCTAATGATGATGAGCTGAAGCTTGAAGATGTCTTTCACACCATTGCTCTAGATTTATTCATAAAATGTGTAGAATGGCCCAAATAAGTATTTGGATTTGTTTTGCAGTAATAAGCAGTTCCTTGTTGAAAAAAGAATTATTCAGCTGGAAGCATTAACTGAATTAAAATGTTCCATCTTTTGGCGTCGCATAAAACTTGCTAGAAAGCAGTCCAGTTTGTTTCAGCCTACCAAAGTTGCGTATCCCATAGCATGTGGATTAAATTAATTACTGTCTTCTCCTGTGGAGAGGATGTATACACCAAGATACCTGATCTATGTACTTACAATACGATTTTATTGTACCTTCCCAAATTTGTATGCTGCAGACAGAATGTGTTGTAACCTTCATTTGAAATGTCATTCCTCCAGAATTACTGCTCTAGGGTATGAATGACTGTTTAAAATCTACTGGCACGGTCCCTTGTTCTAATATGCTCCTTAATTCTGTCCATCTCGTTTACACTTGGTACTTCTCCTTGGTGCTTTCCTTCCTTCTTTGCCCTCCCATTTACCCCAGGACCCCTCAGGACCAGAACTCTGCAGTATCTCATCCCGCACCACAAGAGGAGGATTTTTTTCATGTGCCCTGTGCAGTAGGTACTGAACTTTGAAAGGTGCCTGCCTGCAAGGCTGCACAACCGCGTTCTTTAGATGGAACTTCATACTAGGCTTTATGGGTGTTTTCTAATGGAAGAGCAAGAGAGTGATGATTTACTGGAGATGGGAGAGTAATGAAATTTATAATAAACCTTGTTTATTTTTTACAGCTATGCTTGGTTGGCTCAGATAGTGCTGCATTTGATATATTATATATTAAATATATACTGTCCGTAGAAAAGCAGGCCTTCAGTATATGTTTGTTTGTAGACTCTTGTTGATAATTGACACTGTATAAGTTTAAACACATTCAACTACATCTTGGTTGTGCAAATCTTCTAAATAAGAGGCAGAAGAAGGTAGACTAGTAGGACAGTTACCTGTTGTGTTTAAAACTTTGGATGTTAATTCAAATAAGAACGCTTATAACCATGCAATATGACATAAGCTGTCCTAGACTTACCCTTCTTAGAAGTCTGTGCTATTTACTGTAGAAACTTGTTTTCCAGTTACAATGTTAGTACTCAAACTGAAGCGTTGACTTGCAGGGACTGTGTCTGTCTCTCTCTGTCTCTCGCCTGAATTCTCTTCTCAGCTACAATTCTTGGAGACGAAAGCAAATTGGATCCAGCCTGCAGCTTTGTTGGGTTGTCCTTCCACAGAGCAAGTGGCTTCACTTAAACTCCTAAAGTGCACACTTTCTGTGGGATCACCTGATTCATTTCTTCACTGAAGTATATGATGTAGTATCTGCCATTAGAAAGATATGTGGCTAGAGGTGGGGCTCGTTTACCAAGTGATCAGAAAGAAAGTTTGGACGTTTGTCTTCGATTGCTTTTTCATTAAAGTAGAGGAGTAAATGCTCATTGAGGAATGCTCTGCCACAAGAATGGCAGAATGCATTTGAAGCTTTCTGGAAAGTATAGATCACAGCACCTTACCCAGCTCTGTTGGCAACGGGTGTTTTGATGTACGTGTCATGACTGCTGAGCACTAACGCAGGTTTGTGAGATTAAAACAATCACTCAAAGGTGTTTTCCGGTTCAGTCTCCTTAATAGCAATGTTTACCGAAACCACTTTTGAAGGTGATCTTGTGTAATTTAGCCTTGCAATTGGCTCCTTTAGAATCCAAAAGAGAAGAAAGAATATTCTGAAGGAAACTTTCTGGCGTGTTACAAGTTGGCATTCGCAACCTGCGCTTTGGGGAGCGAGTTTAGCGTCCTAATGCTCCGCATTTGGCCTGCGGCATGCAAGAGTCTGAAAGTACCATCTCATTCATAAAGGTATACCCTAATAGATGTTCCACCTACCGTTGACTGGCGACTCTTGAAGAAGTTGAGATTTTGCAAGCTAAGCCTGTAGAACACCAATAACAGAACCAGCCTGTGTATTGAGACATACGGGTGTAGCGGGGATTAACTCTTGTGAATTCCACTTCTGTGGATGTGGAGTCTGTCATAGAAGATACGAATCAGCTGGCATGTAAGAGCTGCCAATGGAAAATGAAAAAGCAAACATCAAGATGCTACATAGAACCTGGAAGCAAGAACTTGCGGCTGTAGCCATGATAAGACACCGATACTATCAGTGACTCAATTATTTGATACAAGCTGTGTTCCATTGTTTGTCATTTTCATATCAGATTTTTAAACTGCAGTCTTTAAATCCCTTTATATAAATTTTTGCAAGTGTTTGTGTTTTGCCTAGAACTACAAAGACGACGGCGTTTTCTATAGAAAATGTGGTTTGAGATGATGTTATGCCATTCACAGATAAATGAATTTCTAATAACGGGTCATATAGATGGGTAGAGAACACTGGATAAAAGGAATGAATAAGTTTCTCTGAAACATTAGTGTTCTGATCCATGATTTTGTTGGGAGTTATAGTTCAAATACCAAGTACAGAAACCTTATGTCTTTGCAAACTGTGGGTTGAAAGCTGAGTGAAAATGCTGAGAACTTGTGCATCCAAACTTGCTGCTTTGTACCTCATATGCAGGTGTTGGTGCTCCACTGCATCCTGGAGTGAAGGGAAGGAATTGTCGTAGCTGTAATTGTGTGGATGTCCAGTCCAGTGGTTGGGTGATGCAGGATAAGGAGACAGAGTGAGAATGACCATCTTGTCTTTGTCTCGTCTGCAGTGATCTCCTTTTATAAATGGTTTTACTTAGAACAGGTACCTAACCATCAATTCTGCAGCCGTAATGGTATGGCTAGCCTCGATGGACCTTTTTGTTTTAATGCATTGCTTAAGGTTTAAATAATCTGTTGTTGGGAATTAATGATCATCATCATCTGTCATTAGTGAGGGGATGAAAACTTGTTAGCTGTTTTGTATGTTACGAGAATCTCATACAGTAAGATTGAAAGATGAATTTATGGGGTGTAATTTAATGATGTATGACTATTATTACTTTTTCTTTTGCCTTTTATCCTGAATTGGTTTATAATACCATGTTTTAGAATATAATGCGTTCCATTGCCTTACCGAGATCCAGTAAACTCTAGAGTAGATTGTGGTAACCCCATGATAAATATTACTATGCACAATAGTAAGAAAGTTTATGCAAAGGGATGACATAGCAAAGCCCTTTATTCCTGGAAGAATTAAATGACGTATAAGATCTCTGCAGAGGTGACAAGATATTAGAATTTTTAGATCTTCATATATGATAGTCTAACCAATTGTCTGGATAGTAATTTATTTGTGTTTAAAACAAGAAAGACTGTGATAAACTTCCCAGGACTACAATTTGTGTTGTAGAATAGTAAGTTATATATAAAGGAACAATGAGCAATTATGAGCTACGTATCCTTTGTAGAAGTTGAATCAGTGGAGTCCTTAGCATATCCTTGACAGAATTGTTCTGTTCATTTCATCTTTTACATACAACTAAGAGGAAATCTACTGATCTTTATAACCTTAATAGAATTTAAAGTCCTCACTGATACTTTTGCTTCTTACTCTTCTTAATGATGAAAACTTCTTGTGTACCAAGTGTACTGTACAATCTTTAGGAAATTGTTTATAAGATCTGAACTTCGGGAAGCTGACTTTAGGTTTTTACTTATTTGAGTATGTATACAGTGATGTAAAAAAAACCCCTTAATTCTTGTGAATTAAGGTGAATGAATGCAATCTTACTGCATTTTATGTAACTCTCGCCTTCCTGCAGTTTCTCCATCCCATTTTCTTCCCTGTCCCCTACTTGCATAAACAGCAAGTTCTCTTAGCTCCATCAAGCTTTATTCTCATTTTACTGTTTCCGGTCTTCATATTTTTTTTCTGATCCATGTTCTTTAGGGTGCTGATAACTGACAAAGGTACAGTCAAGATTACACTTCTGTGCCTTTTTCCAAAGGCCACACCAGGATTTGGAGAAGGAGAAGGGGCCGGGACTTGCCGTCCTTGGGATACCTTGAATTATGCTAGATGGGCTAGGATCGGGTTCTTGAGAATGCTGATTGATTGGCATGTGATGAACTACAGTAGACACCTTTCAGTCCTTTCATTACCACAGTTATTTCAGAGGCAGTAGGATCAAGACTAAAGACAAGGATATGAAATTACCTACGTTTTCTCATGGTCATTAGTTGGCTTTATTGGTCGCATCGATATTCAGGATTGCTCAGAAGTTCCCCTCAGCTGCAAAGGGGCAACTGCAGAGCACCCCAGTGTATAAGCATCAGAGAGCGTGTTGTCTTTTAGAGGTTGCCTTGGTATATTCCTGCTTATCTGTCTTATCTCTGGAAATACAAAATTAAGCCATTGGAACCTTCCCCTTGTTTTTTGCTCTTTGAGATTTTATTTCTTTAAAAAAAACCTTGCTATTTCCCTATTGTATTTCAGTGAAATATCTTGGAAAAAAAAAGATATAGACAGGAGCGGTGAAGGAGGAGGAAATTCTGAGTTTCTCACTTATCTCTATCCATGAATCTTCCTGTTGGTTTAATGTTCACTCTGGTCATGTTTTTTTGCAGCAGCAGATAATGGAGGGACTGCATCTGGTGGCACATCAGGAATTCCTCCCAGCAATCCTGCTGGGAACTCCAAGTCAGCAGCAAGGAACCTGGGCTCCTCATCTGGAGAGAAGGAGGAAGGAAAGAAGGTCAGACGGCAGTGGGAATCATGGAGCACAGAGGACAAAAATACTTTCTTCGAGGGACTGTATGAGGTACACGTAGAGGAAAATAAAAAGCTTAGATGGCTTCATTTAGTATCTGGTATTCTTCCTAATATCAAGTTTTCTTCCTAAAGAAGGTTGATTCAATTGAGATTTGCAGGAGCAAAATGCATATGTACACATATGCATTTGTTTGTCTATGCATACATGTCTATACAGCTGGGTATAAATCAGCTGTCAATCAAAGCCACATTTCAAAAGTGTCAAGTTTTTTTTTTAAATACACAGGAAATATTTGTGAGTTTTATTCATGAAGGTTTGTAATAATTTAAATTATTTTTCAATTCTGTTTCAAATGAGAAATAAATAAATAATGTCCCCATCTCAACTTTCAAAAGCAACACATGCTCTAATATTAGCAAACAAGAAAATATGTTCAGTTCTAATAAGAATTGTATGCACTATGTTTAGTCTTTGACCATGAAAAGGTTTGTACTAGGGCTGAGAGACAAAGAAAACTTAGATCATCTTATATCTCATATGATGTATACGATGTATTCCTGGTTGTCTTTTCCTATGATTATTTTAAGAGCACTTCTGTTATGAAAATACGTACTAAAAGTGAAAACAAAAGAAATGGTGGTGGGTTTTCTTTGCATGTGTGCATCTTTTTAAAAAAAAATTTTTTTTTAGTGGTAGGCATGATTCACATGTATATATTTTGTGGAGTTGTTGAGCACTTAAACACTGTTTTCTTTTTTTAACTCCTCTGACTTGCAGTAATATTCCTGGGAATCATGTAATTTTTAACTCTCTTAATCACTCAAAGGAAACGTTGGGGTTTTTTTTTGAATGCTGAGGAAAAAGTTCAAAAATTTGCTCTAAGATGGATTTGGGACTCAGTTTTTGGTCCCCCGCTTCCATTCATTTTGTGTCACTACCTTTCAAAAGAAGTTTTCACACTTTGTATTTAAATCAGTTCCAACCTTTTTTGAATACTAAGAAATTTTGTGATAGCAGGAGTTCAATGATAATGTATATAAAATTAAATTTTCCTCTTTTGAACTCTAAGGATTTTATAGGAATTGGCTAGTTTTAAAGGGACACTTAGGTGTCTCACTTTTATTTTTACCCTGAGAATAAACTTCTGAATGATCTACAGTGTAAAAATGTGTTTTCTATAAGCAGTTTTTTATTTTTATATTTTTTTTAAACATAATATTTTCCTTCATTATTTGAAACTCAAATTTTGTACTCCTAATAACCAGAACATGAAATTTACTGTAAATAAAAGTGAAGCTGTTAAATGTAATAGGCTTTTCATTCACCCTAGTCAGAAATGGAGGTAGGAGGGAGAGGGGGGGAAATGCAGAGAAAGTAAAGAAAGCTAAGTGAGAAAGTTGGTGTTTTCAGTTCTGCTTCTTAGCACATTTATGAGTAAAGTTTTTTTTTAAAAAGTTTGATAGCAACTTGCAGTTTTTATTTTGAAACAGTTCAAGAAATTGGAAAGTAATTTATTTGGCATCTGTAATACGTTTTATATAAAATAAAGGAAACCAGTGTCGTTCTTGTGCTATTGAGTTCTGATACCCAAGAATTTTATGACCATTGAAATCTAATTTCCCACAAAGAACCCCAAAGTCCCTCATGTTGTTTGAGTTGTCTTATGACATGATACACGCTTGGTTTTGAGTATTTGGATTTGTTTTATTTATTCATCAGCATGGGAAGGACTTTGAAGCTATCCAGAACAACATTGCCCTGAAATACAAGAAGAAAGGCAAACCAGCAAGCATGGTGAAGAATAAGGAACAGGTCCGCCATTTCTACTACCGCACCTGGCACAAGATCTCAAAGTACATTGACTTTGATAATGGTTAGTATGCAATGAAGTGGGCTTAGTGTAGAGCTCACAGTCTCGTGAGGGTTGAGTCCTGCCTTTTAGTGCCATCATGGAGGGTAGGAATGGTGGAGACGAGAAAAAAAATACTGAATGGAATGTCTGTGAACATGTCTTATTTTTATTAGCATGGCCATACTGAGGTTCATGTTTTTTGAAAAATACTTCTCAAAAACTGGTATTTGTATCACTGCTTTTATATCAATTCAGCAGACTGTAATAAATGCTGATTCTACTATTAATACTGGGGAAAAGCCAGGTTCAAGGAAATGTTCTTCTGTTCTCAGGAACACAACTTTGAGGACAGCTATCTAAATGTTAGTCAGGCATGACTTCATCGGGCAAATTGACTCCAGCACTACTTTGCACTTCTTGAGGGAAGGTAGAAATTAAAAAATAGTCTGATACAAGTGTGAATGGTGAAATATTTGCTCACACTTTAAATAAGCCTGCAATTGTATCATTGGTTCAGTAACTTAGGATTCCCAGTGCCATATTCCCCTCTTCCCGTTCTTTTCCCTCCTTCCCCAGCTTGTTGAATGAAAAGGAAATTGGGAAGTCATATGAACTGCTAGTGGTGTTCTGTAACAGTAATAGTAATACATGATCATTGATAATTGATTTTTATCAAATGCATACTATTCGGTAACGGGCAGTGAGAATTCAAGTCAATTTGCGGGTAGCCTAATCTGAATAGCAGGTTAAAGAAATCTATTGCACAGTGAACAGTTTAGTAAAAACTAAGACCTAGTTCTTCTGACTTTTAAGACATGAACAATGTCAGTTATCCTGTTAGCTTGTTGATCAAGTAAAGGTCTCTAGGGCCTTCCTATCCTTCTGATGGTATATTCTAAATTGCATGAATCATGGCAGTCTTATGGTGGTTGAATTTTTTGGTCTTTAAACAACTCTCTTTAACATCAGCGTAAGTTTGGATAGTAAATTAATCTACATGATTTGTGGCCAGAGCCTCTCAAATTAAAAATAAGTCATTAATGAAAAATGGATATGACTAGAAAAATGCTGAAGGAAAACAAAGTTAGTATACAATATAGTCTCTCTATGAAATTGTTTTGTCTCTTCCTGAGATTAGGTTATCTAAAGGGAGACTTACACTTCTAAAACATCTGTCATAGGCTGTATTTTTGAGGTCCTTTTTCAAAACAAGACAGCATTTTAAGATGAAACAAGCCATTAATATTTTAATTAAAAACAAATGTTACAGCAAACACACTATGGAAGAACTTTAAAAAAAAAAGTTGTCATGGAGGAACTTCATCTGTTTTCTGGATAACATAAAGTTCTGTATCTATACCTACAAGATCTGAAATGTCATTGGCTGTAGGAATTTAAGAATTAGTGCAATAGTTCGATTAGCTTTAGTATTGGTAGAAATATATGTGCCTGGTTTTTTATATGAAAGAGTCTGCAAGTCAAAGAGAACTGAATTCTTGATGAATAGACAAGAATAAATATTTTCATCTGATTTGGAAACCACAAGACTGTCTTTCTGTGCTGTCATAGATATTTAGATCTATTAGCAATAATAATGTCCACATCATGTGTGTTGATGAGAAAGGAGAAAAAAAACTTGTGAAGTTGAATAAAATATGTGCAATTCTTCATATAAAAATTTAGAATCTAGAATTTGCATTAAATCTCTAAGGTGCATTCATGTGCACAGAAGATAGTCTCTGTCTTCTGGAAAATTCAGTCCTACTTGATTTTCAGATAAGGAGGAGTTCTATGTGCATTTTCTTGGGGGCATCTGGACATTTCCTTTGGAAATTGTAAACAGTTAAGTGATACTAGAGTTAGCTTTATTATGAATTAGCTTTATTTTGCGTATTGAACTCTTGCATATTTTTTTCAATTTTGTGGAAGCTGCTTTGTTTTTTATGTAATCTAAAAAACGTTGCATGTCCCAGATATTCAAGTCACCAAAAGGAAATTGGTGAACCTGTCTCATTATAGTGTTTCTTGAAACAGAACTTAGTCTTACCTTCGATGAAGATTTTGTCTCATTGAAAATACAAATCATCTCATTTTCACTGTTGAAATTAGTATCTGCAATGTCGCTGTTTATGAGTGTCTGCAATCTGCATCTCACTTAACACCTTTTCTGCTTTTCAGTGTTTTCTCAAGGGCTGAAAAAATCTTCCCTGGAGCTTTATGGCTTAATCTGCTATGGGGAACTAAGGAAAAAGATTGGGGGATGTGAGTATGAATGACTTAAAATTATTTTTATATGGTAGAATCGGAAGCGTCTACCCTCGAAGTTGGCAATGTCTAGTACAGTTTCACTTTTGAGTTATTCAGAATTTGTGTCCATTGTATTCTATTGCACTAATCTGTGGTATTGTTTTTTCATTAAATGTATTTTTATTTTTAAAGACCTCCTTAGTCTGTTGCATTAGTCCCCTTTTTCTTTGACAGATTTCTTTAGCTTTTGCTATCTTTGGAATGCAGTGCATGTAATACCCAGGGATGGCAGGTAAATGTATACGCAGCTTAGATTATCTGTCTATGTTAATATTCTTGAAAACTAAGCAATTAAATGTGTAGATGATATAACTTGTGCCCACAATTATTTCTGCTTATGCAATCAAAATCTGGGATGGTGCCTTTCTCTAAGTCAGTCTCTCAGTCTTTCCTTGTTGAACCCTGAAGATGAAAAAGCATTACAAATCATAATCAGAAATAACAACTTTACTGGCTAACCAAGATGCATTCTGACCTTGTCAATCTCAGAAGCTGGTTTTGTCCGTAAGGATGAGTGTAGACGGATTGAGTATATGCCATAACAATGCTCTCCTGTTTTCTGGAAGTTGATTAGTTGCATTAGCAAGATATCGGAGCTTAGGGTTAGTACCATGTTCATAGAATCATAGAATAGTTTGGGTTGGAAGAGACCTTTAAAGGTCATCTAGTCCAATCCCCCTGCATGGGCAGGGACATCTTCAACCAGATCAGGTTGCTCACAGCCACGTCCAACCTGACCTGGAATGTCCCCAGGGATGGGGCATTGACCACCTCTCTGGGCAACCTGTGCCAGTGTCTCACCACTCTCATTGTAACCAATTTCTTCCTTCTATCTAGTCTAAATCTACCTTCTTTTAGTTTAAAACCATTCCCCCTTATCCCATCACAACAGGCCCTCTAAAAAGTCTGTCCCACCTTTCTTATAATCCCCTTCAAGTACTGAAAGGCCGCAATAAGGTCTCCCCGGAGCCTTCTCTTCTCCAGGCTGAACAACCCCAACTCTCTCAGCCTGTCCTCATAGGAGAGGTCTTCCACCCTCTGATCATTTTTGTGGCCTCCTCTGGTCCTGCTCCAACAGGCACATGTCTTTCTTGTGCTGGGGACCCCCGAGCTGGACACAGTATTCACCAGAGGTGAGGTGGGATCTCACCAGAGCAGAGCAGAGGGGCAGAATCCCCTCCCTTGACCTGCTGCCCACGCTGCTGGGGATGCAGCCCAGGATACGTTTCGCATGGTGTTTACGGCTTCCGGGCTAGAGAGAGCTCTAATATGGCTAGCTTGGAGAATGGGCAGAGGAGCATGCACTGTATGCGTTACTCCATGCACGTATACCTTCTTATCTGTGTTTTTTTTTCATTTGTCCCCAGTATTTTTGTAGAGTCGGTGCATCTTCTATCATAGTGCATCTTCTATGTATTTTGTTTAATTTGTGAGGCGTGGAAAATCAGGAGAATACTTTCACTTCTTTGCAAAGTCATGCTAGTTGCAAAGTGCAAAAGACAAGAAAGCTTTAATGAGTGGACATGTACAATTCCTAATAGAATCGTGGTATTTTGGCAGATATTTTTTTTTTTGCTATGTTATTTCCTCACCTGGGATTTTCATTGTAATTTGTCATGAATGAGACTGTTGTGAATGTTCATACTGACTTCATTCTGTTTCTTCAAAGATCTCCAGTGTGTTAATTCATCTTGGAAAAGCAATTTTGAACTCTTTCATGACAAAGAAGGTGCAGAGGCAAGACAGATTGCATTGTCAGTAGAAATCAATATTAGTGTTTCTTCCTTATATCCATGTCTTGTCTTAAAAGCATCAGCAGACCCTCCTTACTATGAGTGGAAATAAGGTTTCACACAGTCACCATGGCAATGCATGCATACTCTGTGCTTCTGTCTTTTTATAACTTTGGTACTTGGTTACGTATTTTACCCCCTGTCACTTCGAAAATTCTAGTCTCCAAGACCAAAGGGGCTTAAGCTGCAAGCCTCTACACCCAGTTTATGAGAAGTCGTCTCTGCAGCTGGTGAAAGTAGTTTAGTTCTCTCTTTTCTCTCTTTTTTTATCCTTTTTTTTTTTTTTCCCCCCCCTCTTGTGGTATTCACCCAGTCCCATCTTCCCAGAAATTGAGGTGACTTACGTAGAGCTATTGAGACACGCAAGCATGTCAGGAATACTTTCAGCATTGCCAGAGGGAGATTAATTGTTCAGTAAATAGATCTGGGCCTAACTAACTGGGATATAAATCAAGTTACCATAATGTCCATTTAAAAATGTGCTGTATAATGCATAGAAGAAAAGTGTGGGCTACATGTGCATTTTATTATTTTTGTTTACTTTTTTTATTGCATTCGGCGCTGTGAGGGCTTGATGCTCTTTCATTACGCTGTTCTGCCTTAGCAACAGAGGTTGAGCAGGAAGATGAGGAAATTTTTCTTTTTAATACTGCAGTATCACATTAACGCCCAGCAATCCAAGATACTGTAGCACCTAAGCTAGGATCATTTAATCCATGAGTAAAATGTAATTTTCATGGCAAGGATCGTGTAAAGCTTGCACATTATGAAAACAGAAACTTTTCAGAAAGGGTACGTTACAGCATATTTATGCACATTAATCCTATGTGAGAATAAAATGTAATAGCTTTGAAAACCAAACAGGACACAAAAAACTATAAAGTGACTGTATCACTTTAAATCCTAATTCACTGTGTTATCCCATTTCATGCAAAGGTATGGATGACAAGAATGCAGCTAAACTCAATGAGCTCATTCAAGCCGGGTAAGTAAGAACTTATTCCTGAAACTCTTAAAACTGGGTTGTTCAGCAGCTTGATTGTTGAATTGGCCATCCAGAGTCTAGGGGGCATTTCTTACTTTTTTAGAGCTGCAGTTTGACGTTTTCCATTCTTAGTTTGTTCTGTATGGGTTTTTTTCTCCCCTTTTCCATGAAGCCATTAATTGTTATTAGTAAAAAATGATGGGTGAAGTTTAAGAACGTAATGAAGAGAATTCTTTGCAGAAGTTATGGCATTATAACTATGTTGATTCACTATAGGGAATATAGTTCATCTCCAGACAGTTGTGCCAACAGTGCTCACGAGTCCTGACTCTCAGACCTGAAACAACGCTTCCAGTCCTCCATAGACCTCAGTCCTCCAGTCGCTTCTACATCTACTTGACTTGAAGAACGAGTATTCTCTTTCAATTCAAGAAAGAATTATGGGATTTGGGGGTTCAGTCTTGGCAATGTACTTTTAGAATACAGAAGGGGTTAGAAGTTGCTCTACTGTTAGAAATCAGGAAATACCTGATACATTTGTACGTAAAATTTTCTGAAGCAGTCCTGCTTTTAGAATTTGTGTATTCTAAAGTGAAATCTCTTTCAAAGGATATTATTTTAAGGAGTGTGATCATTAAGCGGGCATCACTCAGCAGGCATTGGTTTGTCCTAATCATGTCTTTAAAAGCGATTTCAAAATAGTATTATTTTCTGACTGTTACAGACCCCTTTTTACTTTTGGCATTTGTGCTTTTAGGGTGCTTCATTGTAGCAGACAAATTATTGATGAAGTTAACTTCACTGTAAACATGAGGAAGAGTTTGCCCACTGAGCAGTTGCTGACTTTTTGACTTTACCTTACATAAAATGGATACTTGTTGTTGTGCCTTTCTGTTGTTCACAAACTGAGTTCTCAAATGAATTCCTTACAGTTTATTAACCGTTCGTCTCCTGGGAGATGCACAACCTGCTGTTGTGTTGCAGGTCTTGAATGTGATTATTTATGAAATCACTTGTTCATTCTTCTGTTAACTGCGAAGTTTGAAATTAGAAGAGAAATTGCTATTTGGTTTGGGTTTTGTACAATTAAGAAAATCTTAGCAGTAAGCTTTTTCATGTAACGAAATGATTCTTAAAACAAATTACGTCCTTAAATTGGAGTTATTGGTTAAAATGGGCCTGGGATGAGCTTTTTTCCCTAGTGTCCTGAATATCTCTAGAGTTCAGGATATAGGCAGTCACTTTGGTCTTTCTGTGTTGTACTGGAGAGCCTTTCTAATACTGTATCATCCAAATAGACTAAACCATAATAAATGAGACTGATGACTTTTAGCAAGCTGTAGTATCGGTTTGGCACTTTGCATGATTAAGGCCTTAGTTCTTCTAAGTAATTGTTCTTGAGGGCTGATGATTTCTATGAAGTCTAGGTGTTTCTTCTATAAAAGCCAGTCTTGTAACAAACCATACTGAAAACAGGAGTCTTTGCATTTGAAAATATTAATGCTAATCTTCTAACCGAAAACTAGACTGTACATAATATTAACATTCTTAGGCAATTCAGGAATAGTTGCTCTTGCATAGGCTTTTTGTCTACCAGATGGAGAAACACATCTTTGCTTCCCTTTTTCTTCTGCATCTCTTACCCCATTTGGTGGGTAAACCTTGTCAGTCGAAGAGGAGCAAACTGTGCAGGGAAACAATGTTCACATTTTCATCTTCATTAGCATCTGGATGTCTACACCATCTGAATTAATCCCCTGCACGTGCAGGGCAGCCTCATATCTCACAAAAGCAAACACATTGCATATATCCCATCAGACTAAACTTGCCATCTTGCTCCGTGATGTTACAATTCTGTGATCTCCCTCTCTATTTGTAAGCAGTTGTTTTTTTCAGTTCCTAATGTGTTTGTTTCAAGTGTGATACTTCAGTATCTGACTTCTCTGAGTGCAGTGCACTTTGTAAGGCTTGTCACTATGTTGAAAGTCTTGAGTGAAAGCGAATCCAAAGTGATTAAAAATGGGGAATGCGAACATGCATTATTCTGATGATCTTCTGAACTAGGTAAGCATTAGCCTCATTTAATTGGTAAGAAAGGTCAAGAGAGGCTAAGATTGTGAGGAGCTATCTGGCAATTTATTTGCAGGATGACTCTAGACCCTGGAGTTATATATTCTAATTCAGTGCGTATTTTGCTTATGTTACACGTCATCTCTGGCTTTCTGTAATAATTACATGGTATATGGAAAAACAAATGACCCTGTGAGATGCTCGTAAGAAAGCCATATTTAAAATCTTCCCAGTTGAGCTTACAAATCAGGTCACAGATACTAAATAGTGCCTGAAAACTTAATCAACTGGCGATTTCAAGTAATGGCAAAACCTTTGTGTGAAATGTCCCTGTTTGGTCACTGAAGTTAAGGCCATTGACTGCTACATGTCTCTGTACTTCAGAATTTCAGTAACATGTAAAATTGTGGTTATAGTAGTAGTTCTTAATGCATATTCAGTAGAATAACTTTTCTTAAGATTTACCATTTTCTGCATTTGGAAACATCCAGGATTTAGGTAAGAGAAGAGAAGGAAATAAGTATTTTTAAGCTAAGAGTAGTTCTGTTGCTCATTTGTGAGCTGCTCTGTGGTGGTAACAGATAATGGGTATCTGCAACCCAAGGTGCAGCTGAGCAGGTGGTAGACAAATTGATCAGGAACAACTGCCAGGAAGCCTGACTCAATAATAAACACCTTATGACGAACTAGTTAGGCTCTTTAAGAGAAATAGAAAATATGAAAAATGTACAGCAGCACTTTTCTTCTTCCTTCTTTTTCTTGATCAAATTAGCTCAGCTGTTCTAGGTGGGTCAAATAGCCTTTTGAGCATTCAGGCCCTTCTTTCAAGGCATGTGACAGAACAATTTCCACAAAGCTTGTCTGTTTTATGTAGTCATATCAGTTAATCTAAGAAGAAATAATGTTTCTCCCCGCAAACCCCTTCTTCTTACTTATACCCCTACACCGTCAAAGTTACAATAATAATAATGATAATAATAATAATAATGATAATAATAATAATGATAATAATAATAATGATAATAATGCTATTTCTGACTCTTCACTTGCATGCAGCTACTTCAAGGGCACATTTGATAAAAAGGTCTTTCGTTAGCTAAAATCAAAATGCAGGAGGAGAGTCTCAGCTTGCACAAGTAGTCAAAAGAATTTGCTGTCCTAAAGTAATGTAAATTTGCAATTTAGCAGCCTGTTTCAAGGTGCATTGAATTATTGGATTTATTTTCACTGGCTTTAGTGGATTTTGTATGAAGCTATTATGAAACGGTGTTTTCTACTGGAACAAGAGGGAACATCTAGGCATGTCTTCACTAAGCAAGGAAATCACGACAGCAGTTCTGATTGCTGTAATTAACTCCTTGCAAGAACAAGGAAGACATCAATTTTGGCATGTTCATGAGCAGCATTGTTTTCTGCACAACCATTCTATCACATTCCCAGACTTCGCGTTTTCTAGTGGTTGGGTGCGTTCATGCATCCTATCATCTCAACATGAGCTTTATAAAATTACTTACTGTGATGAACAGCATTAGCGGTAATAGAGTAAATATAGCTTTCATTGAATCCCTGTTGTTAAAGGTTAAGGGTATTTGTTGTGAATCATGAGGATGTGTTACTTTAGCGTAAAACTATGTAACAGGAAGAGAGATTTCTAGGAGCTGTAGTAAAAGTTGAAGACTTTTAGTCCTCAGCCATTTTTCCAGTTATTGTTCTTGAGGAAATAATAATAAGCACTGGACAAAAAAATGTAATAATGTATCTAGAGTTTTTATTTACTACAAATTCTCTGGGTTCTGCCAAATCCTTCAGGTTTTGTACCAGGCACTTTTATACTAGGCTGCCGCTTCTCACTGCTGGCTGAGACCAAAGTTTGGGCTTATGAAGAAAAGTGGAGGTTTTCCACCTAAAGATTCAGACCCAAGAGAGAAGTTGTCTAAACAATGATGAGCTGAATTTGAGAGCAGCAGAATCTGTAGTCAAGTTTCCTGTCTTTTGCAGCTCGCATTAACTTGACATAAGTGAGTTTGGCTTGATTCATACTGATCTGGTCCTCACTTGTATTGAAACTTGGTTTATTTACAAATGAAAAAAAAAATAGGATGCTAGCTGCATATGATTAAACTTACTTTCTGGAGATTTATTTTCTAAAAAATGCTGATTTTCTAATAAATTCATATCTGCACTTTAATATAATGACAAGAGGATATTGAGCCTCATGCGTTAAGGCTAAGGCATCCATTGCAATGACCAGGAGGAAGTTTTACCTTTCATCGTTACCTTATGCCATTGACTAGATATGCACAAATGTTACTATGTCCTCCTCTAAGAGTCTTTCCACTGGCAGAGATTGACCGTTGTACTTGGTGGGGACCCACTATCTTCAAACAATTCAAGTTTCCAACAATTCGAGTTCGGGTTAAGTGAAAGAGGGAAGGTGACAACAATGCTTCTGTTGCAGCAGCTGTAGTTTTGTCTGCTGTTGCAGATGTGGAAATAGGAAGCACTATTTAAAACCAGGCAAGTAGCTCTTGGGGTTTTTTTATTTTTTTGTAAGTAGCACTATTGCTGGTTTCTCCTCAGCACTTGAGAGCCTTCTCCTCTTTTCATTAGTTGAGCCATCGCTACTTCTGTGTCAGAGCTCCTTAGAAGGAGTGAGGGCTAACATATTCCCTCTAGCTTCTGGTAGCTTAGTGCAGACTGAGGAAATCTGCCCTTCCAGCCCTGGGATATTCTGAATCTGTAGAAGTTCACAGCTTAGTAACTGAAACTTTTGAGCTGCTTACCTCATCAACTCCATCTTCTCAGCTCTGGCTTCACTTCTGCTGCCCTTTTGTGAATTTCCCTCTTAGCAGTGTAGACAAGGTGCTGTTTCTGCTCATGTTGTCTTCCTAACAGCATAGGAAAAAATAAGATCCTGCTGTACAAATATTCTCCGTAATTTCTTTCATTGTACTTGCAAGGACTTGTGTTCAGTCCTGCTGCTTCTATGCTAGCTGATCCTTATTGCTTGAAGTATTAGGTAGTAAATACTGCCATCAGTAACTTTGTTGGTCTCAATACCTGCCTTTTAAGTCTCTAAAAAGAAAACAGGGCTGAGTGAAGGAATCAAATAGTTCCACTCTGTGAAAACAAAAATGGCCTCTTGCTTTTAAGGATTTTCATAGCTATTAATGTGGAATTGAAGCTAAAAGCCAGGGAAATCATACTGTAAAAGTTACTTTGTTCAGATTCCCGCACAAGCTGTTAGACCTCATTTCTGCAACAGATGTGGTGTTGATATTCTAGAACGGAAGACTCTTCAAAGACTTTAGATATTTTCTTCCTATAATCAGAAGTTAGGAGTATGAAGAGGAGACAAAACCAAAACCACTTGTCTTTTATGAAGAAGCTGTCTCTGAGGGTACTCTTCAACCAAAGTAACATAATTCTGGTCCGCTTTATAAAATTGCAATGCCTCCCTAAGTGGACAGACCAGTGTTTCATGAAAGTCTGGAAGAGGAGGGTCACAAGAGTAGCATTTCTATCATGAAAAGTAAGGTGATAGAAAAGATTGAATGCTCTTGTGAATCTGCACTGCAAACCCTTATATTTCTTTGTTCATTCCTGTAGCCATGATTGTATTTGACTCTGTGTCCCTTAATATGTATGTATTCACAAACCTTTCTTAATGGTGCCTGCAAATACTTCTCTTTCAATGTATTCAGGGCTACGACTGTTCGTTACAAAGGCAGAAACCTTCGTATCAAAGCTCCCATGTGCAGGGCTTTGAAGAAACTCTGTGATCCAGATGGTAAGTAAGAGACGCTGGAACGTGAGAGGGTTTTAACAGATGGTCGGAAGAATATGAGAGGGAGAGTAGGCCTGTTTTGATGTGTACATCACTGGCAGGGGAATTTGTGCTATTTCACATTTGTGTTGGGCACAGCTATGTCCCTATTGTCTTACTTATCCTGTTTGCTTGTATAATCCCAATAACTTTAGGACCCACCCAGCCCTTTGAGTCTTGGAGTATGTCACTAGCGAAGTTGAAAAGGAAATAGCTACACGAGACAAGATCGCTACTGCTTTACAAGTTGTGCTTTCACTATATGCGAAGTTTAGTCCCTTGTGCCGGTGAATAAGCAGCAGTATGTTGTTTAGCATTGAACATTTTAGACTTTATTTACCTTCTCCAGTTCAGCAATGTGTGATTTTTTTTTTTTTTCTTTTTTTTTCCTTCCTTGCTCTTTCTCCCCCCACCAATAAGTAGAATCAGTGCAGTTTAAAGGTCTGAAATACTGTAGTTGTTCAAAGTTTCCAGCCACTTGATTTTGACACTGCTTGCTCAACTGGAAGCTCCAGTACCACTGCAGTGTCCACGGAAAAAAATAAACATATTGGAACAGGAGGTAATCTAAGGAAGCAGGCTCCACTGGTGAAGCTGAGCTGCCTAAGTTGTCTGTAGGTGATCCTGATGTCTGTAATGCTTTTTTTTCATGTAACTGAGCATATAGTGTTCTGACTGAGTTGTCATTGCTTTGACCCATGCCCTTTGTGCTTCATCTCCCTTCAGGCGTTAGTGATGAAGAGGACCAGAAGCCAGTACGTCTTCCTCTCAAGGTCCCTGTGGAGCTGCAGCCACGAAATAATCATGCGTGGGCTCGAGTACAGAGTCTTGCCCAGAATCCACGGCTTAGGTAATGAAGAACTGATTGTGGTGCTCAGAATAGAATAGGGAAATACGTGAGCAGCATTCTAGCATCTTCCTCTCTCTTCAGGGTTCTCTTTGCCAACTGGGCTGTTCATCTCTGATAATGCAGTTTGCCTAAATGTACTTATTCTGGAGGCTTTGTCCAACTAGAGTACCTGATCGTTGTAAACATGAGATATCAGACTTGAAGTTTAGACTACCATTGTTCTTTACATCTTTCAATTGGAGTAATGATAGGAGCTACTAGAGTTGGAGGTGAATATACTTCATGCCACTTACACCCAGTTGTCAGAGCAGAGTGCAAGTGAAATGGAGGTATCCAGCGCTAGTTCTGTTAAAATTTGTATTGAATGTACCATGAGACAGAGGCACAGGGGAGGGAAGTAGAACAGAGGCGCTTGCACCAAGTCTCCGAACATGTCAGCTGCAACACAGTGATACTAGCAGAAAGGAAGGTATTTGTAGTGTAATCTCCTCCCTGCAAAATGTAGCTGGTTCTGTTGTTTCAGTGTCATCAATGGCTGTTCATCTCAGTACTTAGGTCTAGTCCAAAACTCAGGGCAGAAAACACAAGGCCTCTGTGATGTTGATTGTTCTTTCAAATAGAGTACTTCAGTATAATGACCAAAGATCATGCAGAGAAGAGAATGAAGGTTTTTAGCATTAGGTTTATTTTGTAAAATGCTTTGAGAGCAAAAAGTAAATGTTTGGGGGGGGGGGGGTTGTGCCTCTTTTTCTCTTTCTTTCTATACTTCGTGTGGTAGCTTTGTGCCTTGCCTGCAGTTTTGCAGTTTATCTAAATGGTTTTTTCTTTTCCTATCTTCTCCTTCCATCTGGAGAAACTAGTATCTTGAATCATGGGAATCAGATTTATCTGATAGGCTTTTAGGTCTTTCTCAGTTGTGAGTTACCTAGATTTTAAAGTTGCAGGATAACATGGTTTTGGTTTTTGTTTGTTTGGGTTTTTTTTTCTTTTTTTTCCTTAGAGCTTAGGAGTGGTAGGTGTGTTCTCTATGCTTGAAACAGAATGCCAGTTTCTTCCCTTAATTCCCATTCTAGCATCGAGGCTGTGATTTGAACTTCTGACATTTTTTCTCTGTTCCCTTGCTTTGTTTATCTTGCATACAGGATGATTGTGGAGTTACATCGGAAGGTCTCCAGCCTCATAGAGTTCCTGAAGCAGAAGTGGGCTCTCCATGAAGTGCGTGTGGTATCCTTTTTCTGCTTAGTCTGTTCTGTATGCTGTGTCCCGGGAGCAATTCGTTTCCTATTCTAAGTTCATTTCTGCATCAGAAATGTGATTCTACTTCATAAATTTACCAGCCCGTGCTTAGTAAAGGTCAGTATCTCAGCATCACTAACGGAGCCTTTCATGGGAAATCCTGTAATATTCCACTTTTATCTCCACTTTTACGATCCTTTGAAAAGCTAGTTAGTAATAAATGAAGCTCTCTGCCTTTATTTCATTTTCTTAAAGAATGTGCTTAATCCGTTCATTATAGACGGGTGACCACCACAGGAGCCTGGATAATAACTGATAATTTTGTTTCCAGTTTCAGCAGAGACATTAAGGACAGATCTTTCCACTTGCTTTATGCAGTTTCACCAAATGAAGGCTTAAGCTTCTTGTCTAGGTAGCTGCTGCTACCTGTTATGTGTCTATATGCTGTCTGAGCCATACAACATTAGAGATATCCCTACCTCTGAACTTTGATCCATGGAGTAGAAGGATTTGTGAGTTAACAGCCATTCTGTTCTCCTTTTGACTGGTATGCTGTATCTGCTTTTTAGTCCTTTAATTCAGGCTTTTCTTTTTAAACTGTGAGCCTGGAAGAAGTAGGAGCATAGTACCTGAAACTTAGAAGGATGTCAAAACATGTAAGATGGAGGTTACTGCACAGAAAGGGGAGTCTGTTTTCCTATGCAGTGACGTTGGGGTTTTTTGCTTGGTTTTGTTGGGGTTTATTAGTTGGTGGGGTTTTTTTACAATTACAATGGTGTGTGAAGCAGAGATAAGTAATTTTGTCTGCAACAGATATTTAGTTTGTGCTTATAGCAGGTCTTCAGTGTAGTCCTTATTACTGCAAAAGGACTTAATTTCTGATCATAGAGTCTTCATATCTATGCTGAATAGAGAACATGTCCTTGATCTGCTACTGTTTTTTTTCTTCTAAAAAAAAACCTTGCAAAATAGGCTACCAGGTGCTTGTTTGGAAGGGGCAGATGATTGTTGTATTCTTTGACACAGTTTTTTCCAGCGTAAAACACTAGAAGAACGGCAGCTTCAAGACTCCAGAGACTCAGAAACAAGAGGCAGCTTCTCAGAGGAGAAAGTGATGCTCCATCTCTTTCCAGGAGAGAATTGTACACTCACTCCACTGCCTGGGGTAGCCAGAGTGGTCCACTCCAAGGCTTTCTGCACAGTTCATTGGCAGGAAACTGGCAAATGCAAACAGAACACAAAAGACTCTCACTTACTACCCCCTGCACAAATCTTAGGCATACAGAGTGGTCAGGGTACAGCTAGGGGACAGCTAAAATACACGCGGGGAACAGAAGGTAAGGGTGTTGGAAGGGCAGAGAGCACTACAGAGTCAAGCAGAACCTCTCAGCCCACAGCTGAAGTTTCTGCAAACACTGAAGATGGTGCTCCAGAGACTGGCCTGGTGGAAGGAATAGCCTCAAATCTTGGCATCACTAATTGTCTCCAAAAACCGCCTTCTGGACTTCAAGATCCAGGAGGGAACCACGAAAAGCTGAGCTCAGTGGCCTTCTGTGCGGAGGGCAGGGAGGCCCTGGGTAGTGACCAAGCAGCTGTGCTACCATTGTGCAGCACCGCTTGTGCTTGCAGTAAGATCCCTGATGTGGAGGAGCTCTCTCTGCTTGATCCATTCCCACGGTACATGAAGTCGTGTCAGGACCTGATCGTCCCAGAGAAATGTTCTTGCACAGACAAACTGCTTGGGAAGGACTCTACTGCAGCAGCTGGTGATACTTCTCCTGTGGCTTTTCCAAGCGGGAGGAGCACAGAGACATCTGACTCCTATTCACAGCTGCCAAGAGGTGGTGTGGCTTCACCCGGCAGTGGCCCATCCAGATATGAAACTCAGGCTAGCCACAGCCAGGGCCAGCAGCTTGATGCTTGTACCAAGGATATAACAGATGCAGTAATGGAGGATTCTCAAGAGAAGCTGGGCTCCTCATTTCCACCTCCACCTCAGGGACAATCTAGTACAAAGTCTCTCAAGGATGACCCAAGCCGGCTCTGTCAGCAGGTTAGAGAAGAAGGATGGAGTCTGCGAACTTCTGAGAGCCTTACGCTGGCTGAAGTCTACCTCATGATGGGCAAACCGAACAAGTTGCAGCTGGAATATGACTGGTTGGCTGTCTTGGAGCCAGAAACCCAGGACGCTAGGGAGCAAACATCTGAGTCAAGTGCTGTTCCTGCATGTACCACCTTACACAAGCAGAGACTCCTAAACTGCCTTTTAAAACTCATCTCTACTGAAGTCAATCCCAAACCAGTAAGTAGCTCTTGTTCATGCACCAGATGCTAAACTCTTATTTGATCTGGGGCATAATTGCCCACTCCTGTTTTCATAGTAAATTGGTGACCAGTCTTGTCAAGATCTTGAAGATTCCTGTGTTTAAAAACAAAAAAACCAACACAACCCGGCTTGCTACAGAGTGCAGTTTTCCTCAATATGCTGCATTTGGTTTTTACATTATGTTTTGATTTCTGGTTTACTGTGAGTCTCAATGGTATTACAGTGAACGTTTAATGTGACTGCTGAAAAGATCAGTCATGAGGTTAGGTTGGGTAGGTGCCTTCTATTCTCTCAGGTTCATAGAGCCATAGAACAGCCCAGTTTGGAAGGGATCTTTTGCGGGAAATGGAGCCTAGATGACAAAGTGAGCCTAAATGAGATTAATATTCCACGTGAAAACTGCAACCCTTAATTTCCAATGTTTATATAGTTCAAGTTGCACTAAGTGTAAATGTGAAAAGAATTTTTTTCTTTGGGGAAGCATAGCTAATATAACTGAGTCTGCCACAGTGATTTTTGTAAAAGTTCCTGGACTCTAGGATAGTTGTTTAACAGACCCAGAAAAATATCTTCTTCCTTAGGCAGACAACTGGGAATGAACTTCCTTTCCTTCTTGTGCATTGTAACCAATGCTTAAGATCTGCCCCTACGATGCCTGGGCAGCCATTTCCACCTAGTGCAACTGATGGAAACTTAGTAAAACATCCTTTTAAAGACCAAAAGGACACTGAATTCAGCAGATCTGACTGAATTCCTGTTACGGAGCTACAATGACTTAAAGATACCATTTGCATCGTATTCCAGCATAGGATGCAACACTATTGACAAACACACGTAGTTCTTTGATCTTTCTTTGTTGGTGCAGACTTAACCCCCCCCCGCCAAGCTCCTTTTGATCCTGATTTTATGGACGTAGAATGTAGATTTTATAAATTTAAAACCATCTTTGCTCAGATACAGCTCCATATAGAGACTTTGTTTAAACTGTAAAGACTTTTGGTCTGACATCTTACAGATCTGTGACAATGTCTCCTCTTTTAACAACCCCATGCAACGCTCCAGGCTTGGGGAAGAGCGGCTGGAAAGTGCCCAGAGGAGAAGGACCTGGGGGGCTGGTCGACAGCGGCTGAACACGAGCCGGCAGCGTGCCCAGGTGGCCAAGAAGGCCAACGGCATCCTGGCCTGTATCAGCACTGGTGTGGCCAGCAGGAGCAGGGAGGGGATCGTGCCCCTAAACTGGGCACTGGTGAGGCCGCACCTCGAATCCTGGGTTCAGTTTTGGGCCCCTCACGACAAGAAGGACATTGAGGGGCTGGAGCGTGTCCAGAGAAGGGCAACGGAGCTGGGGAAGGGCCTGGAGCACAAGTCTGATGAGGAGCGGCTGAGGGAACTGGGGGTGTTCAGCCTGGAGAAGAGGAGGCTGAGGGGAGACCTCATCGCGCTCTACAACTACCTGAAGGGAGGTTGTAGTGAGGGGGGGTCGGTCTCTTCTCCCAAGTAACAGCGATAGGATGAGAGGAAACGGCCTCAAGTTGTGCCAGGGGAGGTTTAGGTTGGACATTAGGAAAAAATTCTTTACTGAAAGGGTTGTCAAGCCTTGGCACAGGCTGCCCAGGGCAGTGGTGGAGTCCCCATCCCTGGAGGGATTTAAAAGACGTGTAGATGAGGCGCTTGGGGACATGGTTTAGTGGTGGACTTGGCAGTGTTAGGTTGGACTCGATGATCATAAAGGTCTTTTCCAACCTAAATAATTCTGTGATTCTGGTGACACATGTGACAGCCAGGGATGATGTGATTAAACAATCACAAACTAGAAGGAAGGACATCTCCTTAGACTTGGGGGGAGAGGGATAGAAGAGAGGGAAAAAACTCATCAGTTATTATTTGCAAGTGTTTTCCTGTCACCTTAGCACTCTTAGTGTCTTAGTCAAAGTAGCATAGTGCTCCTGAAAAATAGTGGAGCTCTTTCAGATATGTACCATATCATACATTCCAATAAAAAGAAGTAACATAACCTTTTCTTTTATTTGTCAAATACCACTTTATACTGCCTGTGTTTCAGGAAAAGAGATAGGCTTCTTGCGGCAATGAATGTCGTGGGACTGATAGATATTCAGGAGGCGAGGATGATACTTCCTAATTGAAAGTACTGTAGACTTTTTGGAAGTTATGTCTCTTAAATCCTCTGCATTTCATCAAATAATGACAGGAACCATAATATTTTTGCCACAGGGTTCTTTAACAGAGGAAGGTTTGATTGTCTAGATCCCTGCTATTTTCTCACGATAATATGTTACAAAGCCAAAATGGCCCATTGTGCTGTGGTTCGTTCCTTTAAGTGAAGATTACCAGCATAAAACAAACTGTGGCAAATTGCATTGCAGTCAAGTGTGGGTGGTAGTTTTATGCCTGTGGTTGCACACAGATTCCTTAAAAAGGGAGCATTTCCTAGAAAAGCGTTTAAACAACTTAGTGAAATAACTGGATAGGCCTGGAAAATTAGTAAAGCACCTTGCCATGTGCTTCTTGTTATTGCTGTATTACAGTATGGAATAGGAGAAGGGATGGGAAAAAATTCAATACTGTTGGTCTCTACTTGATAAGAATTAAGAGCAAAATATTTTTGTCCAGATATACTTCCAACCAGAGGAGCTGTGTGGATAATTAGAGTTTATGAAAATTAGTTTAGCACTGGATTAAAACCAACACCTTTTCCATTACTGTGACAAATCTGTGTCTTTGCCTTTTTTTTAATTTTTATTCCCTTTTTATCATGGGGTGGTCCAGCACACTGTGTGAAGCTTGTTGAGTGTTAACCCCATTGTAACATAAATTAATGGTATTGAACTGATGACATTTAACGCTGCTAAATGCACAGGAAGGGAATTTTAGCTGCCCACCACATACATAGAGAGGTATTGGTTAGAGTACTTAAAGATATTGTAGTATGTCAGATTATTTTTTTTTAAGCTTCCTAAGTAGAATGAGTTTAACAATATATTTGTTGTAACATTACACAATATTCATTTAATATGCATGCATTTTTAGACGCCCGAGATGAGCTCTGTTGCCACCTCACCTATAAAGCCTGCTCAAGAGGAGCAGTCACTGACTCCTCCGGGAAAGGTGATTGCCATCAGCACCAGGAGTCCAGGTTGTGCACGAAATCAATCTGCCCTTCGCAACAACAAGACTTTTTCTCCTGGTGCTGCTTCCAGCTCCTCAGGTGAGTATTCATAAAAATCCATTTCAAGAGATCAGACCATTAGTACCTCATACCATGATGAGTTCATCCCAGTAATGTAACACTGGGAGAATGAGTGTTCTTATACTTACGAACTTAACTGTTTCAAAACATTGGTATGTGTTAATTTGCTTTAGAGTTGTCCTAAATTCAGTACTGCTTTGAATCTTGAAAAACAATGCATGTAAATAATACAGTTTACAATCCAGAAGAACTGTCACGAGTCTCTTACAGAAGATGCTGGCATTTGTTAGGAGCTGACTGATACAGGGTATGGGATCTGAAGAGAGCGAAGGCTTACAGAGCAGGAGAGTAAATATATGGTGTAAAGTTTGTTGATAAAATAATTACTGAAAATTTTCTGTGCCATTCTGCCATTATAAAATACGGAATGATTATGAATTATCTTTTTTTTTTTTTTTTTAATAGAAGATACAGCTGCTATAACTTGTGAGCCCCAGCTATGCAGACCAAAAATTTCAGTTCTGTTCTTCAGTCCAGTTGCATTTGCCAGCAAATGTTTTATGACTTTAGAAAAGTCTGTGAAGGTGTCAGGGTTGCTGGGAACAATTGTGATTCTTACTCTGTCCTTTTCACGCCTGTACTGTAAGAAGCAGTGGACCATGAGCAATTTAACTGATGCTGTAAAACATACTTGGTGCTCTCTGTGGTTTTCATTCTAAAATGGCATTATAGCAATTTCATCTTTGTCTAAAGCTTCATTGCACTTACTTGCAGACAAGGACGTACTCACTGTAGTAAAAAGCCAGTAATTTGATAGATCAGACAGATAAATTGTTACATTTCAGTGAGATACACAGGCTTGAAGGACTTATCTTTTTAAATCAGACTTGCAAGTAGAACCAAATTTCCTTAGTATGCAAAATTCATTTTTATGAGGTTGAGGGCAGGAAGGCTCTGCAGAGGGACCTGGACAGGCTGGATCAATGGGCCGAGGCCAATGGATGAGGTTCAACAAGGCNCATGGTTTAGTGGGCATGGGGGGGTTGGGTTGACGGTTGGACTTGATGATCTTAGAGGTCTTTTCCAACCTGAGTGATTCTGTGAGATTGTACTTTATGCTTCCAGAAAATCCTTTCTGAAGCCTTTTAAGTAAGGGTAAGGATCATCTGCTGAGGATACCAGACAGAAACAGCACGAAGATAACAACACTTTGTGTCTGGTCCCCTAGAAACAGATACCTGTTCTGTTTACACAGAGCCTCATTGGTTCAAACCCAAATATAATTGTTCATGTTATTCTTTGATTCGCATCACTGAATTCAAGGAGGGTTGTGTGGTTTAAGGTATCGTACTGAAACACATAGTCTTTAGTGCAAAGTCAGGAAGTGAAAAATGTAGACTTATGTATTCCTGCTTTTGCACAGTACCAAAGATGGCAAAGTTGGCTTCAGCTGAGCAGTTTAGCTTGAACAGAGGAGCAGTGTTCAGGGCAACATTCTACCTAGTTAATTAGTTTAGCTTCTCAGCAGTTCTGCCTGGGGTAATGCACTCAGCTTTGGCCTCAGGTGGTGGCATTCCAGCATGTCAAATGGATACCCAAGCAAGTCTGATATCCTCACCCTAAGTTGTGTTGTTTTGGTAGACAAACTGAATCCCTTTTATCAGCCCTGATAATGGTGTTCTGGATCTAAAATAGGATTGTTTGTGGTGTGGATTGTAACCTTTAGTATACAGTAATTACCAGGCTTCTTTGTATCCTCACATACAGTGCTATTAAATGACTGCAGTAATTTGGCTGTCAGAAAGCAAACTGCTAGGTTACTTTTGGTGATGAGCATTCTAGGTGCATTCCCTGATTTTTGGTTTTTCTCTTTGGGGTTTTTTTAATTAATGATCTTAAAATTAATTTGGCCTTCTTAGTAGAAAATAAAGGTAAGAAGATAGCCTGTGTCCATTCCAGAAGAACTGAAAGTGTTAGTAAACTGACAGCTGCTAAAAAGCCACAGAGCTAGCAGAAGAGACAGAAAAGAGGAGAAAAAGAATCATGCAAAGAGATTTAGGAAAAGTGAAGCAACAGCCGTGATGCAGCATCACCTATAGTGCTTAAAATATCAATATATAATTATAGTTGCATCCCTTTATTGCTTTTTTTAAAGATAATGTCATGTATATTATCTTTAACAATTCTCTCTAACTTCTGGTCAGGTAGGAGGCACAAATTTATATGTTGTTCTGCATTTAATTGATTTTTAGATACATTGGCATGCTGTAATTTTAACTAACCTTTGGAAGAACAGCAGAATCTAGAGCAGTAGGGTCGAGGTGGCAATTTAGTCTTTTAAATAGGAGGAAAATAAAACCTGCAAGGTTTATTTGTCAGGTAAATAAAGTTTGATATTCTTCAGAACGCTTCTTGAATACTGTTGCGTATACCCATCTCTGCATTAGGGTGGCCCAAGCTTGTGCTGTGTTGTCGTCCTGCCCGGGGGGCAGCAGGCACGGCTGAGGATCGTTGCCCACTTTGCTGCTCCCCCCTCGGGGGGAGTCAGGTGCCTGCTGCCTCCCAGCTGAGACCTCCAGCCCAGCAGTAGAGGCTGGAGTACCATGACAAGTATGGGTGCAATTTGAGCATGAAAATAGCCGTTGTCCTCTATTGTTACGAAACCCCCTGTTACATGCGCAGCAAGCACTTCTGTGGAAGAGAAGCAGGTATGCTTCTTGGTTATCTCAGAATGACATACTAACAATACTGGTTTTCATCCTAGCTGGATGCCTGCAGAGTGGGCACAGCACTGTGAAATCCTACAATATTTTTTAAAGTTAAATGTAAATGGAGAAGTTTTACTTGGACCAGATGCCATTATCTCAATGTGCCAAATGTATTTCTAAGACAATCCATTTTTTGGAAGGTTATTTTGGTAAATTGATCCCTGCTCTTTCATTTCTCTGTCACCAGAATCACTTTATTGGGGTTGCACTTTGAATTACCGTGGGGTGGGGAGTGTAAATAAAACATAAACACTGTAGAATGAGTCTGTGTTTGTATTATCTTCCCCTACAAAAGGAATGGTGGATATATAGTTTGTTTAGTGGGAAAGGCCCTCAGGTATTTCTACAAGCTGAATAGATAAACTGGTTAACACAGTCTGTGTGGGGCTTAAAACTGGATGCTTAAATTCTAGTTTCTTTAGTAGCGTAAAATTGCATGTAACCCCCAAGGATTTCAAAGCAAGTGAATGTTTGCAGTGTCCTTGTGAAGCAAGGAAGTAAATACTGTCAATTTGCAGGTGGGAAAACCGAAGTATTGAGAGTTTCATGATTTGAGATCACAAACAGATGGTGGCGGAGCCAGAATCCATAAGTCCCAGCTCTCTGTATGATCCTTCAGTTACTAAATAGTTACTTTCTTTTTGTTTTCACTTTACTTTGTCTGAATTGCTGTTAAAATCTTCTAGGTTTGAGAAACCTCCCTAGACCTCTCTTGGTGGCTGGTCCTTCAAGTTCTGGAAGCACTGATGCAGATGGTGGACTCTTTGCAGTTCCAACAACTCTACCGCCCAACAGCCGCCATGGGAAACTGTTCTTGCCTAGCAAAGAAGCAGAACTGACCTTCCGGCAGCACTTAGACACAATCAGCGTAAGTGAGATGACTGAATGAAAAAAGTAGCATATTGTGCCTGAGCCAGCTTCCAGTAGGTATTACAGGGGTTTTTTGGTTCATCAGAAAGTACAGACTTCCCTATGAAGGAGTGCTTCTAGTGATGCTCAAGCATAACATTATATTAACTGATATTATGCAGATTTTGACTATATAACTATGCTCTGAAGTGACATCACCTCTTTGGACCTGAATCTGAATGCCATCACACAGCCTGATGAAGCTGGTTCACTCTCTAATTAAGTTGCTCCAGCAAATATATTTGCCAGGTTTAGCAAAACTGATATTCTTATTGTACAGCTAATTTTAATACAACCTTATTGCTGTATTTAATTCAAATACTCATTTTATTTTTATATATACAAGCTCAATAACAACTTCATAGCAAGCTGCAGTAGTTAAGTAGTGAAATGGCTTTTTTGGGAGAAAGCTTTGTCTCCATAAAACAAGAAGAAAAAAACAACATTCCTGGTGGAAAATTTTCCTGCTCTAGCAGACAGAATATTCTACTGTCTGAAACATAACACAATATTTTAATAGTTACAACTTTATTGAAAAACAGTTTGGGGAGTATAATTTATTCTGTGTCTGCATGCTTAAAATGCTTTCTAATGCTATTCTTCCTGTTCTTGTCCAGATGCAGTCAGACTTCTTCTTGCCAAAGCCGAGGAAGTTACGGAACAGGCACTTGCGGAAGCCATTAGTAGTACAGGTCAGAACAATTTGCAAAGTGTGAAATGCCTGTTTTGCTTCCTGAATAGGTATCAGTAAGGCTAAAATGATTTGCACTTAACTGAAATTAAAAAGTGAACTTCCCTCATGCATCTGCTGGAAAAGTGAAGCTAAACATACGAAGGAACAAGCATTTTAGTCTATATTGTAACCAACCATGCTATATTCTCTATATGAGGAATGTCAACAACAGGAGTAGTCCAGTGCATGAGGTAGTTTGGAAAAAATAAAAAAGCCCCTCATCTGAAAGCAGGTTCTGCTGTTTGGGCCTGCTGGTACTGATGCACAAGCAGTGTGTTCATGTGGCATCCTGATCTGTCATTGTCAGAGCTGTCAGTGCTGTTGCAACAAGATCCCCCTTTAGATATTTTTTCTGCTTCCTACTCACTAATGGCTGTTAAACTGGGGTGGGTATAAACCTCTGTAGTGAAATAAAACATAACATAATTTGAAAGAACAATGACTGCTGGAAAAAAGTGGGACTTGCAAAGAGCTGTATGGAAGAGAGAGCCTGTTGTCATGGAACTTTGGTGGCAGGCAGGCCTTAACCTCCCTTAGACTATTACTGTGATAACCCAGCACATGCCACTGTGAAACCGCAGGTGGAGAACACACAAGAAATCTAAGACCAAATAATGGAAACTTGTTTTGGGGAAAACAACGTTACCAAGTGTCAATACACCCTTTTGTCTCTTCTGCTCTGTATAAGAGTAGGGGACCTAGAAATTACATGCATACTCTTTTTTGGTACTGAGATATTCTGGTCTATTCAGTTCCATTTGTTTTAAGAGCTCCCAAGTACACAGAGCTGCTTCATTAATTCACACTTGTTTAATTGTAATGGAAGATCAGTTTGCACACAGACTAGATCCATCCTTAAGATCACTGCTGTAATTCTGTGGGAGATTTGAAAATTACTGCAAGTATAATCAGAAGGGAATATAGTTCTAATTAGCATTTCTCTGAGAATTGCCTATGTGGAATTTTTCTCTAATAGTAGTTTACAGAGAAAACGCAATTCCTATGTGTAGCTTCTTTCTCAAGATTACACAGACCCTGTTGCTGTGTCTCTTGCATGATAATACTATTTACATGCCATGTAAATATTGTGCTTATTCTGAAAGGTATCATGAGCTTCTGCGCCTTAGAAGATGAGCTTTACCCTCTGTTCTGTGTTTAAATATGTTCTGGTTTATTGTTGTTTCTCCCACGTAGAGAACACTGCTCCCCAGGCCATCTGGAAATCCATCCCAGCATGTCTGTTCCTTTTCTATCTTATCCAACTCATCCATTACAGGTGAGTCTGCATGTCTTCTATCACTTTTATGCTGCCATGAGATGGACTGGAAAGTGTCCCTTAAAACTGCATAAAGGAATAAATTTCTAAAGAGAGGAAAATATCCTTTCAAAACCATAGTGTCATTTACCAGTTGCTTGAGTCACTTCCTACAGGATGATGGGATTGTTCTCCTGGATCATTGTTAAGCAAGTCATGATTATGATAGAAATTTTTTTCTTTCATTTCCCAGTATTGAAAGCAGGGAAGACTAAGGAGTTCTCTACAAGGAGACAAAATTTTGGAATAAATTACTTAGATAATAATTTTTTTTTCTGTAGGGTGTAATCATTTGTTTAGCTCTTACAATGGACTTTTCTTAGTGTGTGGGATACTGTTTAAATTTCATACAGTATAATTAATATACTGCCCACTTACACTTTTCTGCTGGTACAATGGTAGTATAGGTGATCCCCCATCTCAGCTTAAATCTCAAAATCAACATGAGACAGCTTTAGTAACACAGCAACACTTGCTGTTGCATTTTTGTGATAAGGCACTGGTTAGCTTGCATTCCTATTTCAAGTCTGTTTCATCATCTCCACTACTTGCATTCCCAGAGCTCACTACTGCTTGGAATTTGTTTGCTTCCATTGAACTGTGTTGTGCTCTGCTTTAAAGGTGTTAGATTTCATTTGCTTGAGAGGTATTTAATCCTTCACCCTAGGGAGAGGTTCATTTCGGCCAATCCAGTCCTCACTGACTAAAGCTGCTGTTTCTCGTCCAATTGTGCCCAAAGTTCTTCCAACACAGGCTACCAACCATCTGTCTAGTAAGTCATTTCTTAAACAGAATGAGAGTCATGGTCTGCTGTGATCTGTATGATGTTACATTGTTGGTTTCTAATTCCTACATAAAATCATTAGTGCCTTTGGAAGTTAAAGAAAACAGCTGTGTTAATGATATCTTACTTTCTGTGGCTTTGTGTGACTGCAGAAAGGGAGCAGTCAGTGGTGGGACAGTCTGAACTAGGTTCCTTTGCTGTGTCTAACCTGCAGGCAAAGCAAGGGCTTAGACTTTGTAACCAAAGTTGAGCACTTTTGTGATGTTTTGTTGTAAGACCACTTTGAAAAGGGGTTGTGACATATTTGAAAGAAACTTATAAATAGCTTATCTACTAATGTGGGATTATGAATTCTACAAGAAAAAGACATGCCGGTGTACCCCAAGCAAATACTATCTTGCAACAAAAGAATGGGTCCCATAATTAGAATGATTAGTGACGTGAAAACAATGCCTGCCTCTGTGTTTTACTGAGAGGATTCTCTGTGATGGGAAGACATTCAGATGTTTTAAGTGGATTTTAGAAGATCTGGGCGAGGTTGACCCTGCAACAACATAAGTTTTTTATATTGAGTCTAAATGGCTGCTAGAGGCAAGATAACAAAATAAGGCTATGTTGTTTTTATAGCTCCTCTAGTAAACCATAGGAAATTTCTAGAAATTGCATAACCAAATACTTAACAATTTGCAGGACAAAAAAGAAAAAAAATAGAAGGAAAGGGCAGGGAGGGAGAACTGGGATGTTTGTCTAAACTGTTTTGATATACCTGATAACATGTTGGAACAGGGCAGAAAAATTAAACATTTTAGCTGAAAGAAATGTCATACTTGGTGAAGAGGAAGAACTGATATAGCTAGTCAGATAATTACCATTTTCGCTTTTTACATGTGTTAAGTTTTGGGTCTGAGCAATTTTTAAAAAATAATCTTCTAGAGGAGTCACAACAAAGTAATTGCCTGAAGAAAAGGCTTGTAATGTGCTTTTTGGTTTTTTGTTTCACAAAAGGTGCTATCGACTTGGCAGCTAAAAGTGCTGGAATTATCCCTGGTAGCCCTGTGCCTGTCCTGGATGCAGATGGTTTGTCAGGTGTATCTCCATTGTCACCAGACGGAGTGACCACGGTTGTAACAGGGCAGGAGTCAAGAGTAGCGCATCAGAATGGAGGCTCCATCGCTCCTGTAGAGGTCAGAGTCTCTTGAGCATGCTTTTTGAAGTAGTTAAGAGTCTTGCTCTTTCATTGTGTAAAAAAGCTGTATTAGTGACTCTTCAATGAGCTTGCTCCTGGAGTTTGCTGTTAGACACTTTTATCATGGCAAACCCATTCTATGTTGTACAGTGTGTATTTCGGGGTCGAGGGATCAAATCGTCATCACATTGAACAGATTTCCATCTTACAGAATAGCTTTCAGCTGTGAGACTGTTGAAGTTGGCCATCCAGAAATCTGGGCCTGAAAAGAAATGGTAGCATTTAAATAGAGAGTAATTCAGCAGGGAATCTGGGGCAAAACATGGACTTTTAGGGATGTATTTGGAATGGAAGCTGCTATTTCTCCTTGCCGTTTCTTTCATTGAGACCCAGATACATGTTAGTCCATGTCGTTTTCTCAGGGAGTTGATGGACGATTTTGAAAGGCATGATATGTAAAAAGCGCACGTATAAACGGTGATAGGCACTTGTCTCTTACCTCCCCAGCTACACTTGCAGCATCTCATGTAAACGTTTGCCACTCACATGATTTCTGTTGTGCTTCTAGGGCTCGGGCCCTGGGTGTCGGGTTCCGTTCATCAGCCTGCCAGCACGGCATGAGCAGGAGGCAGTTCCTGATGGTTTCCAGGTAGAGTATGTGTGGAAAGAACAGTTGTATGAAATGGGTAATGTTTTGAAAACACCACTGGTATTACTAGTTAAAACCTTTTGTTCCAAGTAATTGTACACCATTGGTACTGTTTTGTGGGAATTGAAATCTCTAGCATCTGTAGAAATTTAAAGAAATTTAGGAAAGCTGCTTAAGTTCATGTAGGTGCCATTCTCTAAAAAAGCAAAGCTGACAATCTCTGACCTCTGCAGGACAAACAGGTTTTATGTATTTCTTGATACAGCGGAGGAGTTCATAATTGCTCTGCTATATTGCATATGTCTGTTATAGACATCACAAAGAAAGATTTCAGCAATTGGCAGTCCTGCTGCTTGTATGTTGCTGAAGGAGGAATATTAAGACTAAAAGCATGATTGTAATGCCAGCATCCTCTTCAGAGAATCACTTTTCTTTATGCTGGATCCAATATGACATAGATACTTTAAAAGGAACTGTGGCACCACCTAAGTTGTAAGAGTGTTGTTATCCTATCCCCGACGTCCTTCTCCAGTGGGATCCAGGACCTTGTGTTTAGATACTTAAGCCTCAGAACACAGGCTTTTCTTTTTTTCAGTGGAAGCACTTTCCACCCTTCCTGGGACAGGTACATGCAAAAACGGTCAAATTAATTTGATTGGAGAGCATAAAGGAGAGGAACATTTCTTTTATAGCACAGATGTTAGGACATGAGCCTACTAGACATTTATTTGTGGTAATGGAGCCTGAGGTTCTGGTTCTTACTCTCAGGACAGCTTTGTCAGTAAAAAAACACAAACAGTTCTATGATGAGGTACTAATAACAAGACTCCTTAAAAACGATCAATTGGGTTTTGGAAACTCTGGTGTAAAGAGGAGTGAGTTAGCATTTTAAAATATTTATATACTCTTCAAGCAGTTATAGGTTTTTGCCTATACAAAGGCAAATTAATACGTGCTTCTTAACTGTCTTGTAGGTTCATCAAAATCATGTTAATTTTATTATTATGCTTGTTTCTGTTATGTAGGCTGTATTAAATATTCTTTGCAATGTTACAGACTCATTTTTTTCAGATGATTTGTCAGGATATGGGCTGAAGCATGTTTGTTTATGCTTATAGATATTTTTCATGGAAAAAATACAAATTTCTTATATAAATAATATATTCCTAAAATTTTAGGAATATTATCTGCTGGATTATTAGTCCTCTTCCCTCCCCCCCCAAGTCTGATTTTAATCTAATGTTTAGGAGCTAAGGTGTTGCTTTTCAGACAGATTTCCAAGTCCTTCATAAATTTGTGAACAATTAACTCTGTTTCTTGTAACAGGGCACATCAGTCCTTTCTCTGTCAGAACTGTCCAAAACTCCCCTCCAAAATGGTATTTCCACCCCTCCACTTCCCTCATCAGAGGCTTCCAGTACCCGTCTCTCTCCTCCCAATGTTTCTGCTCTCTTGGATATTTCTCTGCCTGGACCACCTGAAGATGTACTTTCTCAAGGAGAACCTGCCACTCAAATCAGTGATTCTATCATTGAAATAGCTATCAGCTCTGGTCAATACAGTAAGTCTGAGCTTAGCTAAAGTCTTCCTATTAACTTAAAAAAAAACCCTGTCATCTTACATGTCAGCAGAAACTTTTCCAGGAAGCAGTTCTTGGGGGTTTTTTGGGTTGGTTTTTGTTTTTTTTTTTTTTTTAATAACTTTTGGAAATAAAATTATGTGTCCAGTATTTATTTTCTGGCATATATAGGTGGGGTTTTTGCTGTTGGGTCGTTGTTCCCCCCCCCACCCCCATAAAGGGTATAAATTGGTGCAGTGTCCTGTAACTTTACCGCATTGACTGAATCAGTGATTCCTGACATTGGCTTACAGGTGAAGGTGTTTCTCTCTCTCCTGCAAAGCTGAATGGCAGTGACAGCTCCAAAAGTCTTCCGTCCCCATCCAGTAGTCCTCAACAGAACTGGATTGCTTCTCCCAGCCATGATCCCCAGTGGTACCCCAATGACTCCACAGACTCGTCTCTCAGCAGCTTGTTTTGTAAGTGTTGGTAGGCGGAGAACTGCAAGATAAAAGCTCTTCCCTTTAACAAAAAAAAAAAAAAAGAAAAAAAAAAAAGAAAAAAAGAAACAAAAAACAAAACAAACAAACAAAAAGCACTGTTTATTAGCAGTGAATCCTTTGGAAAATTGTAAACCCAGTAGGACGTTTGTAGAATTCCTCCCTTACTTCTTGCTTTCATTTCAACAGAGTTGCCTTGAATATATTTTCTTTCTCTTTACAAGTCTGTTCCTGAAAAGATCCTGTTGCTAGATTGGGGCCCATACCTTGGGACAAATAATTCCTTGGCAGTTCTTTGTAGTCTGTTTGGAGCCTGACTCATCAGTTAGGTTAAGACATTTTGGCTGTTCTGCCAAAATGGAAAGATGCCTTTGGCTCTGCTGTTGGAAAAATAGGCTTCGTTCTGTGCTTGGTGAGCATAATCTCAAAGACACAAGATCACTGGGTTTGTTTGGGGTTTGGTTGGTGCTTTTTTTTAATTAATATTTAATGGGACCAGTGTAATGAGTCTCTGTACTGTTAGCAGTATGCTGATGGAGTTCATGCTGGTAACACATAATTTTAAGAGACAGAAGAAATAGATATCTGTCCTCCATTTTCGACTTCCTTGTCCTTCTCTTTATCCTCCCAATTGCAAACATTCAGTGCATTCGGTGCAGTGACTTACCGATGTGCGTGTTCTTTATAGCAAGTTTCATCTCCCCCGAGAAGGGACGAAAAATGTTGCCAACTCCTGTTGGGACTGCCAGTGGCACCTCCTTACTGGGACCCAGCCTTCTGGATGGAAACTCACGGGACTCTTTCGTGTCGCGGTCTCTGGCAGATGTAGCAGAGGTATGTCATCAAATTACATTCAGCTGTCTGCTTCCTTTTTTAGTGCAGTGTTATTGTATATTGTCCATCATACCTTCCTGAGTTACTTAAGGCAAAGATGCTTTGAGATCTCACTTCAGCTTAGTAAACCAGGGTTCCAGTCTTAACAGAAAGATGTAAAATGACTTGAGGGTATACTGCACCAGAGCTGGTGCAAGAAGCTGTTGTGAACTCCTTCAGCCGAGGTTCTTTTTGCTGGGGGAGGCCATGTTTACCTTGTTGGACATATCTTTGTTTTGACAGAGAGTTGTAATCCTTCTGTTTTGTGTGTCCTGCTTTGTAGAGCAAGAATTGAAAATACTAAAGATGAGAGAAGGGTTAATACTGGTGCAACTACAGTACAGTTGGAGGACTGGTAGGAAAAATAAATAGGTCCAGAAGGAAGAAGCAGGAAATGACTAATACTAAGTTACCTGAGAGAATGGCAGAAGGTCTGTGCTGCTGAGTTATTTTCTCTGTTGGTAGAATTTTCCATTTTAAAATCTTTTGAAGGGGTAGAGTGAAGACCAGCAGTTATTAAGGCTTTGATACACTTGAGGATAGAGCTCCCTTTCAGAGGGACGGAGACAGACTGGAGGAATGAGCTGCCTGAATGAACATTGTGGAATTCAGCAAGGACAAAGGCAAAGAAAGTCCTGCCCTCAGGAAGGAATAACCCCAACAGCAGTGTAGGCTGGAGGCTGACTGCTCAGGACACAGCTCTGCTGAGAAGTACCTGGGCATCTTGATAGACGGCAAGCTGAACATGAGCTGGGATGTTGTGTAGCAGCTAAGGCAACCAACAGTGTCATGGGCTCTGCTCGTCAACAGGAGCATAGCCAGTAGATTGAACAAAGTGATGATTATCCCACTCTACTCAACAGCTGCGAGACCATGTCTAGAATATTGCAACCAGTTTTGAGCACCCGATATAGGAAAGACGTAGATAAACTGGAGCAAATTCAGCAAAGGGCCACCAAGATGATCAGGGGGCTGAAGCACCTGCCTGTGAGGAAAGGCTGGTGGTACTGGGCTTGTTCAACCTGGAGAAGGCTTGAGGGTGGGAGGGACCTAACTGCCTGCCAGTACTTGCAGGGAGGTCATCAAGAAGATGTAGCCAGGCCCTTCACAGAGTGGTGATGCATGGTCGGAGGAACAGGCAAAAGCTGAATTGAGAAGGGTTCTGACTACATATGAAGAAAAAACTTTTTCACCCTGAGGACAGTCAGGTAGGGGAACAGGTTGCCTAGAGATGTTGTGCAGTGTCTGTCTTAAAAGCTTTTTATGACTAACATGGATAAAGCCCTGAGTAAGCTCATCTGTCCTCCTAGGTGACCCTGCTTTGAGCAGGAGGTTGAACTACAGACCTCTTCAGGTCCTTTCCAGTCTTAATTATCCTATAGTTTACAGTCATTGACTCAGTGTAACATCATGTACATTTTAAGTTTGTGTGGGCTTGCCCTGGAGGAAGAAAAATGTCATTCCTCCATTGCCCTTTGGATTTGGATAAGGAGGTTCTGTACAGACCTTGCAACCAGAAGCTGCAGCAAGCTCATGCTGTTTTAATATGCCCTTGGCAGCTTCAGACTCCACACGCAGCTCCACTTCCTGGCATAAATATGAAGATTCTGCTTACTTGGTGGTGAGAATCTGTCAAGGTGTGTGTTAATTAAAGGAATATATGATAATTTGTGTGGATTTGAAGTGACATTGCAGCCCTTGATCTTGGAAACTGCCTTCAGAGGAAATGGATAAGCCACCATTTTAGGCACACCAGAGCAGCTGTTGTGGCAGATGGGGGGTTGTGTGGGAGTCTTCAGAGGAAGCAAGTATAATTTAAAAATGGCTTTAATGATGGGAGAATTTTGAAAGGCCTTTTATTAAGTGTGCTGCAGAATCAAGTTTTATTTACAAATGCAGTTATTATATAGAGGTAATATCTATAGAGTTTTTGTACATCTAGTGCACCTTAATGCTGAATTAAGGATAGGCAGGCAAGGCCCATTGAGACTATAGGTTTGGTATTTTTAGAGGCTTCCATTTAGCCATGGACAAGAGCTATTCTCTTAACTCAGATAAGTGAGATAAAGCATATCTTTCATAGGAGGAGAGGGCTGGGAACGAAGATGAGGGAGCCAAACTCTTCTCAGGACGAGAGGCAGGGGGACAAACTGAAACGCATAAAATTCCACCTGAACAAAAGAAAACCTTTTTAATGTGAGGGTGGTCAAACACTGAAACAGGTTGCCCAGAGAGGTTGTAGAGTCTCTACTCATAGAGATAATTCAACACCTGGCCGGACAAGGTCCAGGGCAACCTGTTCTAGCTGATCCTACTTGAGCAGGATGGTTGGACAAAGTGATCTCAAGATGTCCCTTCCAACCTAAACAATTCTGTAATTCTGTGAAATTTCCACTGACGTGTAGCTCTTCTTTTCTCTCATGTCTCTTCTAGGTGGTGGATTCCCAGCTGGCTTGCATGATGAATGAAAACAGCATAGATTACATATCTCGTTTTAATGACCTTGCCCAGGAACTGTCAATACCTGAGCCAACCCGCAGGGAAATTCTGTTTGATGGAGGAGGTGGTGGTCCCCCCATTGGGGATCTCTCACAGTGAGTGTATGAGACCAGCAGGCTGGTGTAGACTGTTCAGCTAAAGTTGGAGCTTGCAGCGCTGGATCATGGCAAGGGCAGGTTGTGGAGAAGCAGCTGAGGCTCAGTTGTCCCTGTATTGTGTGCTTGTTTCTAGAAGAGAAGCATTGTCTTCAGAGGTCTGAAGAAGTACTTGCAAGTCCTGGAATGTGCAATATACTGGGAACAACAAAACATGGAATAGTATTTCAAGAAATGCTGTGTCCCCTGCATCAGTGATATATGATGGCAGGTTTATGGGACAGTCCTGGACTTGTACTTTGGAATGGCCTGAGCAAGAAGCTCAAGCAGGGAAGGGTATTGCCAGAAGCTCCCCTACGTGAATTATTTCTTGCGTAGTAATCAAAATGCCATTATTTGGGACCCACATTGAAGTTGTGGAGGATGAAGGGTGGGGGTGGGTGTAGGAACCATTTTGCATCTTGACATGTCCTAGTTGGCACTCTTTTTATCAATCAGTCAAACTGAAGTTTCTTGCACTCTCTTCAAAGGCGCTGCAACTCTACAATGCTTCGTTTTTATAGACCATTCTGTTTCTTTGGATATGTTTTGTTGTTCAACCATTCCAGCAGGGGTATGTACCTGCTTTCTTATTTTGTAGGGGAGCTCTGATTCACCCTACTCCCAGATTGCATGGATCCTTTGGGAGTTTCCTCTATTTTTAAACCCCATCACATGTCACAATCATCATCATTCTGACTGCACTTGTATTCTCCACCTTTGAGATTCTTCATCACATTGCACAGTTCATCCCATGAGTGGGAGAGTGCTTTTTTGCTTTCCCTGAAGAACGGTTGCTTTTTAAGTCAGGAAACACTGCAGAAGAGCTTACTGGAATCACTATGAAAGCTTTGTCATAATTAGTCTTGGCTTTGCTGGAAACCTGTATATATTGCCATCTTTCTTCACAAAAACTAAGGATTTACCTGGGAGAGGAAATAGGAAAGAATATTGTAATGTATAGAAACAAATAATATGTTAATGCTAAAGTTGTTGAGATCTGTTTTGTGTCATGAAGAGGAGAGGTGTCAAGTCCTAGCTTAATCCCTTAGTCCTTCCTTATTTCCTCTGTGTTCTGTGAATTCCAGGTGCTCTGTAGTACCTCAGGGCATCATTTTTCATTATAGTCACTCCCAGGCACTGGTGGATCTGGTACTCCCTCTATTAAATCCCTATGCATTTAATGTTCGTATTTTAATATTTGCAAGACCCAGGTCCTGATACCAGTGGGTTCAAAGGAATATAAAGTTACTTTCTCTACAGCTGGTTGTCCGTCAATTCTACTTTATAACTCAGGAGACTTTTCCTATTTCCTTTCCTACCGGTCATGAGAGAGAATACCTTTATTGTGCCCCTTTTTTAAGCACTTGTCTGCTTCTTCAGTAAGAGGATGTCCCTTGGCTGTTTTAAGTAGCTCTGAACTTATCCAAGGGGCTAGTCCTATATAAACGTCAACTTTCTATTATTAATAAATAAACAAAACTTCTCCATCTCTTAGGCTATTATCAGGGGTTCATTTTCCCAACTTGCACTATACTTGGTGGATGTAGTTCTACCTGCCTTTAGCTACTTTTACAAGGCATTTGACTGGGAGTTTGTTCTTGTAACCTTGCTCACGATGCACTGATTGGATTTGCTGTTTTCCCAGTCACTTTACCCTGCTTTATGTAGATTATTTTTTTAACTGCTATATAGTTTGCCTTACGCTTTCTGTCATTCAGAGAAAATGTAACAAGTTTTCTGATGCACCTTTTGTGTGGCCCAGAGCAACCTTCCTGATTTCATTCAAAAAGTAGTGAGATCTGGATGACATTCCAAGACCCCGCATATCAGGTTGCTACATTCTCCTCTTTGACATAGGAACCATACAGATGTGTAAGAACAGTACAATTGGATGTTCCCGACAGGGAGGCAAACCTGTATTACTAGCAAGAAAACAATCATGACTAGAAGAATGGAGAATTTCATACCTGTGGGCTAATGTCCTATTCTAACTGCTTGTCATGTGGGATATTAAGTCCTTCTGTCATTATTTCTCTTCCATTGTTCTTACAGAGCCTTGTTTGAGAATTCTGATGCAATTATCATGTAAACCTAGAATATAAGCAGTTGAAGGCTGTCAGAAAAATGAATGCTGAGGAGTGTATCATTCTGAGCACCCACCCTTGGTATGGAGAGGATACTCATTAATCTCAAGAGTCATTCCCTCTAAAACTTTCAAGTTTCACTTAGAGTTGAGCTGTATTTTGGTTCAGTCTTTCCCAGATTGTTTCCTCTTGGTTTTGGCTTCTTATATCAGTAATGCTGATTATCCTAAATGCTGTACCTCCAAAAACCCTTTGGACTTGCAGGACAAAAGTAGAGGGCTCCTACTGTGGCTGTGCATTACAGGACATGCGGGAGGAGATGTGATACATTCTAATCAAGTACTGTATAAAAAAATAATCTGAACTTTCATTCTTAAACTTCTGAATATTGAAAGACCAGCCTGATGGTCTCCAGTGTATTTAGGTAGCTTGACAAACATTTCATCTTCTGTACCCATGCTGGTAATGGAGTGTTTTGACTCTTAGGTTGCCTAGAACAAGTGCCAGTGTGGCTGCATCACATGGCAGAGCACTTCTTCAAGGTCTGTGAAGACTTTCTGTGGTCTGATACAGGGAGCTGTCACGCTGCCCTTTCTCAGCCCATTCAGTTGCCACAGGGGAGTAACAGAATTGCAGAATGAAGTCAGCATAGTGGCTATTTTTAATGATGCCATGAGATCAGAAAACGTTAATATCCTGTACCTTTGCAAGTAGACTGGGACCACCAAGTAATAACAAATTGGAAATGACAGAGGTCAGTTCAGCACTCAGAATTTTGTGGTTAGAAATGTGTTTGGCATCAGCCTCTTAAAAGTTGTTATAAAACAGAATTTGGTTTCAGAAATGTAATGCTTTGGAAACTGCAGTTTAATAATAAAGCCCTTTCAGGACAAGTAAGTCTTATCAGGGAAAAACTTGAAAATAACTTAGATCATTGTGGTAATTTTGAATTGATGCAGAATTTGTCATCCTTATTATCTGAAAGGTCACTTAAACACACCTCTGATTCCACCAGTTCTAGATTTTAGGTGGATGTGCTTTACAATACTAATCATCATCAGTTTGTGCCTAAGACTGCTAAGCGAAAAATGGGTGGGGGGGAGGGAAATACACACACACACACACACGTATATATACAATAACACACACATACATATATGTATGCTTATGTGTGTGTATGTATATATTGGTTTTTTTGTAAAAACACAAAACTCTTTCAGTTTTAATTATTTCAGCTTCCCCAACAGAAGTAACAAAATCCATAACAAAATCCGTAACGATGTCAGCCTATCCTAAGCAAACATTCAAGCAAGTTATACTGAAATGCACACAGGATTGTTTTTGAGGTAAATATGACTTTGTTAGCTTAATAGCTTCTTGGGGCACTGTAAGGTGGTTGGAGAGGACAAATGGACACTAACAACCTCCAGTTCTAGTATTAATTGCTTTAAGCTTTCCCCGTGTTGGTTTACTGACTATATATAATAAGGAAGTTCCGAGTAGTTCAGCAAGGTGAATGGCAGAAAATTCAGTATTTGTTGTCATCATAGTTGGGTGAAAAGCAGTACTACATCCTGAGAATTAGATCTGCCCATGTGTGCACTAACTGGGTTTTCTGCTGGGTGTTGCGTCCTGATTACCCACACAATTCATTTTATCATTTATCACTAAATCTACTAAGCATAGGAATACTAATTGTTTTTAATATGGCATTGTTAAGCCTTTTCTTGACACCCCTCTTTATATTTCTAAATTTAATTAAATGGCTTGGATCAAATCTAATCTATAAAGACATCTCATTTACTGACTCCGCAGATCCCAGAGTGGAAATTAAGTTGCATTTTGTTTTTTACACTCAGACTTTGGATGCATTTATAAGGAAAGTACTGCACTTTTTTTTAACCTTTTCAAACCTTTGAATCTCTTAATTTCACAGCAATTTGTAAATGTTAACTAAGTGAAACCTTGGCAAGCACTACGGCAATAAGTTATCATTAATTATTGAAACATGATAACTGCTTTAGAGCTTATGGTTCTGGCAGCAAAATTTAATGCTGTTTCTTTTAATAATAGTTAAGCCATATCATCTAAGGTTTCTGGCTTGAGATGTGAATTTGTTTTATAGATTATAAATATACCTATATAGTGTATGTATAAAGCAGAATGCCTGTCCTTACTGATTATTTTTTGTACCATATTGTAAATTATATTATTTATTCTTTACCAATTTTGGAAAAAGGTGTTTTGGTTATTTAATATAATATACAAAAGCTGTTAAACTTCCTCTGTTTAAATTTCCAATTCAACTTGTAAAGCTGTTTTTATTCTTGTGCATAAATACATACTAATACTTGGTCTAACTTATGTCCAGTGTGTTACTTGCCATTCATTCCCTATCAGATTTTTCCATTTAACCTTTATTTACATAACAATGGCCCCGGGGCGGGAGGGGGCATGCAAAAAATTTGTCTGTAAGGCCAAGCCTTCCAAGGTGAAATTCTGGTTTCAGTGAAATCAGTGGCATAAATTCCATTGACATCTCCCATCCCAGAATTTTTGTGATTTGCACCACGGCAAGAGGTTTTGGCTGGGGTTTTTTTTGCTTTACAGCTTCCATTCCCAATAGTATCCGCTAACTGAGCGTCAGAAACGGGTCAATGGTGACCAGTAACAAAGGAAAGAAAACAAAAACAAAAAAACCCAAACAAACAAACAAACAAACAAAAACCACAAAAACATGCAAAAGGGTGTGTTAGAAAGGGTATTGTATATCTTGGTGTGTTTTTTTTTTTTCCTTCACAGCTTCAGATAAGCAGGAACTTAGTTGTAGAGGTTGTATTCAGGCCATCATGTTTTATATAGCTGCTACCAGAAAAACTTTTCCACCCTGGGGACTAGTCAGGCAAGGGAGCAGGTTGCCCGGAGAGGTTGAGCACTGTCTGTCTTCAGAGCTTTCGAAGACAGAACTGAATAAAGCCCAGAGGAGGCTGGTCTGATCTAGCTCACCCTGCTTTGAGCAGATTAGACTCTAGACCTGAGGTTCCTTTCCAGCTGAATTACCCCGTGATCTATGTCATTAACTTAATTCCTTTTTGTACACATTTAGGATTTTGCTCTCTGCAGTATACAATGGCAGCTTTAGTTTAATTACACATTGAGAAAGTGCAAAAGTGTTGTTAAACTAGACAATAAGAAATTAAGAACCTTTTAAAAAGCTCCACAAAAACCTTATTAGTAATATTCTTTGATGCTTCCTTTCCATCCAAAGAGGACTCATCTCTACCAGCTGTGTACTGAGAAAACTGGACTGTATGACCAAGTTGGAGCTCTTTTTGTGCAGCTTCTCACCTCCACCATGCTGTAACAAAGTCTCACAGCTAAGAGTCCTTCAGTTCTCCTGCACCTTATGTCAAAGCTGGTACTGAATCCTACCACTTTCTTGTCTCTCAAATCATCTAACTTTGCCCTTAATGACCAAAACTTAACGCTGTAAAAACAGAAGGAATAAGTTGGAAGAATGATTAAGAAGAATTAAGTAAGAAATTAAACAAAGCAAGATGCTGCAGCTAAAGTACATATTTTTAGTGTGTTGGGTTTTTGTTTGGTTTTTTTTTAATCCTTCAAGACAAAAGCAGCAATATGGCTACCTATAAATTTACTTCTTGGCATATGGAATGCTGTGAAGCCATTAAATAAAATCTTCAGCTGAAAATGTTAACTTGTAATGTTACTATCAATCAAGAACGTTTGGTTAAAAAGGCCATGCAAGTGTTGGCTCCTTGACTGTAACTGTACCAGCTCCTGCAAGCGCTGGTTCCTCAAGCGGAGCCGCGCCAGCCCCGCCGTGCCCAGCTACTCCGGGAAACCGATGGCTTCAGGCGGCGGTTGCCCAACTGCTTCAGCTGCAGCCCGCAGAGCTGCGAGCGCTGCGCGGGCACCGTTTCCCGAGACAGGGAGAGCGGTGGATCACGGCGGGTGGGTTGTTTGCCATCAGATTAGACGCTGGGGTCGATCACCGTGTGGCCTCCCCACCTGCTGCACTTCCCCTCCTGACGAACCCGGGTGAAGCTTCGGAGGTTCCCCACAGACGCCGCGCTGAAGTCGTCAGGTTATAAGGTCTCTCAGGTTATTCTTATGGTGGTCTTTTTTTCGCTTTACAGTGACGTTTTTGGGTGAAATGCCCATATAAGGCCCGCAGGGGCCTGGCTGCACGGCCGAAGCACAGACCGGAGCCGACCCCTCCCGGGCTGTCGCGGCCGTTTGCCACGGGGCGCCACCCCGCAGCGCGCAAAAGCGGCCGCCGTGGCCCGAGAGGCCGGGCCCGCTGGGCTCGTCGTGGGGAAGGGTCTTCACGCTCCGGAGCCCGCCCCCGGGAGCGGGCGGCTGCCGCCGGGGCTGCGGAGGGGCGGTTGCCGGGCCGCGCCCCTCTGCCGGCCGCTTACCCGCGGGCTGCTACTCCCCTACCTGGCCCTTTAAATGCCCTCCCGCCGCTCGCCCCACTCCGCCTCTCAGCCAATGGCTCTGCCGTTCCCTCTGACGGACGCTCGATCTTACCAATGGGAGACGGCCAGGATTAATGACGACGCGGGCCCTCTTCAAGCTTCCCTCCCTCTGCGGGGCTCACCGGACAGGCGGGATATCGAAAGGGCGGGCTGCATTCGATAGGCTGCTCGACGTGATGGACAGATGGGTCAGCCAACGGTAGGGCAGGGCGGGCCCGCCGGCGCTACCTGCGGTCCCGGCAGCCGAGGAGGAACGCCGCGCGCGGGGCTGGAGCCGAGCCGTCGTCTGCCACCATGTTCCAGGGCCCCGAGGCCGACTCGGCCAAGCCCAGCTCCAGGTGGCGCAGCGGGGGTGGATTGGCGGTGCGGGGGTGAAGGGGGAAACGGGAAGAGCCGTGCGGCGGCGCAGAGCCCGCGGCGGGGCTTTGTTCGGCGTGAAGGAGAGGTGCGGGCTCCGGCTGAGGGCGGGGGCTCCGGCTGGGGGCCGGGAGGCAGAGGGGGCAGGGGGAGGGTGTGCTCCGGCTGAGGCGCGGCGCTGAGGGGCGGGAGGCAGAGGGGGGCTCCGGCTGAGGAGAGCGGGTCCCTACTGAGGGGCCTTTTCGGCCGCGGTGGGCGGGAACGCCGCCCCCCATCCCTCCGGTAGCCGCTGGGGCTGGAGGCCGGCGCGGGGCGGCGGAGCTCGCCGCCGGCCCAGTGACCTTGCTGTGCCTCAGGTTACCTCTCCCGCGCCCCGGGGGCTGGGGGATGGCGCCGCCGCGCTCCCGGCGGTACCTGCCGCCTTGGGCTCGGGGCCACGCGTGGGGCACGCGGAGAGAGAGCGGGCAGCGCCGGTCCCCGTGGGGCTGCAGCGCTCGGCGCCAGGCCCCGGCCCGCCGGGTGGGGGGGTTGAGCTCCTGCCCGGGGTTACCGAGCTGGAGGGGGCGGGTCTGGGTCCTGAGGGCTCCCGTGCAGGAAGAAAGGCCTGGCGCTGTGGAGGCCCTCCTTCCCTGTGTTTGTGCCTCCTCGAGGAGGCAGGAGGACCTGCTTACTCTCTGTGAAGCTTTGAGAGGATCCAACACAAACGCCTGCATAAGCAGATGTTATCTTGTTTTCGCCTTATGAAGTTGAAATATATTGTTATACTTGGACGAGGGCGTATGGCCTAATAACTTGGCGCTGGAGTGATTAATCCATCTGCGAGGTAATCATGTGGTCGGTTTCGAAACTGTGTAAGTTTGCCTTTTATTCCAGTCGCTCTAAGCTATGACCTGGTTTTAAAAGGCTTCTGAGGATGCTCTACGCTTAGTATAGTCTCTGAGAAGCTTCTGTTTGAAACCGTGTTTAACTCATAAACTGGCTTTCTGGATAGAAGCAGACCATCATAACTTTTTAGTTAACAGCAAGCAAAGGTGGTCTTGTTACAGCTTGTTCTCTGGCATTGTGGCCGTGTTTTCATCGTGCCTGAGAACAAACTATAGCAATACGCACTGCTGTGTAAACAGACCCGGCATAGCAAGCATGCATACTGCAGCACTGCCATACGTTACGTTATTGGATTTTATAGAGAGGTCTCTGAGATAGTGACTATTGACATACAGCCTGTGCAGTCAAAAGCAAAAAGTACTTGGTTTAAGGACACTTTTTCCAGAGCTTTTTCTATTCGTTTCCTAGACAAAACTTTATTTGATGATAATGCAAATCCTTTTGCAGTTCTTGATGTGTAGAAGTTTTTCTAATTAAAACTGAGCCTAATTCAAAGTCTTTGCAGCAACCACCAACAGCTGTGGAAGTGGGGAAAAATAACTCTTCCTAATGTGAAGATCTTTGCGAGGAAATTATAAACAAATGCTTTGCATTTTGAGAACTTCGTAAGACCGGGTATTACTGTTAGAAATATATTATGCTAAAAATATTTTAAATGAAAGCTTCCACTTAAATAATTGTCCAGTGAGATGTATCTCTAATGATCCAGTTAATGTGTACAGTGATAAAGCAAACAACTAGTTTGCTGAATCAAATTAACTTCCTAGTTTTATTTCATTAAACTTGAATAATGACACTTTGTATTTTTAAGGAAGTTTTGCTTTTCCAAAATAAAATGAGGAATTACGTGTCTAAAAGTTGCTTTTGCTCTGAAAGCAAAGCAGGACAGAATTGTATCGTTCTACTGTTGGTGCAACACTGTGAAGATGCATTGCTTTTATATGTCCTCAATTCGTCTAGTATGTGAGCAGTTTCACAGCTGCTGTATAGAGCTGACAATATTAAATGTAGCCATCTTGGAAATGTAATACGTGTTCCCCTCCTCCCCATCAGTGTTATTGCAGAATATTGCAGCGCTTTCAGATTGAGAGCGTTACTGACTTAACAGAGCTTTCTGTTCGTTTATAAGAAGAGTGAGCTATTTAATGAGCTGTTGAGTTTGTATTGATCCAACAGCAGGAGTGTCCCCAGTAACTTCCTGGTCTTGGCTTTAGAGCCTGGTGTTCCAAGGCTTAACACCTGCGTTCTGCTAGTTACCTTGGTGTAATGCAACTCCTATTTTACCTGCTTTATTAGAAGTGTCTGAAAACTAGTAGGACTTCAGTGTTTAACTTTCAGGCAGAGTTAAAAAAGTAAGTAAATATTTATTTGTATAGCCAGTGTCTTGAAGTAATGGATAAGTCTTGGCACCTCTTCCGTAAGTGGGCTGCAAGGTTTAATGAGGAAAGGGTATTCAAATTCATGTGTGTTAGAAGGTAGGAAAAAAAGACCACAAGAACTAATGAAAATTCTTCAAGCCTGCCAGAAGAGAACGAAGCAATTAGTAGAGGCTTTTAAACTTACAGGGTAGGGTTCTTAATTTAGCTGTTCTAGATGAATTGACAGACTTCTAGTCTACTGGAGGGGAGAGGGAGAAGAGGCAGGTTTGGATTGCGTAGAAAACAAAGGGTTTTTTTCATTATTGTTTAAAAGAATAAAACCACACCTTCCCTTCCCCCACCCCCCTGCGAAGGAAGAAAGAAGATCTAACTTATCTGGCTACAAAACACAAAAATATGTCTATGTAAACTGGCATAATACCAACATAAACTAAAATTACTATAAAGTATAAACTAAAATTACTATAAAGTGTATGTTGAATTTCCTTGTACTCTGTTGAAGCAGTTCACACTGGCTTATCAAGTTTAGCGTGCTGTTTTCCTTTGGTGGGATTTACAGGCTAAATCTTATTTTCTTACTCTGTGTGGGAGACCTGCACATCTCGCTCTGATCTAGAACTGAGTGACACAGGAGTACGAGGAGGACAGCAATGCTCTGGAGGCCACACAGCAAGAAAATAGCTTTGTATTCTCCCCAGTGTTTGGCTGAAGTGAAGGAGCGCAAAACCCTGTCCTCTTTGCTGTCATAAGCTGGAAGACCTTGTTGCTGTGCTTCAATATTATTTTTGGTAATTCCTGTGAATGACTTAGTTATCTGACTTTGCATTAGTTGGAATTTTATGGACCCGGCGGTGCAGTCACTTGAAAGTCTATGGATTATTTGGGGGGTTCCTAGCAATTAGAAGTTTCTGAAATTGAGGACGCAAATCCATTTTGTGTATATAGAGTCAATACATGCCTTTGGGTGATGCTGACAGAAAAGGTCACCTGTTTGCTGATTTCAAAGTGATCAAAGCACCTCAAGTGATGCCTCTGACTTGCACATTGCAACAGTAGAGTTTTCTTAGTAGGTATACTGAGCTGAAAATGGGAGGACAATATAAGATTAATCACTGTTGGATTTCTTTTGTTGCTTAATTAAGTTTGTTAACTGACTAATCAAGACCTTTAATCTTAAAATGGGGTTTCTTTAGAATTTTTTTATGCAATGGATCTTAAATCCAGTTGCAGGACTGAGAAGTAATTTGATTCTTATGACTGGTTGTTTTTCTTAAACCAAAAGAATCTGAATGTAGTTATTTTGTTATTCCCTCCTACGCTTGTAGGCATGTGTTAAGAAAACAGCATGGTAAATGGAGTGAATCTATAATTTAAGAAACTCCATCTGTATAAACTAGATTTCTCTTCCTTTCAATCTCTTTGATAGTGTACTTAGATTAATATACTTAGAACTCAAGAAAGACTAGATGTGTTAAAAAAATAGCTGAAAAGAATGGGTAAAGTCAGAAATCACTTAAATTATATGAGGGACACTAGCAGACCTACTTGTTTTAACAGGAGCCTCTTCCCAAACTCCTCTAGTCTTTTTTTTTTTTTGATTGTTCCCTTTTCTCTTCCTTCCATCTTCCAAGTTTGAATGCTTAAGCTGCCTCATGATTTGTGGACTGTTGTGAATGATCGAAATACATAATTTGCCTGTATGATGTCAGTTTTAATAGTAGGTTTGGATCTTCTAAGATATGCAGAAAGCCTATAGCATAGTTGGATCTGTAGTCTGTTGGACACTAAATTGTAAATAAACCTTCTGCTCAGATATGATCTTACCTGTGCAGTGGACAAGGCAGTTGTCCTGGCTATTGAAATTGTAGTTATTCCCTCAAGCTAAAGGGTTCATTAAATCCACGGTTGTACTAAGGTTTAAAATACTGAAATTGGCCAGTAAAGGCAGTCTCTCTGGCGCTGGTTCTGACTATATAAACTACTCACAGGCTAAAAGAGGAGCTTTTCCTCCTTCTTCCCAAAGAGAATAGAACTGCTTTGTGCATCCTGAGATCTGAAATGCTGACAAAGCTCATTTTTTGACAGGGCAGCCAAATATCTCTGCTTTTGTGAAATTAAATCTTAGAGTTAAATTGGGGTAGATCTTGGCTCCGAGAGGAACCTCTTCTTATGCCTGGCAGATATCTAACCTGAAATGGCTTACTTCTGGCACAGATCTATGCAGGGGATATGTTGTATTAATTCACTGATGTTTGAATTCTGTTCGGGTAGAGTGGGATAAAGATCTTGCAATTTATAACCTTTACTTGTAAAAAGTAAAGGTTAGTTTAGGTCCCAGATCAAGTGTTTAGATTGGAAGAGGTATAATTCACCTACTACTTTTGCTCAGCTGATTGTGGGTAATTGGTCAAGTAGACATAACTGTAAAGATTGGTTTTGATACTTAGGTATTCATTGCTTTCCCATGCTTTTTTTGTTAATTTTCCAATTAATTCCACTGATTCTACTACCATATAGTGGTTCAGTTCCCTTTCAGGGCAGGACCTGAAGCCTGTTGACCAAGACATAAGTATTAACTGTGGACTTATTACTTACGAACAAGCATGACTTTTGGTAGGTTTTCAAGAAGTTTGTCCATTTCTATTGTAACCTCCAGTTTTTATGAGGATCTGTTTGATATGGCTCTGGTGCAGAGCTTTGGTTGTAATGAATTTGCATTTTGACCACTAAAAATTTGGCTTCTTGGCATTCCACCTTTCCATTCTACACTCTGCAGTAGCTAATATGATAACTGGTGGTTGAAACTAGCAAATTTTTTAGTAGTTATGAAATGTCTGCTTTTATTTAAAAGTCGATGGGTTTCAATTGTATCACAGATGCAAAGTTGGTGCGTGCAATTTAGCAGAAAGTCTGATTCTGTAATGGTTATTTTTAAAATACTAACCAGAGGCATATGTCTTCTCTTAATCTCCTGTTGCTTCTGGAACACCAGGGATAGCATAGCCGTTTGTTCTGGTGGCACTGTTATGACCATTCCCAGTAATCGTAGATAACATAATGATCAGATTGACTGACTAGGAGGCTGGCAATATTTGTGCTGAACTTGAGAATATTTTATTAGAACAGCTCTTGAAAAGTAGCTACTTCGTGGACATAGCAGAATTACCTGAAGTAAGTTCAAATATATATTCATAACATACAAGGGAGAATGGGGAGGGGACATCAAATATGTTGAATGCTGTAAATTCCAAACAAACTTTTGTCTCTTGCTTCTTCCATTCTGCAATGTGTAGGGTATTGAAGCCCCCTGGAGGAGGTTCTAGCAATCTCTTTGGGAGTACAGAAGAAATTTCTTCTTCAGGCAGGCCACACCGGATGGCATCCAATATCTTTGGAGCATCAGAAGAACCTCAAAACATTCCAAAAAGAACAAACCCTCCAGGTAAGAGCAGCTACCTCCTTCAGTGCAACTGGGCTCTGAATTGCAGCACAGAACTGGTTTTGTATTCCTAAAGTGGAACACTGTGATCTGTCTCTTTATGTTTCACTTTTATAAATTGAGTGGGGTTGAACAATACATCTATTCAGACTTTTGAATATATGAATATTTCAGTGATCTACATGTTCACAGACTTTTTAGCACATCATCCAAGTCTAATTCTTTCCGAGTTGAGGTCGGGAAAATGATGAAAGGAAACTGCTTCTATTCTAGAGCTGTGTCATCAGTTAGCTGCAGTGAGTACAGCTGTGAATCTAAGATCCTCTAGTGAATTCTTGTAACAAAGGATTTCAACTAATATCTTCTGGCAAGCAAAAGTAAGTCTCTAGGCAGTAGGGTTCTAGAAGTCTTTGAAATTTTTTTTTTTTTTAAATATACTGTGGTAAAACTAAGTCATCTAGAAAAAAAAAAATCTAACAACTGCCTTGCAGGGGGAAAAGAAAGTGGTATTTTTGAGGATTCTAGTTCTGCTCAGCCTCGTCCACGCATGAATCCACCTGGTGGGAAGACAAGCGATATCTTTGGGTCTCCTGTATCTACCAGTGTTGTGCGAGCACACCCAAACAAGCCTAAGGTATTTGTACTTCTTTTGCTGTCAAACCAAGGAGCTAGCAGCTCAGCGAGTCGTCTTACAGCCTTGTCACAAGGCAATGCCTGTATTCTTTTTAAGATGACAGACCTGAATTATGCATAGGGTAACTTCAAATTAGACGGTTATTCCCAAAGTCTCTTTCTGATAGCTTGTTATCTTTGTTATATCAGATCTCAGCATGCTCTGTAGTTTGCAGTAAAACTATTAATTAGGCTGCGGGTGTATGTTCAAAAAAAAAAAAGAGAGAGGAAATGCTTCTGAAGCCTTTGGTCTTCCTTGTGAGTGAGGTACAGCTGGAGCTCTTGGCACACAGCCAAGAGGCATTTCAGCTAGAAAGGGAGAAGATACTTCTCTTTATTCTGCAATTTGGCAGAGGTGATCTTGATACCAATTCTGGAAAGTCTGTGAACACCAGTGAGCTACAGTCATAAATCTTCATGTGGCCTGGCTGTGCCCTTCACCTCTCTTAAATATATGTATCTACATTCAACATGAAAGCACTTTAGCAGGAGATTAAGCTTAAGTGATCGACAGTGAAAAAGCTAACTCAAGATCAGCTTTGAGTGTCAGCTCCAGCATGCACTTGAGTTTATGATGTCAGACAAAAGTGTGTCTTGCTATATCAGTTGTTATTTTTTGATCTTAAAGCTGGGAGTGTAGTGTAATAGTTGGAGAGGTTTGTAGTTATGACCAAATCTAGTTTTGGGAAAAGGGAGGATACATTGCCAATTACTTTATTTCTGTATTTAAATGCTCTATATTTGGATTTGCAACCTGCTGCCTTATTCTAAGTAGATACTATTAAGTGAGTAGCCTCTATGTTGGCAATGTTTTTGACATGTCAGATAGCATGTAAACTTAACATCCCATGAAACACAGCACACTGTCTTTGTGCTGAAATAGTAGTAGCATTTTTCCATTTTTCCTGGAACCCTAGGAAGACAAGATTAGTCCAATTTAACTTTTTTCTCCTTTTTCCCCTTAAATTTGAAGGTGCTGGTAGTATGGTTTTGCCTAACTTTTTATGCAGTCTCTGGAGTGTATTTTGAGGGATTTGGGTCATAAGAAAGGAGGAAAGAAAGAAAAGACTGGGAGCTGGGTTTTGTCGGGAGTAGTGCTGTTGGTGTAGGAAAGGGCTTTGTTTTGTTCTTCTGTACCCCTTTATTGGGCTGGTCTCAGATTCTTTTTAGTTGCTTTTTTAAAAATGTAACACATTAATTCCTTTGAATTCCTGACTAAATGGAGGATAACACTTTGGAAATTCCTGTCTTTAATTAGAGCATTGGAATTGTGGGAAATGCTGGGATGGAAAGGGGATGGCATATTTGCAAAAATTACTGCAAGTTGAATTTCATGGGTGGGAAAACATGCAAGCTTTTCTGAAGTATTGCTGTGTATTTCTGACAATCAATTGGGATTGTTGGAGAAATGGTCTTAAAAGGTTTTGTTAATTACCTGACTGTTCGGGTCACTATGGACAGTAGTATGAAGACAGTAATTGCTGAATATAAATAGGGTGCTCAAGGGCTGCTTGTGTTCTAGTTGTGAATGCCAACTTCTCCTGGGTTGTAGTGGGTGCTTGACAAGAATGGTAATTCCAGAGCTTTGGACTGAACTGTTCACCACAGACAAGTTCTAAGCCTCTAATAAACTAATGTAGCGTCTTCATCTGTGTTTCAGTGAATTGTCTGAGATGTGCACCTTGACGTAACGTAGGAGTTGCCTTCTACCACTGCTTTTGGGGTTTTGTAGCGGTGGAGGGGATGCAGGGCTGCACACAGTGTCTGTAGCTGTTGGCTTTTACCATGATAAATGTATAAACTTACATCAGAAACAAAGTAAAACTTTCTGAAGGATTTTGTGACAGAGTTATGGTTTGAAAACGATGATATACTAAGATAGGGTTTGGTTTCTTTGCAGGATCATATTGTCTTGAAAGAAGATGAAACACCAAAGAAGCTAGAAGGTCAGAAGGAGAAATTCCTGTCTCTGTTCACTTTGAGAAGATAAGCTCTGAGGAAAATTTCTTATGCTTCCTCTAAAAAATATAAGACTAAGGCTGGTGTTTAGGATAATATAGCTGAGAAGTTTTCCTTTTCTTAGTCAGAAATTTAACCACTTCACTTCAGGGAAATGCTTCTCTTTCTCTTATTGAGGAGAACTCCACAGGCATAAGTCTTGATACTCTGTGTATGTGTGTACTTTGCTTGATACCATGTGTATATATAGAAAAACATCCTATCAGATTGCTTCTTCCTCGCTTGCCATCCCCTTCAGGTGTATAATATTGGCCTTCTGTAGCGGTAAGTAATGAATAGCTGACTGACAAAATGCATTATTAGTCTACTAGTTATTTTTAAAGAAGGATGGGAACACTGCTTTCAAGCTCAGTATGAAAGGATTCATTGATATGTTGCATCTCTTAATTGCCTGAAACTGCCAAAATAATTCTGAAGGTATATTGCTTAGCCTACATATCTTTGTTAGAAAGATTGCTGAAGGAAAAGAGGAATTGTTGCAAAAAGTGAAATTCTTCCTCAGCACCTGTTTCCTTCAGGAAGAATGAACAGATATAGAGAAACCTTAGTGTGCTATGGATGGGAGATGTGGAAAATAATACAGCCAACAGAGATGAGGCACTTTGTGCATTACAGAATAGCAAGTTGATCTAATCCCTTTTCTTTTTATTCAGCTACAGAAAACATCAAACCACAGCTGGAAGATGGAGGCGAGAAAAAAGATCTGGGCAAAGAGGAGCGATGCAAGGAGTCGGAACCCAAGATAGACAATCACGAGCCCCGATTAGGGCCAAGGCCACGCTCACACAACAAAGTTCTTAATCCGCCGGGGGGGAAATCCAGCATTGCGTTCTATTAGGGTCATCTGTTCACTTTCACTAACGGAGTCTGCACAGAAACTCTTGTCTGTGGTTGCGAGGTCAGTTTATAGACTATTGTTTGTGGATAGATTCTTAGGCAGATGGATGAGGGTTATGCTACAGTGTGTAGGAAGGATAACCTGATGATTTGGGGAGGGAGGGCTGGGGAGGGAAAGGGTGCGCTGTGGAAGATGTGAGTATTGGCCTGCTGGGTGGGTGGCAGAGGGGAGCATTAGTGTAACTTTGTGAAAGATCAGTGCTACTTTGTGGTGAGTTCATCAGACTGTTAGGTTCTTAGCCAGTGGCTCAGGAGTCAGGCTTATCCATAGAGTCAACACGTGAAACGCTGTGAATGGGTAGGGGCCTGGAGGTCACAGCTGAAGGATTCTGAAGCACGGCAGGTAGGCTATGCTTTCCTCTAGGCAATAGGATGCGGCTTCACGGTGTGAGTTGACTTGCAGTCACTTTAATGTAAATACGTTCCGCCGGAACAAGTAGTGCTACCGTGGTTTTGAGTGTCTTCAGTCTTTGGTTCTCTCTTTCTCCTTTCTTGCTTTGCAGCACATGATTGCTGATACAAGGACAAAACATGATGAAAATTTCTTTTATACTCACAAACCATTATATGTTAATAAATATCATGGTCTTCCCCTCCCCAGAGTATTCAGGCCTTTCTGACACCTTCAGTAATCTGCTGATTACTGCAACTAGCTTTTGACAAGTGATAATATCAGTCCAATATGCTGTTTCATGCAGGTTCTTCTAGAAGGCTTTTATTTAAAATATCCTGGTTGAGTGCTTGCACATTTTCTGGTAAAGATGTGGGTGCAAACAATAGCTTTATGGTACACTCTGAACAGAAGCAACTTAAAGTGTACCATTACTATGGAGAATATACTGAGGTGTCCAGCCAGCTAGCTTTGACCCAACCTGTACAGAAATGCCTTAGCTTCTAGAAAGTTTCTTACTTTGTACCCTGCGGAAACCAGGACTGTTCTACTGTCTTCACCACAGTGCGTTTTTGTTTGTTTGTTTGCCTGTGCTCACTCTGTTAGTGAATTCTCTTGTCTTTAGTCAGCCTTACATTTGCCTTTGACTGCCTCAGAGTTTTGTTGATAACGTTGGGAGAACTACATGGATTCTGCCATGTTGTTGGCAGTTGTAGTTGTTTGAGACATGCTGTAGACTATCCTAGTTGGAGAAACAAAGACTTTAGCAATACAAACCTTTTGGTTGTGCTGGCTATCTTAAATCATGTTTGGAAGATGTGCATGTTTTGCACAAATGTTTGTTGGGGAGGGTAGCTCCCATCATTTATTCTCCGAATGGACTTTCTGATCGTATCCAGAGTTTTGAGATATGAATGTTAACATTAGGTGCTTACTGTTCAATGTATTAATAGTGACTTTTTAAATTTGACATATTGAAACAGGAGTTGTTCAGGTACACCAAAGAACAAGTGGCCTTATCTGCTTATATCCACTGCTGTTCTAGCCCGGGTTCCCTTGGAACTGCTGCTCTTTAGAGGGGACTATCTCTGGGCTAGGTGCTAAAACACTCCGATTGTAGTGCAGTCTAGAAGACTGCTCAGTTCCGTTGATGTCAGAAGAGGCTGATGAAGACTTAGTTGCCTTTTCAAATAGTGAAAGTGAAATATATGGGGCAGGCTAAGGGTAGAAACAGCCATGGCAAGTAGGGTTTTCAATGCCTTTGTACCTTTCAGATAAATTTGGAGCTCCCTGCTATTTGGCCCCCTAGGAAAACAAGAGGGTGATTCTAACTGCAACCTTGTAATGGATCTATGTTACTTCCAAACATGTATTTCCTAGCAGCTGTTCTTGAGTCTGTGCTGTCTAGCCTCTGGCTGAGTCTCAGACACACCTATCTGTTTCAGTTTTTTTCAGTGTTTCCAGTACTTGACAGGGTTTTAAGAGGCTACCATGTGGAAAAGAGGATGCAGAGGCTGCTTTCTGCATTGAAGGGTCTGGTGTAATCGACGCAGTCTGTAATACTGAGCTTAGACTTGGCATCTTTTAGTACCTGATGTGCATTGCCTACAGTGCCTGTCTTTTAAACAGCAACTTCCAACTAGGCCTTAAATTAGTTAAACTGTTTTCATTTTCTTGCATTTCTTTCTTTGGAATCTAAACCATGTTTTCAACTCATCAAGTAAGATTGATAAGAACATTTCTCCAGGACAGAAGGGGATGGAAATCAAATGATAAATCATGCAATTGTCAATAAACCTCTGTATTTTGTTACTTCATTGTGTGCTGTAGATGTCTGCTTTTATAAATTAATCGGTAATCTAGTTCAACCTAGATACACTGGTGAATTTTGTAATCTGAAATTGGAAAACTTGCACAAATCTTTTCAGGCCTTCTGCAGTGGGGAGTATGCTTTGGAGATGTGACATGCTGCTGAAGGTTGCTCCTGAGACAAGCACCTCTTATCCCTGGGCAGTGTGAAGGGACAGTAGCAAGGGTGGGCTGTTCAGGTCAATGACTTTGTGGGCAACATTCCATGGTGTTCTGTACAACTCATGGATGCTGTTATGCTTTTCAGCAATAGTGTAAATAGACTTAAATATTCAAATATTTTAAATATTTCAGTCTCTTCGTAGAATAGTGAAATAATTCCCCTTGAGCATGGGTTGCTCTGTAATGTGGAGAAGTCATACCCCCACTTCTATGCTTCCGATAAGTGCATAAAACTCTCCTCGTGTGCCAGACTGTCCTGGCTGACAGCGTGCAGGTAACCACAGCTACAGAAATTCCAGCTCCGGGTGAGCTGGACACGGTGGCGTCTCAGCCAGAGTGTTCTAAATCTGCTGCGTTCATCCCTTAATTTACAGATTGGGGTTCCTACAGAGCCTCTCAGCCAGCACTTGTTTCTACAGTGACTTCTGTATTTTGTACTGACGGTTTTGCCATTTATAGTTCAGAACTCTTCTCTCAAGCGTGCACAATGCTTTGGGTAGGGTCTGCTTAATGTGGGGAACTTGTGAATATCCTTGACGGGTAACATATTAGCAGCAAAGGACTGTACTTCCTTTGAACTGCTGCCAACTAGTAGACTACAATATAGTTTCACTTTGCAACTCTATACATTACCTCATTACTTTGCCCCTAAATTGAAGGTTTGTAGCTTAAACACTTAGGATAGAATATTATCCAGGTTACTGTTTCAGTCTTGGAAGGAAAATGATTCTCTCTCTTACAATAAGCGTAGCTTGGAAAGTGGTTAAAGGATGACTTGCATGCTTTCAGAAGTCATGTGTACAATTCTAGGCATAGCTGCTGCTTAGTTCCTAAATATGTCACCATACCTGTCCAGTAGAAGACAACACTGTTCTAACGAACTGCAGCGTGTCACCCCTCCTGATCGACCACATCAGCGCACGTTTGCCCCATTAAGACTGCTGGCTGCCACGCCACACCTTTTAAGCAAGCACTGTCTGATATTGTCCTTCTGTTACATCACTGCATAACCGTTCATGAACAGCCCACTTTGCACTCTTAATGAGGAAGATTAATGTCCTCTCTGTCAGTGTTTTAAGTAGCATTACTGTGGTTTTTTGAAGGATTTATAGAACTTAATCAGACATGGAGTATCCAAAGTACATTCTTGGGGCTTGTTTAGTGAGAGAACATATGTAAAGTAGTGTTGTGTAGACACAATTATTTAAGCACTAAATAAGTAACTGTTGTGGTACATTCCCTGAAATATTCTCGCAGTTGCTTACATATAAATATGATCACACTGGCGCATGGACATCCAAGTATCTTGGCTACCTGTGTGGTCGTCTGGTGGAGAACAGTTTGATGCTTCCCTGTCAACATGTGGCGTGTGCTCAGTTGTCAGCTTGCATCTTCGTAGTTGGGAAGCCAGCTGGCCACCGGGCATTTTGTTCTCTGATGTGTCTGCTATTGAATCTCAACTTGAAGCTCTGCTGAAATCCTGTATCGCTTCCCTTTGGAAAAGGTGATGGTCTGGCATGTTGTTGAGGCTGGAGTTTTCCATTGTTTATTTCTCTTGAAGAATAAAGTAGGGTCACAACCAGGATGCTGTGCTATACTAGACTAGAGAAAGCAGAAGGATTCTGACCTCTGTGAGCTAGGCTATCTGCTGGTAACAGAGGGCAGGATTACAGAGAGACTTTGGCACATGATAAGCCATTTATGTCATGACTTGTTATCAGCTGTGCAAGAAGTAGACTGGGTAATGATTTATTGCTAGCCAAGAACTGATGCACAGAGCCCCCACAAACAGCCAGCAGACTAAGCTGGATGTCCAGGCTGCTAGCCCAATTGCTACTTGCCCCTCCCTCTGAAAACACAGTCAATGAGCAGAAAGAGCAGTTTTTAATTATTGTGCTAAATTTGCAGCCCTGATTATTGTTTTATCTTTCTTATGGGTATGAAGATTATCCTCTCTTGAATCTGGCTTTCCCTTTCTTTCCTCCTCAAACAGGTCAAAATGCTGGCCATAACCAGCAAGAATGCAGTAATTTGCTTTATCCATCAGCCTCTCTAGCTCCAGCCAGCTTCTAATTCTGGTCTCTTACCCTACTGCTTTCCTCCTTCCTCCTACATATACATATATTTTAAATAGTAGGTATGCTGCCTTAGGCTTCTCGATTATCCCTCCCATGCTACTGCTATATGCCACTTAAGCCAAAAACACAAACAGCTCTGTCTCAAAGTGTATCAGAAGCATAAAGGTCTATCAGAAGTAACTGGGAACTTAATGTTCTGCTAGTTTCTTCATAAAGATGATGGCTTTTCCTCCGCTGCCACCTCCCGCAAACTTGCATAAACATGCTCCACTGTGTAAAAGTGTTTAACGTTCTGGCTTCTGGGAGCATGCTCCGCAGCGTGATGAGCAAAAAAAATCCACCTCGGTGTGAGTTGCCTGAACCAAAATCCGCTTTCAAGTTTCAGTTTATATTTTAAGAGCTGCAATCCACTGTCTTTTACGCAAGAGGAAGGTTCTGCCAAAGAATATTGTTGAAAAGTTACCGCTTCCAGGGCTGCCCAAGGCTAGGGAGAGGCTGAGGGGCGGCGGTTTTCAGTTACCTGTGTACGTGATCAGTGCAACACTACAAAAATTAAACAAAACCAGCCGATTGTTTCTTTCCATTTCTTGCAGCACGTTGGCCTCTGTGAATGCCACCCTTTCATTTTCATGACAAACTCAAACCAAGTAGAGAGCCATGCGATTACTTTGTAAAAAGTGTCTCAGAAGTGAGCTCTGGCATCTCAATAGCAGGTGTCAAACCAGAATTGGGAAGACAGGCAAAGTGAAGGTGGCTTTCCTGTCATCAGTGGAGTAATTAATGAAAAAAGCAGTCAAACAGGAATAACTGGAAGCTGTTGATGAACTCTGAAGATGAGCAGGTACTGTTGCAGGCAGGCTCATTCTCTTGTGACCTTGTTGTTATGTCAGCTTCAAGCTTTATTAATCTGAGCTGAAAGACATAAGCAGTCTTCTAAGAACAACTCTTTGCCTTAAGGCTCCAGTAGAATCCTCCCAGGATGGGAGGTGGTCTTTGTGCAACAGACTCGAAGGTCACTAGAATCTCCTATGTCTTCAGTTACATGAAAGGGTTTCTACAAGCACGTGCCGGGATCTTTGTACAAAAACCTCTGCAGCCAGCAGAAGTTTTCCTTCTAGGCAGCGAATGTAGGAAATATGCAGGAATGCTTCACAGCGAAACCTAGTAGAGCAGGCAGTGAGATTTCTAGTGCTACATCGTCATGAACCTTGTTAACCAGATCGTTAAGCAGATTTTAAGTATGTCACAACTCTTCTTCAAAACAGAAGAGTAAAGTTTCTTTTCTGGTAATTCATAAGTAGATTATGGGATGGCAAGCAGGAATGGCTGGCTTTTGAGCTTCTTCTGTGAAGAACCAAGTACAGGACTTTCAATGGGTATCCCAGCACTCGTTACAGGACCAACCCCATTGAGTTTAGCTGCAGCTGAGAAAACCGATGACTTCTTGCCAGCCAGGCTGAAGTCACTGCTTTTAAGCCAGGCATTGGTAGTATTGACACAAAAAATCAGCTCTGTTGAACACATACTTTCTTCTGAACACAAGCCTCCAACATGAGTATATAGTACTGCTACATGTGGTTTTTCATAATCGCATTTGGAAATTCACCGTGGGGTTTTTCCACTATGAAAAAATGCAACTGCAAGATTTCCACACTGAAAAGTAGTACAGTGACCGAAGGCTGAGGGATGGACTTAAAGCCAGAGTCTAGCAGGAGTCCAGTTTCCCAGCTGAGTGAAAACACTGGTAAGGCCTCACACAGAGTACTGAGTCCAGTTTTGGGCTCCCCAGTACGAGAGAGATGTGACTTAAGGAGGCAGCGATGGGCCACAAAGGTGGTAAATGGACTGGAGCATCTTTCATAGGAGGAGAGGCCGAGAGAGCTGGGGCTGTTCAGCCTGGAGAAGAGATGGCTCAGGGAGATCTTACCCGTGCCTTTAAGTACCTGCTGGGAGGGAGCGAGGACGAGGGAGCCAGACTCTTCTCTGGGCAAGAGGCAATGGGCACAAGTTAAACCACATGAAATTCCACCTGAACACAAGGAAGCACTTTTTTACTGCGAGGGCGGTCAAACGCTGGGACAGGTCGCCCAGAGAGGTTGCAGAGTCTCCGTCTGTGGAGATGCTCAAACTCTGACCGGACTCGGTCCTGGGCAACCTGCTCCGGCTGAGCCTGCCTGAGCAGGGGGTGTTGGACTGGATGATCTCAGGAGGTCCCTGCCAAGCTAAAGGAGTCTGTGATTTTGCAGTTCTCTGACTTCTCACTCCACCCCCCAATTTCTGCTGCACCAGCCTCCAACAGGGAAATCCTTTCGTTGTCTGTGGTGTGAAATGAATTTATGGTGTTAACTGAAAACTTAGAAGACCTTGCTCTCAGAACACATTCTCTTCAGTAAATCAGTTTATGAAAACTTTACTTTGATGGGTGGATTTGTCTTCCGTGACATCTACTTAAAATGTGACTACTGGATGCTGTCAGTGCCTAAATTGCTTTCAATCTACTAGTGTTTATATTAAATGCAACTTGAGCAGAGCTGCTCTTTCTCTTAAGAATTTGTAATAATTTACATAAGTCATTCACTTCAGCATTCCTTGTACTTGGCTATGTTAAAGTTTACTTCATTCTTAAAGCATCCTTTGTGCTTTTATAAACACTGTGTGAGTGTTTGTGAGCGTTTTGCATAGTGAAAAGCGCAGTTAGCTGAGTAAAATAAGCCTCCAGCATTCATGAGTAAGAGCACCCTAGTTTAAAGGACAGAATTTCAGATCAAAACCTTTTATGCTTTTGAAGGCAAATGAGCAGGCACAGCTTACGGAAGCATTTCTAGAAGGCAATGAGCAACTAAGCTAGGCTTGTGTGCAAAAGGTAATCGATTTGATTAATTCAGTCTCCTGCCTAAAGAATAATGATAGTGTCACTTGCATGGATATGTAATTTGTGAAAGAAGCATGCTAATCTGGAGCAGTAACTGAAACAGCAGGGCCACCAAGGTACCTGGATTAGCAAGTGCTGATGTACAGGATTCTTGTGATGGAGAAAGAGTGGTGGACCAGGCAGGCACACCTTATGCAGGCAGTTTTGATGCAAGAGTGAAAAGCTTATGAACAAGCTTCAGCTAGGTTAGTTTCACTTACTGTAGTGTAGTTCTTAAAGTATCCCATGCAGGGTTCTGTATGTTAGAGAATGCCTAAGAACCATACAGCAGACACCCTTCACTGTTATGCCAGGCATACGGAAGTGGAAACATTCCCTTTCTGTACACAATTCCCTTCAAGATTCCCTTTAAAGACGTTTAAAATACACAGGCTAAAAATCCACTTTCAAACAGAAGTGATCGGTGCTGTGTCTGGCAGCCATCACTGTTCTCACACTGCACAGGTTCAGCTGACAGAGCCTTCGTTTCCTGTTTCATCTTCAAGGAGCGGTGCTGCATCTGCAGGGTCTCTCTCCTCCTGCTCCACAGGTGCTCCCTTTCTTGTTCTGTTCAGTGTCCCCCCCTAGAAATTCAAAGAATCGATTAGTGACAAAAAGGATACTGTTCTTCCTGTACACATATATTGCGACAGCTGTGTCCTGGCCCTTCCCCTCACCTTCTTGCAAAAAAATACAGCTGCCAATAGCTTGATAGGTAAGAGTGCTATGCACTGCATCGATATTTTAGCAGATGGTTCTCTTTTTTTGCAGTCCCATTTTTATGTCAGGGGAATTATTTATATACGCACCGAACAGCTATTACATCAATAAAAGCAACTCGGTGATGCAAGGCTATTCTTCACCTTTTATCACACTTACCTGTTTCTCGTCCACAACATTGAGGCTAACAGAGGCAACAATGCATGCAATAGTGTTTGCCAACATAAAGATCATCATCTGTTGCCAGCGCCACAGGGGGATCTTTAATTCACTAGAAAAAGCCAAAAGAGAATTGAACAACTAGTCATTTGAAGATATTTAAGGCACCTTTATAGTTCCTTGCAGCATCAGGTTGCAAAGACACTGATTTCTGTTCACACCGCTCCACTAAAGCACTGTTGATGTCTCTGCTTGGACAAAAAAAGCATTCTCACCTGGACTTTGTTCCTAGAATGTGTCCAACGATCAGATTTGAAAGGCCAACGCCAATCATCTGCACAGAAGTTGCAAGCCCCATAGCTGTCCCTAAAGTTGCTTGGGGGACCACAAGAGGTATGGATGGCCACATGCTAGCCTGGTAGGAGCAATGAGAAGAAGAATTAACTCAAAGCTTTATTTAAAGGTTTTACATCGTTATTGGTTTAAAAAGGAGTTATTCCCACTAAATCAACATTTATACTTTCTCTTCAAAAAATCTGGTGTTTATCCCTCCCAGCCTATTGGCTGGTTCTAGACTGTTCCCCATCCTTTTCAAGCAGCTTGAGACAGCACAGACAACACGTTATTTGAAACGGGAATAACCTGACTCCAGATTTCTGAATGGGAGTTGGACCTGATGATGTAGCTCACAAGACTCAAAGGAGATTCAGGTGTTACATTCACGGTAAAAAAGCACTAAGAAAAGCACAGACAGATGCATGCTTCACGCTGTATCAAATGGTCCTTTACTCTGCTTTGCGCTTTGCTCCATATTGATTCTTTGGGGTTATTTGTTATTAACCAAAGTCTTCAGGATTGGGGAGCCAGACTTGAAACGGTGGCTGCTAACCCTGCCCGTCAGGACACAAGGGCAGTGACACATGCCATCCAGGGTGTAGAAGGAGCACAGCCACAAAGCGCTCAACTACAGCAGTGGGGTTGTGAACTTACAGCAGCAAAGGAGTAAGTAATCCCCAACCATATGGTAGAGACTAACGGAGGAACAAACGTAAATGCCAGGAGAGTGAAGACTGGCAGAGTCAACGCAGCACAGCCAACAGCAAAGACGCCTCTCAGTCCAACGTAGTCCTGGTAAAGGAAACAAACAGGAGGCCTCTGACAAGGGATCCTTGCTTCCCACAGATCCTAGTGATAAGAGCAGCTGCGCAAAGTGGGCTGGCATGAGTGGCAGTAACATCTCATTGCCTAGCTGTCGGTATCGTAGCAGACTAGCTATTACTAGTTCCTCTTGCATACTCCTGAACCGAGACTGAAAGACTTGTCAGAGAAGCAGTATCCAGTATTCATGTGAAATGGCAGGCTTTATTAAAGGGGAATGGAAATCACACCATTATGTCCTGACAATTATGGAAATAAGGAAGGGAAGAGTTTGACAAAACAAGGACTGATTACATGCAGGTTATCCTTTTGCATCTACTTGCAAAGCTTATCCTGATCCTTTCTGTTCCAGTCTCAGACTTCTCAAAACATATGTCCATTTGCCATGGTTTGATGCTACCATAGCACAATTAAGGGCCAGAGGGAAAAACAGGTTAACATTACTTCTTGTAATTTAATTCAGACGAAAGAGCATCTTGCAGTTTGCAAGGAATTAAAGGATTGCCTGTTCAGCAACAACAGGCTAAATTCTGGTTGAGGGGGTTGTAACAAAGACATTTCAAAAAATTAGGAAAAAGTTATCAGCAAACACTTCTGGGTTTGGGTACTCACAATTAATATGCCAACCGCTGCAGAGAGAACAAGGGAGCTGTCGTACACTGCCCCAGCAATATAAGCGGCTGCCTGCTGACTGTAACCAGAATATTTGTCCTGGATAAACTTGCTAAAAATAAAATGAAGGGGAGAAAAATTACATAATTAGGATTCTTGATCTGGTTAGTTTGACAGAAAGTAAGTCTCAGCACAAACATATGGACAGGAAGAGTTTTAATGAAAGGACTTGTAAACGAGTTTGATTCCATCTGCTTTGTAGTGCCAAGCCTTTGTTGTTTTATTTGCTTTTTAATTGGTGCACACCATAGAGAAGCTGGTAGCTTAAATGGCCACTTTCAAGACGCTTCTGCAAGTGCAGAGTAAAACTGCAGGTTAAAGTTGGGCATATATTCAATTACATCAGCACAGCTCACAAGCAGCAATTTGCTGTCACCTGTCCAAAACATACGGATGGATTTTTTTACATTCTCTTTGAAGAGGCAGAAAGCATTATCAATTCAAGAGTGGGAATGCTGAGGGGCAGGAAAAATATTTTAAAATAATCCGGCAGCAAAGATCAGCATTTAAAAAGTACTAGGAATTCCCCCTTGGCATCTTCAAAGTGACTTCTGGTTAAAGCAGAAAACATACAAACCAAGTTTTGTTTTCATTGTCAGAAGTCAGCCTTTCACCTTTGTTAGGGACAGGCAAAAATGGCACTAAAACTTACTCAAATTCTTTACAGAAGTTACAGTTATAGAAAGACAACAGCTTAGAAAGACTAGTTTATTTAGAGATCTTGTGGCTACTTAAACCTGGTTTGGCTACTTGCATGGCTACTTACCATTAGTAATAATGAGCCTTTATAGCCTGTGCTGTCAGCAAAGTATGAAACAAGACACTGTTCCCTGACGATTTACTGCAACAGAACTCGCCAAAGAGCAGTGGCCTTGGGACTATTATTTTTCCGACTGGGAAGCAGCATAGCGTTTTTTGCCAGAAAAGATGTGTGAAACGTGACCCTTGGTGCCTGAACTTTTGCTCCACAGGGAGCAAAAAAAAATTCTGCAGGGAGGCAGAATTGCAGAAGTGAGGATTGTGTGTGATCAACAGACTCTGTCTTCAGTTAAAATGAGAGGGCAACTGATAGAAAGCCCATCTCATCAAGGCCTTGACGATCCTTGCCATCTTGAATGTCTTTATTTTACTAATAAGAGGTCACTTGTACATTCGTTACGACAATGTTAATGACATTTCTTCACTCCTGATTTCACAGGAGGATGTATAGCTTACTATACATCACTAATGAAATACCACCAAAATAATTTCTTCTTTTTATGCAGGCCTTTGCTAATATAGAAGCTCATACTCATTATGTGATAGAAGTCGCATCATCCATAAACAGGAAAAAAGCAGCAAAATGACAAGTCTGTGGCAGAGCCACAGGACAGAAGCAGGAGTCCCAGTTTAGTCAGGCAGGTTGCTTCCTTGTTTTAAGCAAATGAAGGTATAAAGAAGGAAGTCTGCAAGCCTTGCACTGGATGCAAAGGCTTCCTCACTTACAAACCCAGGCCGCTGCAAGCTTAGCGTTGTTGCAAACATAGCAGACAACATGCAGGAACTGCAGGAGAGAACTGCCCCAGGCCTGTGAAGCTAATGCCCCACCCAGCTCAAAAGACAGCCACTTCGTTGGACTATCACAAAGGTTAAATGTCTACAGGCTATTTTTTAGATAAAGTATTTCTTCCCCTTCTCCCAAATCCTTCTGATCCTCCTTCAGCAGTGTTCCAAGCCTTAAATATTGGATGAATCATTTCCCTTTAAGTTATTTTTGCTTTCAGAAGCCTCCCTCACCTTTGAAAGGAAAGAAAGGTCAAAGAACCCTCATATTCTTTAACTGGGTGTTAAAGACATGTTTCTCTGTGTTTCATGAGTGGAAGGAACAAGCATATTACCCCCATATTTCCCAGTCAACTAAAAACCGAGGGCCTGCAAGGCTCTGATAGGCTTGTATCAGCCAGTGGGACTACAGCCATAGAGCAATACCTGGCGTCTGCCACAAAGGGGAAGACTCCATTGTAGAAGAACATGATGGTGAGGACCAGGAGCCAGTAGCGAAGGGGGAGTCGCCGGATGTCCTGAATGCGCTGCAAAGATAAGATGTGCCCTCACTCACCAGGAAATAGTCTTCAGCTTCACACTAATGTCACTTTCTGCAAACCATTGAAGGTCACAAAAAATTTAAGAAGTAACAGCAGGTAAAAAGGAGCTGCTCATGTACCTCTCAGTGAAATTTGGCATGTGCCGTCTCCAAAGCATTCCTTCCTTAACACTATTCAGTAAAGAAAACAAAAAAGGTTTTCTTATTATTTTTATAAAGGTTATGGCTGCAAAAGGCTATTCTAAGCAGGCTCTATTAAGAGCCTACTGCAAAACCTTAAGTGAAATGATAAACAGGAGTCACAACACTGAGATACAGAAATCAGTAAGAACACTGTCAGGAGAAGGAAGCTGTCTAATTGATTTAAGTGCCATAAAAATTGCAACCTATTGCCTGTAATGCTTGTTCCCGGCAGAAGAATGCAAGGAGGAATGCAAGATAAGGGCTGGCAAAAGAGAGCTCAGTACTGACCAGATTAGCTATTTTCTATCACAGATCCTGTGAGCTAGAAAGCTGCCCCAGAGAGAGGCTACTATCTAGTTTTATGCACCAAATCTTCCTCTGAGCCACCGACAGTCAAGAAGTAACTGGCTCAGAAAAGTAATGCCGCTCAGAGTGCTAACTCAGGAAGGCTGCAAATACATACTGCTCTAAACAGAAAATTTAGACTTTGGTGGCTTGCAGGTGCAATATCCTCAGATGTACCTGAAGAACTAGTCTGCAAGATTTAACCAAGTGGTGTTAATGCCCTCTTCTGGCCAGGACCAGCTCTTACTGCTGCAGTGCTCATGCATCCCGGGCTTTCAAGATTGAGATGGAAAAGCTGTCTGTGCACCACATACCACTTTTTTGGATTCTTGCTGGATAACTCCATCCAAGCCCAGTTGCTTCATGCCCACTTTATCTAGTACACTGACTGTGAGTGCTGAAACAAACCCAAGCACGCAGAGCAGGGTACCTGGAAAAGACACAAGAGGTGTTAGAAATTCCTCAGTGTGGAGAGAGCTGAATGACAAAACCAACTGCATGTAACACGCAGAATTCTCTATGAGTCCTACTCCTGGCTTCTCTTAACATTAACAGCCTTCCCTCCTGCAGCCATATAGTGGGACCATTTACCACTGCCAGAGGCCTTGAGCTCTTTGTGCACTAAGCTTCCAATGCTCTGCAGAACTGCCTGAGGCCAGCGAAGCTGAAGCCCCACCCATACCTAAAGACAGCCACTTCGTTGGACTGTGGCCAGAATGCCTCCTAAACTGCAGCAGGCCTGCGCATAACAAACCCAAGGTTAAAACAAGCCAGACATTAAGAAACTTCCATGGTCCCATGAGCAGGAGAGGTATCACACACGGACTGGTGCTGGAAGCCAAGTTATACCTCTTCATTTATGTGACCTACTGCCGTTACTGCAGCATCCTGATGTGTCAGCACCCTCAGCTCCAGAGAAGCGAGTCAGATATGCCAGAAGCAAGTTTGGCAACGGGCATCTGCTGCAGACATCCTTCTCTCAAAAAGAGATCTCTATCTGTTTCATTTTCCAAAGAGCCAAAACAATCTCTGTGACACACACACACTTTGTCTGATGTATTTATCCCTTCACGGGCTACTGAAGTCGCTGTGCTGTGCTTGCAAATGCTGCCTGAGCACAAAACTAATAGTGTTAGGTGGAATGCAACATGCCATGCCTGTCCCAGTTTCTCCTCTTAGAGCTGGAATCAGAGAGCAATGGGTTTCAATTTCTGCAAGAGAGTTACCTCACATATCCTCTTTTCCACGGGTGATGGCCCATACTGTTTTGCTGTTTGGGAAATCACACTTTCCTATAATTACTGAGTCTTTGTACACAAAGGATGCCCGGAGGCAGGTCTTCCTAACATTACCATTCCAGCACACCAGGGTACCTGAGTGCTTAACTGCACTGTGAAACAGATCATCCCTTCCACTAGGGACAGATCCCATCTCACTGCACCAAAGAGAGGACAGAAACTCAAATCTTCTAAAGATACAAGCCCTAGAACAGATTCACACTAAGAAACATGTAATTTGGATTCTGCTTCTCACAGTAATTCAAACCTACAGTTTTGGTCAGTCCACATGCAAGGCATCTTACGCTGATACCAATACAGATACTACTACAGAACCAGCACGTTCTGCTAGCTAAAATACAGAAGAACAAACACATTAGATTCCTCTTTTGTATGACTCTGAAGTTTCCATTCCATGGGAGTAAACCTGTATTAAGTACTGACTACCTGTGACTGCAGATGTTGAAGTATCTCAAGAAAAAAAATTGCAGACAAAACTGTCAGGCTGACACTACAGATTTAGAGAGGGTTTTCAGGCATCAATGAAGAAAACATCACTCCGTTGCACACAGAAAGCAACAGGAAAAACTGGAAAATAATGTGTCTCCTTCTGCTAACTTGACTACCTCTTTCAGGTACTTTTCATAACTGGATGAAACAGGCTAGCCTCAGGTCTAGAAAACAAAAGGCCACAGCACCAAAGAAACTCACCTCCCCAGAGTGTCCACTGCATTCCAAATTTTGCCTCAAACTGCTGGGTGAAGAAGAAGTTGAGGACACTCCCAAGACGGGAGAAAGACAGAGTCAGCCCAAATGCCAGTGCCAGTTCCTTCCCCTTGAACCAGAAGGCTGTGATACGATTCTGCACAACTTGGAGAAGACAAACATTCTCTCTTGAACAGGCAGACTTGGCCAAGAGCATTGCACAGAAGCAACGGACACAGCCCCTCAAGCTAGAGTGCTTGAGCTGGGGTAAGAGACCACTACACATCCCACGTGGAGGTAGTATGTGTCAACTTCGCAGTCCATTTTAAAACGTACTAAATTATGCTGGGACATGGGAGGTGAACTTATCCCTCAAATAAGGCAAGCAAAAATAGCCCCAAAGGCATAGTAATCACATGTCAGTCCCCACCCTTGGGTGAAGGACAAACTTGTAAGAGGGGAAGACTTTTAAACATTTCGGAACACGTTAAATCCATGCAACCCTTCAAGGAGCAGTGTTCTGTTAGCAACGTAGGTTCCTGGTGCAGAGCAGGTGAGGCTGACTGGTAGGAGAAGGCTCTAGGAAGCAAAATAAAAATGTATCATGACCCTCTGGTGAGGCGTAATTAAGAATGTGAATCCCTTACTAGTAAGTGACCCATTCCCTGAGCCAAAGAGCAGTCTTCCTGTTAGCATCATTGGTAGGAGGTATGGCGACCCCTTGAAATGTGAGCCTAGAGCAAAGATTGATGATCCCAGCACAGTCAGAAGAGAGAAAACGAAGACACCAACTAGGGAGAAACAGAAAAAAAATACACAAACCTCAACAGACATGCTGAGATCAGGACAAAAGCATTCTTTGTCAAAAAGCAAAAGAGCAACCTCAAAATAGCCAGTAAACCTGTGGTCTTCCATCAGTTTACCCTCATTATTTTAATTTTGTAAAGGCTGGTCTCTTTATAAAATGACCTGGGTATCCTCAAAATAATGATGATATTATCATGGTGGAAGATTAGAGAGGCAGAATAAGTCAGATAGAGCACTCTGAACTCTACAGAGTCTCTGCCCTGAGCTCTACTACAGACTATGGCCTAGAGCAAGCGATCTCCTTCTCTGTGCCTCTGTCTCCCCACCTGTGAGATGTTTACCTCTGTGATACAGAGACAGAGCACAACTGCATTTGCTGGGACTGCTGGGTCTTAGATTATGGCGCACGCCAGAACAAATGTCAGAGAAGGGAACAGAACACTGTATCAGTTTGTCCCATCAAAAACAGATAATGCTATTCCCTGTTTCATGCGTGTCAGAGGAAAGCACATTTACTGCACTGCTGTGTAAATTCAGATAAGTCAGTGGTCAAAGGATGAAAATGTCTCAGTTGCCTCCATGGAGCTGCTCAACTAACCATCATGCACTCCGCACACAGAGCTGTCCCTCCTCTCCCATCCCTCTGTGATCTCACAGAAGTGAAACCTTTGATCATCCCTTTGCACTGAAAGAACAGCCTGAAATCCCACTTCAGTACAAGAATAAATTAATCGATCCTCAGAACTTACAGCGATTTCCTAGTTTATCAATCAGGAATCCAGCCAGAATAACCACTACTGCATTTCTAGGAGAAAACAAGAACAGAAAGATTTGTGTCTTGCTGCTGGGAAGCAACTAGCAAACCACCCCACCCCGCCAAAGCAAGAGAAAAGTGACTTACGTCCAAGCATAGATCGCGTACAGCAAATTGTACTGTGCAGGTGTCATTCCCAAGCCTTCAACACAGGCCAGCATGCTATTATGCCCGGTGCTGTTATGATGGGTTCCATTGGGGCAGGTCAAGTTCTGCATAACAAGTCACAGAGCCTGGGTTAGGCAGCAGACACAGATGAAAACCCACACATTCCTTTAAAAATTAAGTTAAGTTCTTGCCTACTAGATTTATATTTCTCCTACTCAGTTCCCACTTCCACAACCAGGAATTAGAGGACTTGTGTCTTCTCCCAGGAAGCCAGCCCTTGCCAAATGAGAAATGACCGGCCATCGGCACGGCACGTCTTCCCTTTCCCTTTCTGTGCCAGTAGCAGCAGGGGCTCAGCACTTTCATACGCATTTCAGTCCAAAAGAAAAGCCAGAGACTGCACCATGAGGTTTATTTGATCCCTTAGTTTCTTGGCTATAGTTTAGCTTGATCTGACTCTTCATTACTGTCCTGGCTCCAGCTGGGACAGGGTTAACTTCCCTCCCCATAGCTTGGGGTGTGCTGTGCTGAGTTTCGGTTTGGTGTGAAAGGAGCGTTAATGGCCCATTGGGCTTTGGCTGTTGCTGGGTGATGCCTGCACCGGGGCGGGGGGAGCACAGCCGGGCTGGTGGGCCCAGCTGGCCAATGGGATGTTCTATACCATGTGACATCATGCTCAGTATAAAAAACGGGGGGGGCCTCGCCCCCCGGTTCGGGACACACGGTCAGTGAGCAGTTGCACTGTGCATTGTCTGCTTTGTATATTCTGTTGTTGTTGTTGTTCCCATTTGCTATTATTGCTGTTCTACTTCTGTTTTATTTCAATTATTAAACTGTTCTTATCTCAACCCGGGAGCTTTCCTACTTGTGCCCTCCCGATTCTCTCCCTCATTCCACCAGAGGGGGGTGAGCGAGCGGCTGTGTGGGGTTTATTTTTGCTGGCTGGGGTTAAACCACGACAATTACATACTATAAAGTCTTAAGCAGTGTGTAAATATGAAACTTAGCGGTAGTCCATATTAATTCACAGCTATAAAGCATTTGCTGAACAGTAGGAAACTGGTAGTCCTAGCATGATTTAATAACGTTGGTTTTGCTACTGAAAACCAACATCTCCTCAACACCGTATGATCAGGAAAACACCCTAGATCTTCCAACTACTAAAAATCTACCTGCATTAGGAAATGGACGCTAGGTCTTCCACACCAGTAGGCACAAACTTAACATCTTGAATAAGCACAAGGAAAGCATGATTTTAACCACCTGATTTTCATACAGCCATCATATTTACAAACCCCTCATATCTGCTGCAGTAGAAATGTCCGATGCTGTGGGACATCTCTAGAACAAAGTGTTTTCACTGCAAGCACTGGTCTTAGGTGCTCCGACTACCACTGTACCACTCGTGTAAGGCAGGCAGAGGCTAAATTTGCCAGAGTAAAAATATGATGAGAGTGTCAACAGATAAAAACACTGTTTGCACAGTACCTAACACAGAAAAATATGGCTTTGTTTCACTACCCTATAAAGTTACCTAGGTAACAAAATATGACATAACCTTTCCTTTACTCCATAAATAAATAACTGACTCTTCTCCCACAGACCTACAGAAGTTGTGCAGGATCAAGAATAAATACTGACCTATTTTTTTATTTTTACTCCTGTTTGCAATGACAAACTGCACCCAATTTAGCCTGGAGTTCACTGCCTGAATGTTATGGATTAACTGCATTTTAAAAAAAAAAGTTACATGCAAGCTATATATATTTTTGCCCTTGCTATTGAAGCGGACAAAGGAAGCGACTCTCAGCCTACACATACTAATCTACCAGCAGATGGCACACATGAGTAAAATAATCTCAAAAGACATGAAACAAATGCAATGACGACAGATAAATAAGTCAAGTAAGAATTTGTCAGGTATTCAGGAATTCTGGTAAGAACTCTGGGACTCCAGCACCCCTGGAGAAACCCCAGAAATCAGCTGGGATATCAGTCTGAGCCCTGAACAACAACATTTTCAAACAACATTTGAGAATACGACTAGTTTTTACATGACAGAGTCCTCCTGCGATCTCCTGGCACTGCTCTGTCTTTCGGGTAGGAAACAAACGCACAATGTGATACCATTGTATCAGGAGGTTTGGATCTGAAGTATCAGGAGGTTTGGATCTGAAGACCCTGACAGTCTTTTCTCGTCTCCTATCTCCAACATCGCTAGTCTTCCAGTCCAGTGTAGGTACTAATGGTCAATTCTATGTATCTATGTGCAGAGTGGTGCGAGCGCTATCCTAACTCTGAATTTCCTAAGTGTAGCAGACAGTCGCTTGGTCAGAGAGCTGACCAAAGTGAGCAAAAGGACAGGTTTTAGGTTTCCAGTTCTCCAGGCAGGGGTGACAACTCAATCCCCTCATGCTTGTCCCAGCTTCACGCGCCTTCTTCGCAGCAAACATGCCAGTAATGACCCCTCACCCCCAGCACCTGCAACGTAACACCTTGGCACACGACTCCTACACTGACACTGTAAGAAAAGGTTTTGAAACTCTACCGGCGACCAAGGCCTCCGTTTTGCTGGTTCTGCCTTTTTTTGCCCGGACCGCGGCCCCGATGCAGGCCCAGCACTCACCCCCTGGAACTGCTCCTGCAGGACGCTGGGGATGTCGAAGCAGAAGTAGGAGCCGAAGGTGAGGAGGCAGTTGAAGAGAAGCACCGCGAACCTGTAGGAGGCTGCGGGGCAGAGAGGACCCACCTCACCTCACCTCACGNTGGGTTGAGCCGGAGCGGGAAGGGTTGGAAGGGCCCTGGAGGGAGAGGCCCGGATTTGAAAGGCAGCGTGGGAAGCCGGAGGCGTCATCCTCAGTACGAGAGGTGCGGTGCGGGAGATCGGCACTGGGACGCGTGAAAGGAGGAAGCCAAATGGGTCAATACAAGGTGGGGAATAGCTGACGGGGGAACAGCAGCACGGAGGAACTGGTTTGTAATGCATCATAAACCGAACAGGAGACGAAAATGCAGTTTTTGGGGGAAAAAAGGCCTGTCTTCTAGGACGGGTTGATAGAAGTGTCTCAGGTATGAAACGGGGAGAGAGAGCAGTTATTTAAGCTAGTAAGCTATCTGCACAAGAACAGATAGAAACCAGCCAAGCGTAAACTAGAGGTTTCTAGTCACCACAAGAACAGGGTCCTGGTAATGAAAAGAAGAAAAAGAAGGAGAGAAGGAAAAAAAAACGAAAAACAAAACACAACCCCCCTCAAGCCCCCTATATGATTGAACGGGTAAGTATATTGCTCTCCCTGTTTGAAGAATATTTTCTACCCAAACAAGGCACAGAGAGCTATCAAATAAGGCAAGCCTCACAACAGCAACAGTGAGGGCCAGTGCCTTACCTGATGTTAAAACAGAAATTGATACCTACATGGGTGAGGCTGTGTGGCGCGACTGTCCTTCACAGCAACCAGCAGGACTCGGGAGTCCAGAATTTCCTTCCCACTCCTGTGTCAGTGGGTGAAAGGTACACACAGTGCAGGGAAAAGGTACGGGATGAAAAAATAACCTTGAGCAACCTGGGTATGTGTCACAAAATGTCCTCTGTGCTCATGTTATATGTTCAGTAAAACAAAGTTTATTCAGGTAGCCAATGCAACATTAAGCAGTGGTATGTACTGAAAATAGTTCAATAACTAACAATTTTAGGAGCACCTGACTTGTGAACAGAGTTAGACTACAAGATATCCTTAAAGTCTATTTTTATAAATGCTGTCATTTTAGACATCGCTTGTGCTGCAATGTAGAAGTTGTTTATTTTATCCTACCCTATGATTTCTCACTTCCTTGGCCTGCAGGTGTGGAGAATGCTGAAACAGCATCATTACCTTAGTGCAGAGGATGCTTCATGCTGCTGATCCATGTCGTCCTTACCTAGCTTTGGTGGGCTGATGCTGATGAGCAGGTGAGCCCCCACCCAGCTTCTCACTCCCTTTCCCCAGTGGGATGGGGGAGAGAATCGGAAGGGCAAAAGTGAGTAAAAAAACACAAGGCCTTGTGGGTTGAGATACCGACAGCTTAATAAGTGAAGGGGAAAAAAACCAAGGAAAAACCCACCAAGTGATGCATAAGCAATTGCTCACTGTCAACAGACCGATGGCCAGCNAAAAGAAGAAAAAGAAGGAGAGAAGGAAAAAAACCGAAAAACAAAACACAACCCCCCCCAAGCCCCCTATATGATTGAACGGGTAAGTATATTGCTCTCCCTGTTTGAAGAATATTTTCTACCCAAACAAGGCACAGAGAGCTATCAAATAAGGCAAGCCTCACAACAGCAACAGTGAGGGCCAGTGCCTTACCTGATGTTAAAATAGAAATTGATGCATACATGGGTGAGGCTGTGTGGCGCGGCTGGCCTTCACAGCAACCAGCAGGACTCGGGAGCCCAGAATTTCCTTCCCACTCCTGTGTCAGTGGGTGAAAGGTACACACAGTGCAGGGAAAAGGTACGGGATGAAAAAATAACCTTGAGCAACCTGGGTATGTGTCACAAAATGTCCTCTGTGCTCATGTTATATGTTCAGTAAAACAAAGTTTATTCAGGTAGCCAATGCAACATTAAGCAGTGGTATGTACTGAAAATAGTTCAATAACTAACAATTTTAGGAGCACCTGACTTGTGAACAGAGTTAGACTACAAGATATCCTTAAAGTCTATTTTTATAAATGCTGTCATTTTAGACATCGCTTGTGCTGCAATGTAGAAGTTGTTTATTTTATCCTACCCTATGATTTCTCACTTCCTTGGCCTGCAGGTGTGGAGAATGCTGAAACAGCATCATTACCTTAGTGCAGAGGATGCTTCATGCTGCTGATCCATGTCGTCCTTACCTAGCTTTGGTGGGCTGATGCTGATGAGCAGGTGAGCCCCCACCCAGCTTCTCACTCCCTTTCCCCAGTGGGATGGGGGAGAGAATCGGAAGGGCAAAAGTGAGTAAAAAAACACAAGGCCTTGTGGGTTGAGATACCGACAGCTTAATAAGTGAAGGGGAAAAAAACCAAGGAAAAACCCACCAAGTGATGCATAAGCAATTGCTCACTGTCAACAGACCGATGGCCAGCTGGCCCCCAAGCAGTGGTTGGTTGCCTTGGAAAAAACTCCCCCCTCAGCTTTCTTGCTGAACATGATGCTACATGGCATGGGACATCTCTCCAGTCAGCTAAAACATGGTTGTGTTACCACATTGTTTTCCTCACCAGCCTGAAGCACAGCACTGTATCAGCTGCTATGAAGAAAATAAACTCCTTCGCAGCTAAACCCACTACACTAACTAAGAACGAGCTCCTGAAAGGAACTCTTTTGGCCAAATAAAAATGTTTCATGGAAGCATTTAGCAAAAATAAAAATGTCTGGATAACAATAACATTTATATATATGTGTGTGTGTGTGTGTATATATGTGTGTGTATACAAAAATATGTGTATAAAACATACACAATTGTGTGTGTGATTGATTTGAAAACTAGGGTTAGAGCTTTCCTAATGATTTGCACGTTTTCAGGAAACTAGCTGGGTTTTGATTCTAGGTACTGGCTTACAAAAGCTATGAAATGCTCCCGAGTCCAGTTCTTTCTAACAGTGCTGCCCCTCATTTCATTTCTGATTTATGTCTTCATGAAGGAAGCCTGCTGTCAAGTATCGTTAAAATGGCATCTGGGAGAGCCTTTTCAGCTATCAATATACTGCGACAGCAGCACTGCTTTTTAAAGTCAAAGAAAGAATCTAAGATTCCAGACTTGGAAGTAATACATACGTGCAGGGTACTATAGCCCACAGATTCTCAGATTCCTTGTCAGGCTATAACCATTACTAGCAGCGGCGGGAGTGTGTACCGATACTGCTGGGAGCAGCAGCAGGTTCCCGTTCTGGACAAAGCTTTGTAGCACTTCTAAGATGTGTTTGTGCCACTAGTGGTATTTGTATCACACTTCGGGAACCTGTGTTGCAATCACATTGCTTATGAAAAATACTAATATGCTGGACAAAATTCACTGTGGTGCCAAAGGGATGGAAATGAAAAATACGTATCAGCATCCTGCTATGTAAATAATGGGTTGAAGATATTGGATTCTTTTGCATAGTGAGTCTGGACACATACTTCCAATTTTCTCTCTCAGAAGTGTTTTGTTTTCCATGTGTATATATATACATATGAAATATTTTCTGTATAATGATGTGTGTGTATATATGGAAATATATATATTTCATAATATTCCATGTTATATATATGGAAATAGATAATATATATTTTCCACATATATGAAATATTTCCCCCTCCTTTCAATCTTTGGCTAACAGCCTATGTGAATTTGATGTGTTAGAATTAATTCACCTTTTGAATTTTATTTTTTTTTCCCCCCTTCTAGCTCCAGCTCATAAATCTGGAGTAGAGATTGGAACTGTGTTTGATTCATGAGCCCTTAGTAAGAATTAGTACATAGGACTAGTGATGGTGAGATCATATATTTGTGAGGGATTTGCAATGGTGGCATGAATGTTTGTCCAGACTCAGGTTACTGCATGTCTAGAAGAACCTTTACGCTGTCTTTAGGGAGGAAAGGGAGACAGGCATAAAAATACTTTAGATGTCCTGTCAGTTAAAGATAACTTCCTGAGCATAGCCAGGTGAAATACTTTCCTGCTGAATCTGTACGTCAGCAGTGCTGGTGTCTCTGCTGTTGCTCAGAGCTTCCTTGAAGAGAATTGGAACTAATAGACAGGACTGATTAAAAATCTATGATCCAGAAGTCATTTGGGAACACTGAACCTGAAGACTGTTGTTATTTCCATCTTTGATCCAGTAAGAAGTCTTCATGTAGTAGAGGAGGTGTGGGCTTACGTCACAAACGGAGTAGGAAGGTTCAAAAAATTTAAAACTGAAGAAGCAGCAGTGTATCAGAAACCTCACCTGCTCACAACACCTATGGGGCAAGAACCAGACCAATTCAGGAGAGAAGGAGGAGAGCTCTTTTTCCATTACTGCTTCAAGGAAGAGAATTAATATTTGATAAGAAAAATCAATTAGCTGACAAGTAAGATGGAGATCCAACCTATGGAGACCATCCTTGAAGAAAACCTTTAATGTAGAGGATCCGTGATGGCTTTGTAAGTTCTGGAGCAGGGTAGTGGGTAGCTGATTGACTCAAGGTTTGCCTCAGGTTCTACCTTGTTAAGTATATCTATGATTTTAATGTTGTCTCCTGCCTATCAGGTCTCTCATATTCTGTCAAATTCCATTCATCTTAATTTGTATCAATTTGTATCAATTGAATTTGTAGGTGTTCAGTCATTCTGATTTTTATTTGAACTATTACCTGGTTCCTACACCTGTGCATCCATAAATGTATCATCATAACATTTTGCCTTGACTGTAAATTTATTCCAAAACTGCAGAGCTTTTGTTATTTCCTGAAGCTCTCAGGAGTCCTGGATACAGTCCTCTCATAAAAACCTACACAGATAATTGTAATTCAGTTTTATAGAAAGCTTACTGAAAGTAGTATCAAGTCCTTCTCCTGCCCTTGAAGTTATTGTGCCAGTTTTTCTGATTTTATAGCTTCAATTTTCTATCTTAAAGCAGGCAGTCTCTTCTGGTATATGTTTCCTCTCGTTTATCTGGATTTTTTGTCACCAAGACCTCAGTCTCAGGGACTCCTCAAGTACTGTGGACAGCCCTTGGAGTTTAACATTTAACTTATTAAAGCATGTGTCATTATTTGCATTCTATTGCCAAGTGATTGCCTTACATGAGAGAAACAGTGAAATTGGTTTTGTGACAAGTTGTGTTAAATCTTTTTGAAAAGAAAAGATACTGTATTCTTTGTTATCTCTTCAGTCATAAACAGTCAGGTAAAAGTGTAGCTGTAGTAAGTACAACGTTTTCAGGCAGGCAAGTGATTTTAATTTGTCAAATGTTATACTTCATTTTGCAATAAATTGTGTATTTCTTCTGAAAACAGAGGAAACAGGAGCATTAATATGTAATCATTTAACATATTTTGCCATATCCTTCTCATGACTGCGTATTTTTCATACTGACCAGCCAGTGTCTTCTCTCAGCTCGCTGGGTCCCCGGAGGTTGTTCTGCTGCCAAGCTCTGAAACGTCTTTTTGCTGCTGATGCTGTCAGAGGCTCCGTCACCAGGTGATGTGTGTTGTGCGCGGCCGAGGCTGAGTGGCTGGAAGGGAGGAAAATCCCCACAGCACGGGGTGAGCCGGGGGGAGGAGGGTGTAAACAGCAGGAAGACTCACACTTGTGTGTGTTTGCTTTCTGCAGTGTCTGAGGGATGAGCTATTCTTTTTTTTCTGTAATGTCCTGCTCTTGCGAGAGAGCTCTTTAATATAATTATAATGTAACCTTCCCTGGCATTACCGCTCCATTTGCTGATGCTCATTCCAGCTAGCTCAGAAGCCATCCCTCCCACGGGTTCAGGACAGACCTTAAAACCCACCATGGATTTAATACGGCACTAAACGAAGGAGTCCTGTTAGTTAATTATATTCTTTGCCCTTGTCACAGAGGCAGAATTTTCCCTCTTTGCCAAACCGCTTAATATAGGCAACCTGACTGTTTTGGTACTTGTACTGCATCCTTTACTGCCATATCTGAGCATCTGTCTGTCACCTTAAATCTGCACTGAAGGTCTCTTTTAAATGTAGCTTAGGTTTCTAGAGGCTCTGCAAGAGTCTCTCTCCTGCTTCATAAAAAGCAAATGGAAAGAAATGGCAGCGTTGATGTAAATCTTCTAGGCGCTAAGGTGCGTGCAGCTGCCCCTTTCTGCTTGAAAAGATTGTCCCTAGCCAGGCGTGTTCCTGCACCTGCAGTTTGTCAGCTGAAAGCACAGGAGTAAAAGCAGGGCTGGGGTTAAGGTCCGGGACACGGGAAGAGAGCAGCATGCTGGTAGAGAATATAGGCGTCAAAACTGACATTTCACATCTCCCATCCTACTCCCTTCGTGTTTCTCTCTCTCTCTCACTGGCATGCAAAGATATCAGGTGCAGAAGGGCTACTATAAAACATTTAACAGCAGCCAGTGTTTCTGAAAACATCATGAACTTCTGCACATTTTACTACGCTTCTACTCTTTCTTAACTTACCATAAGATGCCCTTCCTTGCAGTGGCCATGGTTTTCATATAATGCAGCTTGCTTGGGGTTTTCCTCTCTATACTTTATAGGGCAGGGAGTAAAAGGTCTGAGATCAGCAGGTCAGGACATCCTGGCCTCATTCAGGAAATCTTTTTTGCCTCGATTAAAATCATTTAGTATGCAAGAAAAAAATGATAAAGTCCACATGCAAGTTAGTAAAAAAAAAACAACCACCCTGAACTTGCACTTGCATCCATTTTTGGTGTTAATATTCACCGTGAATATAATTATCATCTCCCCTGAAAAGCACACTTGGGTATCAATAATAAAGCAATGAGAATACAGTTGGACGTGATGATCTTAAACGTCTTTTCCAACCTAAATGATTCTATGATTCTATGAGAATTAATAAAAAAGATGGAGCTCTGATCCTACAGATCCTTAGGGCAGATCACCACTGCAATCAGTGGTTTGGTAATTAGCACAATACCAGCTTAAGGAAATACTATACCATTTGCGTATCATTTCCAGATGTATTGCAGAACTCTCAAGTGAACTTCAGCTGTGAGTACTGTGGACGAGTTATTTAGTGCACAAGTTGAGCAGTTTATTGTGACAGATCAAAAGATACATCATAACTGGGTATACCCTGACTTTGGAGAATCAAGTCAAAAAGACATTTGCTTTAGGCAAAGATGCCATTTTTAAAACTGTGTCCAGAAAATGCTTCTGAAGTGCACCAAAGAGAGGTACAGGAGAAAGTAACTTTGCTGTTGCTAAACCATATCATCACAGCAATGAGTAGTGCACTTTAAAATTTAGCAGACCACAGATGGAAAGAAAATTATGTCAGATGTTACAAATCTGTGTTTTAATCAAATTATTGTCAAAAGTATAATTAGTTGAAGCGTTTCAAAGACAGAATCACAGTGCTTTCTTACATTGTTTAAAGAACTCAAATAAACTAGAATACAAAAAAGAAGGGGAGTTGCCTTCACGGATGCAGAAATCCGTGTTTGCAGATCTCAGGGATTTCACCCAGAATGGAAGTTGCTTTTACTAATGTTTCATGAACGCTACACACAACGCTCCTGAGCTTTCCGACAAGGCCTGACTTCCTCCTCTTCTCTCCACCAGCCTCCAGAGACCAAGGCTCTGGTTACAGTTCTGCCAGAACCTTCAAAACGCCTCCTTGATTAGCCATTAGATTGGGTAGGGAATGGGTCACATTACATGGCCCCTGACAACTGTCTGAGATCTGTTTGGTATTCGCACAAGCGTGCCTACTGCTCCTTGATTGAAAATGCTTTTCGTTTGTTTGGTTTGTTGTGCGTATTTATATACTAGTGCCATTTACACTACTGAAGAAATGTAAAAGATTAGAGAGGATGAAATGGTGCGCCCGTTTCTCCATTGGTTACAGAGAGCAAAGTGCTACATCGAAGCAGTTAATTAAATTTTGACTAAATGAGAGTATTATTTGTAAAACAATGATGGAGTGCTCCATAGGGTGAGTAGATGTACACAGCTAGTCTATACAAAAATTTCACAGTTGTGAAGGTATCCAATATGTAGTTTTATCTACCTTTTTTTTACAGTCCATTTAATTAATAGAAACTCTCTGTAGTAATGTAGAAAACACAGTTTTCTTCAGTCAGAAGAGAATTGAACAAACAGAAATATGAGGGTCTGTGGTCTGCAAGTGTCTACCAAGGAATGACGTCTGATTCAAGACAGCTCCTGAGTCCTGTAGAAGGTATATTAAGATCCCATGGCTGTAAATTAAAAATAAAAAATTTAAAGCTGGAAATACCGCTAAGGATTTCCAAGAGGTATGGTAGATTGTCTATTTAAAAATGAAGGCTGAATATCTCTGTAACATACATTATCTGGCCAAAGCACAAGTCATTACCACAGTTCAGAAATTACTGGGTGAATGAGGTACCAGAATATTTTTTCCTGACCTTAACAAATACAGAAGCAGCTTTGTAGTGGGAGATGAGCTATATGTGCATCGGTTGGTGGTGTTATATAGGGTTTTCAGTGGCCTTCAGTAAACATTATCTTTAAAATGCTTATCGAACGTCATTAAATTGTTTGAAGCCAAATCAAGCACTCCTTTTAAACTTAAAAGGAATACCACTAAACACTTCTTATGCTAGACAGAGATAAACCTCTTTAAAAAGATTTTATACGATCCCATTCCTGCAACTAAATTTTGCCAGTCAACTCTCCCGATACTGTCTTACAGAAAGGAAGCACAAGTAGTTTCTGCTGTACAGGTATTTTTAAACAAGAATAATCACTTGTAAAGAAAGTCTGGTTTACAGAAATCCTACCTCTGCCACAACTGTCATATTGGTACTACGATGCCATAATTTCCTGCAGAAACAACCTAACATCTTGGATTTCAGCTGAATATTATTTGAAGGTAAATTCTAGCTACTAAAACCAATTTAATATTTTCCTTGGCCATGTGCCATCAAGATAAAAACCTAAAAACATTTATCCTTTCACACAGCAAAGTTCCAACTCTCCAAGGGGAAAAAAAAGGTTAATTGGAGATCGCATGGTTATTAAAAAACAATCCTGATTTTACTTGCTTAGTTTCAGTGTTTCTATCCATTTGTCATTCCTCGTGTTTTGCCTTTATATTATCTACTTGGAAAAGTAAACTCTTTAGGAAAGGGACCTTGCAGTCATAGCTATAGAACAATTAGTTTTTAGCATATTGTTAGTGCTAAGCAAATAACAATTTGAATCATATATAAGTTCCTATGCTAGATGCAATAAAAAACCAAGAGGGATAGAATAAGCAAATATTTTTCCTTGCCAATTTTCATTTTGAAGTGGTAATTTTAACTCTTTCTCACATACGGCAGCACCTAGCATTTCTGCAGTTTCTTGACTCATCTCTAGACTTTAAATTATTTATGGATTTATAAATACAGGAATGTATATTTTAATGTATTATTTAGCTTAAGGCAATCACCTGTCTTTTTCAGTAGGAGCTTTAGCAACGTCATGGGACTTGAACAGGCTGCCTTTTGCAGAAAGGAGAATGTAGTTCAGCTCAGACCACCTCACCTCAGTGATGCTGCCGGACCTTTTGAGATTGCAGTCAAGAAGTGTGGGTGATACCATGAACTCGTCAGGCTATGCAAGTTAATGGGTTTTAATTCATGTCACTCCCAAAACGCAAGAAAACGTCATAAATGTTTTTTACATACCCTCTAGATTACATGAAATTAGAAGCTCAATGTAATGAGGAATGAACCAAAATAAATGGTGAATAAGCCTTCTCTCACCCTTTATCTGCCTTGTTTCTCTCTCTTTTTACCTGATGTTATAAATTTTAATTCATAGTATTTTAAATGCAATCAAGCATTTAATCAAGCATGCAATCAAGTAGCTGGCATGCTATTTTTGTTGTGAATGACAGTACAGCTTTTTGTCTGTATAGTTTCCCATGCCAAGACACTGTGAATCAAGACCCAACATGTTGGTCAACTTTTTGAGTTCTAAATTTTTCAGCGGGATTTTTGCATTCACATTTGTTGGTTATATGTGTACACCCATTGCATCCACTGCACTCCACTGGACCTGCTCTGTGTGGAGAACGTTTGAAAATCTGTTACATTCAGGTGCCTTATGATTTATTGGTGATCCATCCCATAACTAATTACACCTCAGACTCAATCATTGTAGGTCCCTTCCAAGTAAACTACTCCTATCTTATCCCATCCCATCCCATCCCATCCCATCCCATCCCATCCCATCCTATCCTATCCTATCCTATCCTATCCTATCCCATTCTATCCTATCCTATCCTATCCTA
>VZTQ01005660.1:493353-548567 GCA_013400755.1 Pelecanoides urinatrix
CCCTTCCCTTCCCTACCCTTCCCTTCCCTTCCCTTCCCTTCCCTTCCCCTTTTCTTTCTCTGTCAATTCTCCTTTTTTGGGAGACAAACAGGTTTTTTGCTATAAATGCAGCTGTCTCTAAAAGGTGTCATGCAATGAATCTATAGTATACTAGCAATATCGTTAGCTATAATGACATAACATAGGATGAAACAGTCATAAGACTTAAAACTGTTAATTACCAATGAGATGTGATATTCCCATTGCAATTATGCTTTCTGGGTAGGTTTAAAGTTCTTTCCCTTTGTGTAATATGAAGCTTTTAGGGTCATTGCTAGTGACAACTTTGGAATTACACTCTTCTTCAAGAGCTCTAAATAAAATATGTATGTTGGAAGCGTTTTCACAAATCAACACCTCATTTCTCTATCCTGCCGGGTTGAACGCAGTACAGAGAAGACGGCTTTCTACTGCCTTCCTACTCGAACTCCACAGTCTAAGACCAGCTGAGCCCAAGCTCTGGCTGACCGCTCTGAGGTCTGCCTGCAGTGGTTTTCTGCAGCTGTGCTGCAGAAGGGAACAGCTGGTCCCTATCCAAGTACAACCTTTTGGCATTTCCCTTACCTTGGTAACTCTCTTACAGTCAAGAAGCACCAGTTGCACCGAGGCAGACTGTCAGCCACGGCAGTGCTTCACACCACCGTAGAAAGATGAAAACACAGGTCAAATGCAGACTCCGGATCTGCATTTAGCCCTCAAAAGCTCCTTTGCTCTAATCGCTCTAGCAATTCTTCCCTACGTGGTGCATTTAATGCTTCTGCCTCAGTTTCTTCCATCTCTAAACCAGAGACAATATTCACAAGAAGGTGTAAGGCCTTCTGTAAGGCCTGTAAAATGGGAGTTACTGAGTATGTTGCTGTGGATCTGTAGAGTCATACATACTGAAGACAGATGTTTCTTACATAAATCATTAATATGCATATCGTTGTAATCTCACTCAGTTCTGTATTACTTCTGCATCCAGGATATAGAATCATAGAATCATAGAATTATTTAGGTTCACAAAGACCCTTAAGATCGAGTCCAACCGTTAACCTAACACTGCCAAGTCCACCACTAAACCATGTCCCTAAGCACCACATCTACACGTCTTTTAAATGCCTCCAGGGACGGTGTCATGGTTTAACCCCAGCCAGCAACTAAACACCACAGAGCCACTCGCTCATTCCCCCCATCTCCAGTGGGATGGGGGAGAGAATCAGGAGAGTAAAAGTGAGAAAACTCATAGGCATAGATCAGAACAGTTTAATAACTGAAATAAAGTAAAGTAGTAGTAGTAGTAGTAGTAGTAGTAGTAGTAGTAATCATAATCATAATCATAATTGATAATAAAAAANGCTCCGTTGCCCTTCTCTGGACACGCTCCAGCCCCTCAATGTCCTTCTTGTCGTGAGGGGCCCAAAACTGAACACGGGATTCGAGGTGTGGTCAAATGTGCCCGTATGTGGCATATGGGCCCATACATACGCTGCTATGTACAACTGACTGCCTTAGTATTTAGTTTTCATTTGTTGTGTGGGAAAATTCCTAATTGCCTGTGTTTTTGCAAGACTTTTTTCGAGATTTTGTTTTTCCTAGATCACAAGATTGTTCTGAATGGGGCCATTTTTTACCTTACTGCCTTTGTTTGCCTAGCGTTTACTATTAATGATAAAAAAATGACTCTGTTTAGGTGATAAGAATTTCATCCACCTTAAGCTCTGTTTAGTTTGCATGGGCTACAGAAACATTTTCCAGCTGGTATTGTGGACAATTCTTTGATTACATTATAACCAGGATGATCTTGTTTCTCTTCGGTGAAAGTAAGCAATCCACTTCAATCTTCCATTTCACTTTTTTCCCCCCACATGCTAACTCAACAGATTTATCTATAAATTCTCATGAAAGGAACATTTAAATCCACATAAAACTATGTTAAATTGGACTGTTTACAAAAACACGAGGGCACTCATTTGTGCAATTTTAAAAAATTTTTTTCAAGAAAAAGTTTGAGATCAGAATTACACTATTATATCTTTTAAAATGAGGACCGGTTTGAAAGTAGTTCATATTTCTTCACTATATCTGACACAGTCTGAAAAGAACAATTGGATTTATCTGATTTAGTACTTACTGCATGCATGCAGAGGCAATAGCGACATACGGCATACGAGTTTAGTGGATATTTCTTTTCTAGGTATTTAATAAGCAAGTTGGAGATTCAGATTAAACATAGTTTTTCCATGTTTAGAGGACAATATGAGTCACCAGAATCAGAAGGTTACATTGGGTGTGCTTATTTGGTGTTCTTAGATAGGGAAACTTCTTTTATAATACATCTGTAGAAATGGAAGTGGGTGTCTCAGTTCATCTGTGAGCAAAATGTTCCACGTCGTTTTCTATCATGCAGATTTTATCCCCATGCCTAGTAACAACCACTAATATCTGGGATGATATTCTAGGTGATTGGACCATTGAATTTTCCTCTGAACAACACAATCATATGTAACTTTGGGGCATATCCCTTTTTTTGTCATGGTGTTTACACTATTTGTTGTAGCCTTGCCCAACTGAAATTCAGAAAGACTATATACACTTTGGCTTGTTCAATAAAATCCAATATTTGGGACTCTAGTGATGTAAACTATTTCAAGGCAGCTAGAAAGATACCAACAACTCTTTACTGCTGTAAAGTATTGCTTGCCTACAAAACCAGACTTGTTAAATTATCTTGGTTTAGTCTAAATACAGCTGTATTGCAAAATGCAGATTTCAATGGTGTTGTAAAACAGGTGTCTCTTTTATCTGAGTTTTTCAGCCTTTAATAACAATACAAAATCTGAAAACCTGTTTCTGATTTTAAGCTGTTAATTTAAGCAGTTGTTTGGTCTCCTCCTTTTACCCCCCAAACTGAAAATGTTTCCTTACATTGAATAGGCTGTATAGTTCTCTTAGCCTTTCTTTGGCCATTTTTCTTTTAATTTTTAAAATTGTTTTTTAAACACTGTACAAAATATGAATTGAGTCTTCAGGAAAAGCTCTGTAACTATAAAGGGACAGTAAAATGTGTACGTTCCAAGAACCTAAACACCTAAGTTGTCCAATAATTGGGTTTTTTCTTGTAGAAATCTGAGGAAGAAAAATTAAGACGGGACTTGGATGAATGGCACCCGAAATGTAACCCCACTGTAGTTTCCTGGGTGTTAATATACATGCAACTAACACAAATGAGCACAATTAGCATGAAGTCCTTCATCCGCTCGTTAGGCTCAGGCTGAAGCGTTGCCTCAGTGACGAAAACGTGCGTCCCTGACACCTGAAATCTTACTGCAATATCGGTTTGGCCGTTCATTCTTCCTGGCTGACGAGTTCTCGCGGGCTGTTCTGCATCCCTAAAAGAGACAAAAGTGAACACTGGCGAAAGGCGGTTGAGCACCAGAGAGGTGGAATTCAGGGTGCTACAAAGGAAAGTTTCACTCTCGAAGAATGATTTGGTCATATTTTCTATGCATAAATTTGCCCTGTGACTTTGAAATATTTTGTTTAGAAAATTAGAAATGGCAACTATCACCATAAAACTCCAACAGTGTTAATTTAAACTTGAATTTCAATTAGTTGGAAACCCCCTGAAAGTGGAAAGAAATACTCCTTCCAAGAACTTTAGAGGTACTTTATTTGAATATTTCTGATCATAAGGTAATGAAACAGTTATTTTGCATATAATAAAATCTTTTTTAGGGCTTGATTTTTTTTTTTTTTGAAGGCAGTAACAGCTTGGCTAATGAATAAATCTCTTTTACTCATTTACTCTTCCAACGATGCAAATCACTTACCTAGCTTGTAAACCATTTTTATTTCTAATTACAATGCCTAAATGAGAAGCTTTTGAATTTCATATATATATACATTTATTTGCCTTTTCTTTGTTAAGAATAGTAAAGTATGTCCCTGATATTTCAGAATCTCTCTACTTTCTCAGCTAAGAACGTGAAAAGCAATATCCCTCACAAGTAGGTTATTCACAAGGATATTTTGCAAAAGGGCATCGAGATGAATAACAATATAATGAAACGTTCTCGTCACAGCAGTGAGAACTGGGGGATGCTGATACCATAGGCATTTTGGAGCATTATTTCCCATTTCCACCCCCTTGTTAGATGCTGTACAAACGTATTACATAAATGAGTATCGTATGTACCAATTTGCCTTTTGTAATATACGCTGGAGTCTGCCTCCCTTATCTGGGAGCGTGCTGCTGCTTACAGGAACCTATTGATGAAGTTCTGTGGTTGTGCTGCTACTTTCAAGGGCTCAGGTGCTGGATTTTTTTTAGCACTTCAGATGGCCAGTTTTTGACCTCTGGTTTTATCTCTCAATTCATCCCTGTCTGAATAGATCCTTGTCTCCTCTCACTGTAGAACTGTAGCTGCCTTACCTTGGAAATAAAATTGAGTAACTAAAGTGAAACAACTAACATGTAGGGAGCGAAGGAACGCCCTGATTTTCACAGATACTAGGAAGAGACTGAGTCTGGAGTCTGAAGGTGTTTGGAGGTTTTGCATGGATAATTGGGCTACAAAATTAGGTTCTGGCTGGAATTTGTCCCCCTCCCTCAAACAAGAGTCCTTCTACATCAGGCCTCAGATTGAACAACATCCAGTTTAGATAATGCTTCTTACGTTTTTGTTAGATGATGGAGAATTTGAGAGTGTGAATAGGAAAGAATTGACTCATTTGTGACCTTCGAACCATTTACTTTGAAGGCCTCTCTAGTTTGTAGCTTGTTAACATATCCAGGCCTGGGCCAACTTATTTTCACTAAATCCTTTGGTTTTGGGGTCCAGATCAGGAAATGGAGACTTGGGTTTGGATTTCAGTTAGGATGAACCGAACGGACCAAAGCACGGAGCTAGATTTGCTGAGTCCTGAACGCGGGTCCCTGGGAATGTGGCTTTCCAGCACGCAGCGAGATTTGCAGCTTGCGTCAGGGCGCGGGCTTTGGTCCGTGCTCTTGGTACCTCTGCTGCGTGACGCTCTGCAGCGCCGGGGTGTCACGCGTGGCCATCTCCTGCGTGGTACAGAGCCCCTCTGTGCAGCTGACACTTCACTGCCATCCTTTGGCCGCAGGTCTTGGGGACCGGGCTGGCCGCGGGTGGGTTTGAGCTCAGTGCACCCCCGCAGCAGGGCGGCGTGTGCCACGCGTGGGGGATGGCTCGGTCGGGCAGGTGCTGTTCGCGGGGGCGGCTGGCGTCCCCGCCGCGGGGAAAGCGTTGATGTGCTGGGAGCTGCTCCCTCCGCTCGGCCACGCGTGCGCCCCGCGGCCCGTCCGCTCGGCCCTCGCCCACCGACCGGGGGCGGCTCCGGGCTCCCGGGGCNTGGCTGTCGGCCGGCAGGATGCTGGAGATCCAGCTGGACGATGGCGGCGTGGGGGGGTACCCGGGCGACGACTACTGCTCGGGGTCGGTGATGTCGGAGCGGGTCTCGGGCCTCGCTAACAGCATCTACCGCGAGTTCGAGCGGCTGATCCACTGCTACGACGAGGAGGTGGTGAAGGAGCTGATGCCGCTGGTGGTGACGGTGCTGGAGAACCTGGACTCGGTGCTCACCGACAACCAGGAGCACGAGGTGGAGCTGGAGCTGCTGCGGGAGGACAACGAGCAGCTCCTCACGCAGTACGAGCGGGAGAAGGCGCTGCGCAAGCAGGCCGAGGAGGTGAGCGACGCCGCCCCGCGACCATCCCCGCAGCACCGCGGGGCCGGGCGGGCCGCTGCCGCTGCGGCTGATCCGCCCCGGCGAGAGCAGGAGGGAAAGCGCTGATCAAAAATAGCTGCAGTCCTGTGGATTTGACGAATTCACTTTGCAGTGCCACAAGACGTAGAGGCCTTGACATTTATGCTAATTTGTGCTTTAAAAAATACTTTTTAAAATAGGTAATTTCTGTGCAGCCATACAGCTGTTTTAATGCCAGCAGTAAGCTGTTTAGTTGGAGCAAGATGTTACCTTTAGAGTGTAGCATCTGATTTTTGAAACTTGTTTTTACCAAACCTTGAACCTTAATAAAATAGTTTCCCAAGGAGTTCCAGGTCCCTGGAGTATGGATTGGCTCCCATGAGAGCCGTGCTCAGCTGGGAGGGGGGATTCAAAAGTGGATCATGAGAAGAACAAACCCCTCTGATGGAAAGGAAGGAAAATCCTTGGGTTACAAAGACTCAGATGTAGACAAAACAGAGAGGGGAGGTGACTTGCACTCCTTCTTCTTCCTACATCTGCGCCTGTGCCTGCTGAAATCAAGAGCATCTTTTCAGCCACGAATGAGGACTGTGAACCAGTGGGTTTGCTGTTTAGCCTCAAGTGATATTCTGCGAACTGGGATAAAGCATTGGTGGTGGAAAAAGTCCATCACCACCACATCATCCTTATTTCACTACACAACTTCTTAAAAAGCCGGGTTTTTTCCTTCTTTTAGACTGAGAAGGAGCAGAGTAAGACTCAGTAGTCTTACTAGGAGTCAAGTTCTGATTTGATAAGAGGTAATTAATGAAATCGCTTTTGAACTGGAGAACAGTGTAAAGCACCATGCAATATTTTCACAGATGTGTTCTTGTTGCTTAATAATCGCGTGCAAGACTCTTGCTAACTTGATAAGGAGGATACTGGTGGTCCATTACTAATACTGAAAGCGAGAGCCAGTCAATTAAAGTTTTAGTCCTGAGTTATAATTATGTATTAATGAACTAATAAATAATCTTTTAAAATCCTTTTGAGTGCATGTAGGGATTGAAAAATGATTCTGAGTGCATGAGACTGTACTTATTAAACGTTGTGTAGAGACAGTATTTTGCAGCTTCTGAGAAACAAAATTTTTTAAAAGTGCACTATTTATGGGGGAAGAAAATGGGACTACAAATGGGGAATGGAGCAGTCCAGTTGGAATGATCCTGCATCTTTGGACTCGGGTGGATTTCTGTTCTTGACTTACTAGATACAGGATGTGTTTTCTAGAAGTAAATGTAGTGACAACAGTTACATTCCCTGGAAGGGAACTCAGGAACCATAGCAGGATACTGTTTGCTGAGATTTCAAAAGAACCGATGATGATGATGATGATACTCTGTCATCCTTATGCACAGCTCATTTTAAGTGGGGAAAAAAGTGTCTGCAAGGAGACTTGTTACCAAAAAGGAATAGATAATGTGCTTTTTATGAGAAGAAATGAGTATTCTGCCTCTACATAATCCCTGTTACAAGGTCATATATGGAATATATGGGTGTTATTTCCCTCTGCATATAATAAAAAGTACATTATTTATCTGCACCTCTTTCCACTTACTATGCAGTAAATTACATGTTACGGAGGTGAAAATCTGTGTATTACAGGGAATTCTGCTGTCCACTGGATAATTGTAAATGATCAAAAAATAGAAAAATGTTTTTCCCACCAGAATGCGGATTGCTGTTCTGTAGCAGTGCCCATAGTAACCGGGGAGGGTCCGTCCCACATCTTGAGCAGCGTTCAGCCTCCTGTGCTGCGCCTCAAGCCTTGGGGTGAGATACTCACTTCTAAGTGGGAGGATCCTCCTCTGGGAACAAGATTTGACCCCAGTCTTGATTCCTCTCTGCGTATGAGTGCTAATTACAACAAATAAAGTTGGGAATTGGAGATGAAAAACTGATCTGTTCTTCTCTTGTAATATCGTGTCAAAGGACCCTGCGTTATAATTACTTTATATTAGTTTATTAATGTCAAAGTAACTGAAACCACAAGTGGGCATTGTTCTGTGGCATAAAAATGTGTGTTGTTTTGTCTTGTTATCACCTCTGAAGAACCATCAAATCTTGCTGTTTCATCGTTATGCAGAAATTGTGCACAAACAGACTCTATAGGTATGTTTTGTTAAATTAGCACTGTTTCTAACAACTTTCATTTCACTTCCACTAAATGCCGTAAAGGAAAATTTTCCTTCTCAGTACTCTTCTGTCTCTTTCTCTAAGATGATTCTGTATGTTATCTTTTAAAACAACCTTTCCCAAAAGCAAATTATTGCTTTATTTTCTGAACACTTGGGCTGCAGAGTGGCTCCATGTTTTCCACTTGTCCTAAAATAGGACAGCAGAAGCACCTGGGCAAGTGGATTGAAAATAGAAGTTCCTTGAAATGAGGCGGTGCTGTCAGTCTCTGCGATTATGGGGCTTAGTACACAAGGTTTCAGTTTTCGTGACCTCCAAGCTGCTGAAGATGTGGGATTGCACCAGATTTTTGGTGTTTTTGTTTTCCCCATCTGCTTCGTATTATGTATGAACATAGGGTAACTATCACTTGCATGGTATGGTGTTTGGCGGAATCACAGCATTGTTTAGCTTGGCAGGGACCTCCTGAGATCATCCAGTCCAACAGCCCCTGCTCAGGCAGGCTCAGCCGGAGCAGGTTGCCCAGGACCGAGTCCGGTCAGAGTTTGAGCATCTCCACAGACGGAGACTCTGCAACCTCTCTGGGCGACCTGTCCCAGCGTTTGACCGCCCTCGCAGTAAAAAAGTGCTTCCTTGTGTTCAGGTGGAATTTCATGTGGTTTAACTTGTGCCCATTGCCTCTTGCCCAGAGAAGAGTCTGGCTGCCTCGTCCTCGCTCCCTCCCAGCAGGTACTTAAAGGCACGGGTAAGATCTCCCTGAGCCATCTCTTCTCCAGGCTGAACAGCCCCAGCTCTCTCGGCCTCTCCTCCTATGAAAGATGCTTACAATTATACAAGAAAAAAGCATCTTTACCACCTTTGTGGCCCTGGTATTTGTGGTGGTGTATACTAACACGTGGTGTTTATTTTTACTGGCCAAGTATTGTTTTTAGCTTGATTTCTTAAGGAAATGAAGCTTGTGTGATCGCTCTGTTAGGCAATCGCCCCCAATTACTTAGGGAGCTGGTGGCTATTTTCAGCCATATTTGTAAAAAAAAAAAGGGCTAGTTATAATTTTTTTTTTTTTTTTTGTTGTGAAAAGCAAAAGAGAGAAGGGCCAAGTGAGGGTCCTGCCTGGAGGAGAGACAGGCAGAGCTTGCCAGCGTGCAGGCCCGTAGCAGGCAGCAGGACGGTCGGTACGTGGGTCTGGGGCAGGTGAGTCTAGCTCTCCTTAGCCCGTGCAAATGCCATCTCTTCCTGGTGTCTGCTCAGAAGACACGGGAGTAGAGCTGGGATGGGGAAAGGACTAGGGGACACCAGCAGAAATCCCCAGGGAAAACAAGCTGTATTGGGTCCACTCTTAATGAGGCATGTTGTTTTATCTAAGCCTCTTTCCTAATGTTCTAGATTCTTCTTCTCTTGAAGAAAACTGCCAGCGTGTGCCCTAAATGCTTGTTTCTGCAGAGATTGTCGGTCCCGTTTGGGCGCTAATTCCAAGGTTAGCGTGCACATGAAAAGGCACGTAAAAGCTTTCACAGATGGGAAGCACAGAAGCACAGGGCCGGTTGGCATGCGTTAGCATGGCTTCTTGGAGGTCAGAAAAGCAAGACGGATCTCTGCCAGGCGTGGAGGTGGCCTTCTGACCTCTCGTTGCATGAAAACTGCTTCCAGTGAAATTTCATACATCACAAGGGAATGGTGGTGGCTGTCCAAGGAAACAAAAAGTGCATTAGTAGCAAAGTAAGATCTTGGTCGATTGACTTGCAACGTCAGTTAATGCTCATTAGAATTTTTAAAATGGATGCTCATTTAACATGCATACACGTATGGTATAGTGATAAGTACCTAGTGCTGGTTAGGTCGTCTGACCTCCTTGTGAAAGGCTTTTGTAGCTTGTGTTCTGCGCTATGGTAGTCCAGCACTTGGAAGCAACCTCTGTTGGAAAGCGGTTAAAGAAACCGCTGTCTCAGTAAATGTGGCTGTTGCTTCTAAACGATGGCTCTTGCGCCTGTGGTGGTAGGTGTGTTTCCAGGCTGCAGGTGTTGGAGGGCAGGTGACGCTGCCCGCCTCAGAGCGGTTGGGCCTCTGTTTGTCTCTGGGAGCCAGGAGCCGGCATGCGGCCACGTGGCAGAGCCTTCCAGGCTGCGGTTCTCAAAGACTTGTTGTCTTGTTGTTGGACCCGACCGAGAGGTGGACAGAGCTGCGCTGAGCTGCCCAGTGATGTGACGTGAGCTTTGGCAGCCCAGGGACCGCTTGAAGCAGTGTGCGCTGCTGCGAGTGACGTTCCCAGTGGGCTGTCTTTTGAGTTGTCTCTTCTAGGCTTCTCCATGGGTGTATCTGTGCTGTGGGTACTTCCACAGAATCACAGACTGGTTGAGGTTGGAAGGGACCTCTGGAGGTCATCTGGTCCAACCACCCTGCTCAAGCAGGGTCGCCCAGAGCAGGTTGCCCAGGACCGTGTCCAAGCAGCATTTGAATACGTCCAAGGATGGAGACTCCACCACCTCTCTGGGCAACCTGTGCCAGTGCTCAGTCACCCTCACAGTGAAAAAGGATTTCCTGATATTCAGAGGGAACCTCCTGTGTTCCAGTTTGTGCCCATTGCCTCATGTCCTGTCAGTGGGCACCACTGGAAAGAGCCTGGCTCTGTCCTCTCTGCACCTTCCCTTCAGGTATCTATACACATTGATGAGATCCCCCTGAGCCTTCTCTTCTCCATGTGCTCCAGCCCCTTCATCATCCTTGTGGCTCTTCACTGGACTTTCTCCAGTATGTCCCTGTCTCTCTTGTACCGGAGAGCCCAGCACTGCACACAGCACTCCTGGTGTGGCCTCACCAGTGCTGAATAAAGGGAAAGGGTCACCTTGATCTTCTGGCCATAGCCAAGGACTCCATTCGCCTTCTTTGCCGCAAGGACACATTGCTGGCTCATGTGCACCTTGGTGTCCACCAGGACCCCCAGTTTTCTGCCAAGCTGCTTTCCAGCTGGGTGGCCCCAGCATACACTGGTGCCAGGGGTTGTGCTTCCTCAGGTGAAGGACCCAAAAAGGATGTGAACTGTAAAAGCCTTTTGCTTTTACACGTGTGGGACTCGTGTTCAGGAGACACCTGTGTGTCATCCTTTGCCACTTCCAAAAAAAGTCAACATCTCCGTCTTCTGATGGCGCGTTGCCGTGGCCATGGCTTCCTCTTTATGGTTTGCTATTTGCATTGTTATTTTACACGATAAGCACGTTCACTTACCAGTATTTTATTTTTATGTAACAGTTGGAGATGCCTCTGGTGTTTTGTTTGAAATCAGTGGGCAGTGCTGTGGGAAGAGATGGTCCTTTGAGACAGGCAAGGACTGCAGTTGCTGCAGGTTTCTATGTGGCTTGAGGTACTTAAGAAAATGTAAAAAGTGTGTCAATACTGCAAGTTCACTAGCTCCTCTCTGCATCTCAAACAACAGAAAGGCTTTTGAAAATCGCCCCCTCCTTCCACTTTGTTAAGGGATACTTTAAATATTGTCCCTCCCTCACACACTAATTCCCTTTAAGAAGATGGTGAGGAAGGATGATAAAAGTGATGCTCTGTGCTCCAACCTCTGGTGTTCTCCACTGTGAGTGTTTTTTCCCTTTTGCCTTGTATTTTCTTTCTCTGTGAAATGAATTGCAGCCTGGGAAGGCAGTTTCTGTTTCCCCACCCTGAAACCTGACCTCACAAATAGTTGATTAATGGGAGTTTCTGCAGCTTGATGGTGACCTCATAGCATTGAAGGAGAAAAGCATTTGGGAATAGCAGATACCAGATAAAGAAAGGCTTTGCTATCACGTGGATCCTTTCCACTATATGCAGTTGAAAGTAACTGGCAAGCGTGAAATGCAGACTTACGGCACAGCCGTCTGTGTACAAGATCTGTCTTTATATTCTTCAGAACCCTCTTCGTCCATTCCTGGAGCCTGTGGACACTGTCAGATTTCACCAACTGAATGAGCAGCAGAATCTGTGTCATTCTTCCAGTTTACCTTGAGTCCTCTTTTGCAATCCGCTTGATTTACAAAAACTGTTGGTCCCAGAGAAACTAGACTGTTCATTTTTGTGAAAAGTGTGATATTTGTAATGATTTTTTTCTACTGAGCATGCAAATGTTAGATTTCATATTTATGATGCTTTCTTCCTTACTTGCTGTAAGGTTCCAAAATATATCCATTTAGTTGTTCAGAAGTAAAAGCAACACAAGTGTGAGCGTCTGTAAAGTGATCCCGTGTGTCTTCTGGGCGAGACAAACTTTAAATCACTGGGATATTAATCATCTTTTCTCATTTTTCTCCTATGTCTTTTGTCAATGATATCACTTGAACATGATTCAGAATTGATCACAACATTGCAGATTATGATTAAAACTCAACAACTGAAGATAATAAAATTAACTCCATATATTTAAAAAGTAAGCAACAACAAAAAGTGTTTCTGGAGACCCCTGTGTTTTAAATTCATATCTAAGTAGACAGTGCTAGTTATAATGATTCTAATTTTCTCCTTTCCCTCTTAAATGGTAAGATAAACCTACTAGCCATCCTTACCAATAGTGACAACCTTGTCACTGCTTTGGCCTACGATCAGCACGTCCACCGCGTGAACGATGGTGATCTTTAGATTCTGAGCATGCCTTTCCTTACAAAAAATTGTAGCAATAAAACTAAATGGGATTGTAAGTCAAAGATTTAACATCCCGTTGCTTGTCTCCTGATGCAGGACTAGGATTGATGTTAATGCAAATAATAGTGATAGAGAGAATTCTTTCCTTCCCCTGAAGGTGAAGTAGGGGCGTTTGCTGGGACATGACTAAAGGGTGCCTTTTCTCTCTCAGCTGTGAGGGTCCAGAGCTGCCTCTGCCAGCGGAAGGAGGGTTTGCTGCAGCTCTAGATGGGTTCCTGTCCTGCCCCTACCCCTGGCAGCGCGACACCAGGGAAGAGACCCTCTGCAGAGGTTTAAGAGCAGCAGTCCTCTCCTCCCTCTGCACAGTGTGATTTTAGTGTTACGGCAGTCTGCCCTTTTTTATTTGCTTACTTCTTTATGCGTCGCTCCGCAGTAAGGCGAGCCGGCACGTGGTGGGGTGCGGAGCGGGGGCGACGGCGCAGATGAAACCCGGCTGGCAGCAGTGCGGCGTCCTGAGAGGTGCGGAGTGTGCCGGTCTGTGCCGGGACCTCGTCTCCCATGGGATCTGTCTGGGTAGCAGACAAGTCAGCGCTGGTTTTGAGATGCAGGAGAGAGATGTATCCTTCTGCTGGTCAGAAGCCAGGCTGGTCTGATGGAGGGGTACCAAGCGGATCGAATACAGACTAAGAGCTAAAATACGAGATGTAATGCTTTGGGGTTAGGCAGAGGAAAAAATGCTCTTAGAAATGCAGAAGCAGCTTGTCCTTCCCTCTACTTTTTTGATCTTCTCCCCATAAAAAGTTTGTGTGCAGAATGCTTTTTTTTTTAAATGTAAAAAGTGCAGATTTTTTTAGCATATTAGAGATATTGTTATAGGACAAACAGTTGCTGGAAAACCGCTTGCTAAAAACACTTGATTATCGTTATTCTAAATATTTCTAATAAATGGTATGAAGTCTACACTGATTAGATGAAATGAATTTGGAGACTCTTCAGTTTACAAGTTTTATTAATTTAAAGAAAGCTAACGAAACATTTGTGACAGGCAGTAGAAACTGACCATATGATACATATTTCTAAATCACTTCTTTATGAGGAATCAGGCTTTCCAAACGTAGTGCCCATCAGTCATCCATCTGGTAACCTTACTTTATTCTCACTGATCTTGGAGCGAGAAAATGTATATCTAAACACAGATCCTTCATACAAATCCTCTTTATGTCACTCAAGCTTGTGGCACTTATTAATATTCGTAAATATCAGTGTGTGTTATTGAAAATTACCTTTAAAGTAAAATTAATCTGAGCGAGCACTATAAGCTGTTACTTTATTTAAAGCGCAATCCAAGATAATATTGTGGATGTTAGTTGATGATGATCTGGGGTTATGGCCAGGTTTCCCCTCAACAGGTTTACCCACATAAGTCAAATTGTAATCCCCAAGCGGGCTTTGGTGAGAAGCTTTTTTCTTTTCTCGCGATGAAAGGAAGCTGTTTCGTGGTCGCTTTCTGTTCATCACTCTGCAGGTGGATTCTTCAAGGATGTTGTTTAGACGTGCTACGTATATGAAGGCAGAATTTAGCATTGGGGTTTCAGGAGGTAGAATTGTAAGAGAAAAGCCAAGAAGGTCTGGGAAGATTCAGACTGATAACTGTTGCAAATAAATTTAAATAACTGTGATGGCTGAAGTTTCAAGAAAAATCTCTAGCCAGTCTTTACTTTTCTGAGAATGATGCAATCATCTAGCAGAGGCACCCTGGCACCTTCGTTCTTCCTCTTGCCTGCTGAGGAGGATGAAGATGGCGCACATCTCCATCATCATCAGTTGTCATGGTGCCCCCGACAAGGTGTAGCAGGCTAGATCCTTTCATGCCGCTGGGGAGGAGGCGTGGGGCGTCCCAGGCGAGAGGAGCTGCTCCGTTCCTGTTCTTACCTCCTCCTGCATAGTCCTCTGCACGGTCCCGGAGCTCACACGGGGAGTGCTGGCCAGGCGGTGGCTGCTCTACGCTCACGTCGGGTGGTGAAGTGATGTCTGAGCAGCAACTGGGCAGGACGCTCTCCTGCGTTTCTCAGTGGGAACCTGCTTGGCATTTCCAGGAGACTGCACCAAGGTACTCAAATGCTTTACATCATGTTGTGCGTGCGAGCTGTGTCATGCCGACTGTGTCCAGCCTTTGCTTACTGCTGTGCAAGGACCAGCAGATGTGTGCAGGGCTGCCATTTCAGCTGTCCACTTCTCCATCAACAGTGACTTCAGTTCTAGTCCAGTCTTTCAAATAGATAGACCATCAGTCTGAGGTTGCACATTGATGTCGGGAAGATTGACAGCTGATCTGCATGTCCAGGGATGCGATGCATGGGCTGTGACAAACACTGCAATTCTTCTGTGTTTTGTGGTAGAAAATCCCTTCTTTTCTTCAAGGAGGTGGTCAGCCTTCAGAATTGATGCATCGGGTATGGTATTCTGTTTGTCTGCATTTCACTTGGCAGTCTGTTGGGCTGCAAGGTGTCCAGAATGATATCCTTGGAGCTGTGTCTTGCTTTGCAGGAGAGATTGCTTTAGTTCAGGGGTCAACGGGAAGCACTGGACCTTTTGCGCCTGAGCTGGATGGTGGAGTGGTCTCCACTGGTCATGGACAGCTGCCTTCTCTCCCACTGCCCTGATTTGAAGGGACCTGCTGAAGGCAGGATGCGATGCTCAACTGAGTCTGACAAAAACAATTTCAGGCTCTTATTTGACTTTCCCATTCTACCTGGGCCTTGGCCGTCCCAACCGCAGCCACTCTGCTTTGTGGCGTGCGCGCGAGTTGCCGCTCAGTGCCAGGGCAGACCTGCTCATCCCCATGGAGAGGGGAGGCAACGAGGCAGCATCGAAGGGCTTAGCTGCCCTTCCATCTGCAGTGCTTTGTGGAAAGGTTTTCCTGTTGGACACATGCCGAGTTTCTCCCAAAAGATAATTGTACATAGTAATTGTAAATCCTAATTTAAAACAGGAAAATTAACTAATCTGTTAATGACTGGTTATTTTCAAGGTGTATGGCCCAGAGGCACGTGAGGTTTTTTCCCTCTTTTTCAGAGTCTGTCTGAAATTTTTGGTTCTGGGATTCTGTGCTTGAAAAAGGACTGAAAAGACAAGCATGCGTGTCGTTAGTCCCAGCAGGAGATGCGAGCAGCAGGACGGGCAAACTCTGTGTCTCGGGCAGAGCTGCAGCAGGGTCGAGGGTGCGGGTGCCTCTCCCGGCTGTGCTGTAGGACCAGGCCTACTTCACGGAGAGCATCTTAAGAGAAAAGTGGCCTTCCTTTGAAAAAGGACTCAGATCCCTCGGAATAGGAATATAGGAGATGGTAATCTTTGCATAAATCAACAAAAAAGACATTTATTTCACAGAAGACCTTCAAAGACCAATCCGTGACTATAGAGTATCTATCAGATAAAAGATGTCTTTTGACTGCTTGAAGTTAGCAACAGGAACAAAAATCTTTATCTCCAAGCTCTGCAGATGTGAAGGAAATGTTATTTCACTAGGAGGTTGTATGCTTTTATGGAGATGGAAACGTTCCTTCAGGAGTGCATTTGTCTTTGAGGAGGATAGCAGAGATTCAGACTAAGGGCATAGCTCAGAGCATCTTTCCGTCACAAAACTGTGCTGTGTGCCCTTCTGGACTAATAAACTCTAAAAACTAAATTAAAAATACAGTTAAAATGGCATTACAATGTGTCAGAGAAAACGGAGGGAGGAGGAAGGGGTTGTTCTCTTTTATGATACTTTGACCATTCTACTAATAAATGGCCTTGTTCACTGGCAGGTTTATTTGAGGTCGGAAACCTCAGCCAAGGAAGGCTGGTATTTATTTTTCCATATTAAGTGCATATTTACGTGTAAGCATCTGCATGTGAATCAGTGTTATGTATCTTAAGTATTCAATATAGAATTAGAATTATTAATATAATCATGCATTCCTAATATAAAACGCCTCCTGGTCCCAAGGCTGATGTGTAACATAAGTTGTACTGTGAATATGGTTTGATCTTCAGGCCAAGCTCTTCAATGAAAGTGTAAGGGTTTTGATATCACAGCGATCACAACTGTGATTGCATAATTGCCAAACACCCCAGAAATGGGGAACGCACACCAAGTGCAACAAGAGACATTGGAGAACACAGCTGTGATTTGCAGAGTTTTGTGATAAGTGCAGGATAAGATTTTGAACAAGCATGGAATTTGAGATGGTAAATTAATTATCTGTGAGTTTTAAAGTGTGGTGTAGCCAGAGGGTTTAAGTTGTTGATTGCTTCATTTCACAGTTGCAGCTGAACTTTTCAGCTTGTGGACTGACTGCTGTTTGTCAGTGCACTTGTGGGAGCGTTACAGTTTGGTCTTTTGAACTGTGTCTTATAAAATTAATACTTGAGATAGCATCTTCTTGTTTGTGGTAACTAAGATCCTTCTGAGATGGAGAAGATATGGGCTATTATTAGAATTTACACTTGCTGATTGCATATTTTATTGTGGCAGAGTTGCTGTTTGGGGTCTCTTTTATATGAATTACAGATGCGTTGGGGTTTCACTGCACATCGATACTGCTGGGGAGCATCCAGGCTGCAGGGGGATCCGGGGTTTGCTCTTCGGGTGCCGTAGCTGGGATTGACCTGGGTGACTTGGAGAAGGGTCTTCTGAAGGCAGGGGCTTTCCAGGGGAAAGGGTGAGCATTGCTCGGAGTACCCTCAAACCCATGGGTCTGTCACCTTGGGGCATTGAAGAGCGAGATAAGGGATTATGAGGTGAAATACAAAGGGCCCCTTTTTACCTGTTAGTGAAACTCTGCTCCCAGGGAGCCAAAACGTTTCTAAAATTTATGTCATGTTAGATACAACACATTGGAAATTCAGATATGCTTTTATCACTGTGTGTGGGCTGATGGCCGTATTTTTCTATTTGTGTGAGGGTACATTTCAGCTGTTGAGACCAGCAAGGAAGAGCGGCTTTAAATATTTGCAAAACCTTGGTTTTTACAAGGGAAACACTAAATATGTCTGTACTGCCTCTCTTCTTGATAGAAACTAGGAATGTTTTCATGCAATGGAGTCAAGTTAACGTTCATGTAAGGTAGACAAGACTCAATTCCTTAATCTTCTACTTCAGCTTTGCTAAGTAAATGACTTGACTTTATATAAAATGCCTATAGGGATAAAAATCTGAACATCTCTTCATAGTTTGAGATTTTTAACTATTTGTTGATTTTTATGCTGCTCTCTAATGCTCTTGTAAAAAGTAGCTGCATCGATGTAGGCTGGCTCATAAAGTGAGCAGCAGAATTCCCTTGATATCAGCTATTGAAATGGAAGTTATTTCCTGAGGGAGCATATAGCTGATGACCACCGTAATTCTGAGAAGTAGCTTAATTGAAAGATACTTTTTCTGATTGTCAAAGTCAAAACATTTAACACACTGTTCCTGAAGCTCTGGCATTGTTGGTATCCAACAGTGGCCATTGCCTGTGCAGGAGCTACAATAAGAAAGTGTGACTTGCTATTTGAGTGTCTACCACGTAGTGTTTGACACCTGCTTCGTCAGGAAGTAATCTGTCTTCCTGAAGTTGCTGCTGAGTGAAATGGCTCCTGTTAAGAGAGCAGAACAAGGTCTTCACCATGAGTAGCATGCAAAGCTCAGCAGCAGCGGATCTGATAATGGGACTGGAGGCTTGGTTTTGAACAAGTCAGAATTTAAATAGCCAGGAGTTGGCCTCTTTCTTTGCCGTGGCTTTCTAAGACAAAATACTGTCAATGCGACTCCCTAAACTGCCAACCTAACGAGGTGCCGCCGGGCAGCCGTGCGCTGGGCTGCGCACCAGCGTGGCCTCCCGGTCCGGGCTCCCTGCAGGTGAGGTGCCCCCGGGCACCAGCAGAGCTCTGCCTCCCGGGGGGGCCTCTGCCTCCCGGGGGGGCCTCTGCCTCCTGGGGGGGCCTCTGCCTCCTGGGGGGCCTCTGCCTCCTGGGGGGCCTCTGCCGGGCGCCTCTGCCCCGCTTCCTCACGCCGCGGCGCTTGCGCGCCCACCGCGCGGCCACCTCCTGCCAGCAAAGGCTCGAGGGGACGGGGCGGAGACGGAACCCCTGATGCTCCCTTTGGTGCGCGATGCCATCGCACACACTACCAGCCACCACAGATTAAGGCCGTGTCATAAGATGTCTGTGTATATGGGCATCTCTGCCTCTCTGCTTGATTTATCGCTGATGTGATGTGATGATTTCTGATTATATGCTATTCTTAGTCGCTGTCTTCCTTTGCAAAAGGCAGTAAAGCAGGAAGCCAAGCCATCTGCATTGTACCACTGCTTTTGAGAGGAATACTCATTCTTGCGCCTTAAGATGATTTTACGCTAAATATTTTCTCTGTAAAGACTAGTGTGTGAGCCATTGTTGTTTGTCATAATCGTGGGTTATTACAGACCAGTTGTCCTGCTTGAAATCTGGGGATAGAGGCTGGCAGAAAAAAAATCCATGTGACTAATTTTTATATATAGCAGCTTCATACTCCAGTTTTGGTAGATCACTGAGGTGATTAACTGTTTAACTGTAACTGCTCATGTTCAGAAATTATTCTTTGAAGGCAAGCACAGAGGCTCTGGAAAAAATAGTAAAAATGATAAAAAATAGTAAAAATATTAACGCTGTGGACAACCTTGCTATTGAGAACTACTGGGAGTGTGGGCTGTTTCTTCTTCCAGTGCACCCATCTACTTTGTCATAGTGGGATTCCAAAAAAAAAACAAAGTACTTAACCGTCCATGGAATTATCTGGTGCTTTTTATTTCTGTTTTCTAAATGTCTTTACTGCATCTCCATAAAGATGGAGCTGAGAGCTGTGAAATCACTGAGGTGTGGGTCTGAACTGAGCTCCATGCAGTGAAACCGTCAGAGAAAATCAGTTGCAGCACCTGGCTCTGCAGAAGAGAAACCCCTTGAAATCAAGGGCAGCTCATAGCAGCAAGTTAAGCCTGTGATTCTTCGCCAGCACCGTATTTTTTTTGCCTCTTGGCAGCACTAAAGCAAAAGAATGCAGTCAGCAAATTTGCATTTCCGTTTTTAAACTTAGTACTCTGGGCATTTTAATTCATGGCAGAGTTTTTTGTAAATAGTGTATCAGTTATTTTGAGATGTCTTTAAAAAGACTATAAGTCTATGCTGTTTGGTTTTGGATTGTTTTTTTTTTTTTTTTGGCCCACTCTTACCCTGTTAAATAATTTAAATTTATAATGAAGCAAGAGTAATATCTGCAGTATCTGCTTTCAGTAAGTCATTGGAATTTGTACTATTTCTGAGGCCAGAAATATGAATTTGATTCATGTGAATATTCTTTTCCCTTACGAAGGCTTGCTGATTTTAGGTAGCACCCAGAGAGACATGGAGCTTCATCTGTGTGCATCGAACATTTTTGCAGCTTTTAGATAGGATTGGCTGTGCACATACTTAGAAGAAAAACACAAGAAAAAGACTAAACCAGAGGGATTCTTCTCCTATTAAAACTGGTTTTGGTGCTTTTTGTAAATAATACAGACAGAAAATGTTCAAATGGGAAGGTGACTTTCAAGTTAGTGTCCTCTCTGCCTGTTTAGTTTTAGGAGGTTCAAAAGCTCATGGTGAAATCTTGGTCCTCTTCATAGAATCATAGAATCATTAAGGTTGGAAAAGACCTCTAAGATCATCCAGTCTAACCATCAACCCAACCCCCGCATGCCCACTAAACCATGTCCCCAGGCGCCTCATCTCCACGTCTTTTAAATCCCTCCAGGGATGGGGACTCCACCACTGCCCTGGGCAGCCTGTGCCAAGGCCTGACCACTCTTTCAGGAAAGAATTTTTTTCCGTAAAGAATTAGGGAGTGCTTCCACTGTCTAGAACTCTTCAAATTACTGAGAACATTCCCACAGCTTCAGTAGGGCCAGGATTGTACTCCCCCGAGCCCCCAAAAGAAATGGAAAATGTGAAATGCCTGTGGATGTTTATTTACTGAGCTGCATTCACTCAATAATATGTGCTTGGTTTTAAAGCATACCTGCCTCTGTGAGTCTGGTTAACAAGAAAATTAGAACACAAACTGAATGAAGTATTTTCTGTTTCTCCTGCCCTGGTATGAGTTTCTAGCAATATGGGAAGGCAGGGGTTGGTGCAGCGAGCACGGTGTGGGAGGGGGGTTTGCTGGGTGCTCGGGCACGCGCCCGGCAGTTGGGCTAGGGCAGGAGAGGGACGGTAGCCAGCCCGGGCGGTGCTGCTTGGCTGGGCCATCCGCAGCCGTACACCATGAGCCCCAGCTTGGGGACCATGGCACAGCACCAGGCTGCAGATGAAGTGCTACCTCGGCTGTCTCTGCCTCGGGAGGCTGTTCACAACAGTAATACAAATGTACCTGAAGCGCCTGTTTTCCCCAAACTTCTGGCACTGCTTAGTTGTGCTTGCGGATGTGCTCATATTCCTGAGCAAGGTCATTTCAATCTCTGCTGCTTTTAGTGGCTAGTAGGGCTCTTCCCTGGATGCCATATGAAATGTCTGCTGCTGGCTTATTGGGGGAAAAAAAAGCCTGCCCGAATACCCTGATGAGAGCTCGCTTGTACGGCAGAGGACGAGCGGCAGCGGCAGCGTGTGCTAAGCCGTTCCCTCAGTCAGGAGCGTGCTTTCCTCAGGGACGGCCCTGGCAGTGAAACCTCTCCTCCTCGTCCCGCTGGTGCGGCCGTTCGCTCCTCTCTGGATCTGGGACTTTTCCTGCTCTCAGCCCTTCAGGCCTTGTGACACACAGGGAGAACCCCAGGTGAGAGGCTTCTGGTGCAGGAGCAGCTAAAAGGGGCTTCGGGGACAGGGAGAGTAAAGAGCCCTTGGGTCCCTGCGCGCAATGTCGTTGTTCGATCTCTTCAGCCGACAGGACAGGGTAGATGGCAGTGCCTTCACCTGAAATGCTGTTCTGCCCTGAGAATACTTAGGGTAATATTAATTTTTAATATTGTTGTCTCCATGTCTCTTTCTTCTCCAAATGGTTGATATATTTCTAGTTTTCTGTTTCTTTGACTACTTTTAGGTTGCAAAGTAGACAGGAGTGAGTAAGAAGACTGAGCCATATTTGTACAAGACTTAATCTTTCAATCAGTTGCCTCTGAATTAAACCAAAACAGCAGTAGCAAATCCAGGAATCTTATTAAAGATGACCTACATAGTGGGAATAAAATTGGGCTTGTACCTTCTTTTGCTTCCTAATTTACTGTTGAGAAATGGTGAATGTTTTCCTGAAAGTGCGTTCATTTTTATTGCTGCTGAAGCCCTGGTTCCTGCCTGGCCTGGGTGGCATGCGCCGGCGTGGAGAAAGGGCAGGAGGGCGTCTGGAGGCAAGAGGGAGGTGAAAACTGGGCCAGTGCGATGTGATGGGGATTTAGCCCTTGGCTGTAATTAAAAGGGTTCATCAATAGAGCTTTAGCACAGAGTGGTTCCAGCAAAACCCTGCAAGGAAATGGATATTATACCAGGAAAATAGCCCTTTTGTTGGTATAGTCCTCCAAATGGAGCAAGTGAAACTGCTGCTTCTCTAGGTCTGTTGCTCACTGTAGCTATGTCGGTTAGGATTTTTTTTTTCCTTTTTACTTATTCTGAAATTATATTGGTATTCTAGAAAATGTTACAAAAATAAATCAGAAAATTTACGAAGCAGATTGTTCTATAAATTTCTCAAAATCCATAAAACGGATTGCTGGGTATTTGTGAGTGACTAAGGGATTTCAATGTTTAATTGACATCTCAGAGAAAAAATGCTTACTTAAAAATCTAAAACCTTGTACAGTCTTAAAATTTAATTAAAAAGTAAATGTTTAGCCTCTGCGATGACTCCTTTATAGTGGAAGAAAGGTTTTGGCATTTCTGGAAAACAGTGCTGGAAAACAACTGTAAGGGGGGAAAAAGCCCCCTTATTGCAATAAATTTGGGCAGGAAGGAAAAGACAGTTAAAAGCCCAGTTAAAGATTAAAGGCACCGCAGAGCACTGAGTGCAGGAAAATGAGACGTGGCTAAAATGCGTTTGATTGTTTCTATAAATACAGGTATGTAGGAATGAAAACTGACTCATTGTTCAGATGAATTTACTGAACGGTTTTAAAAGTCTGCAAGAATAATAAATGATGTAGCTTTTGAGTCGTCTACAGAGAGAAGATCCAGTTCACGAACATAGTGATGGCTCCACTGCTAATTATTCCAGTAAAAGTAATAGGACGTGTGCACAGGGCTAATCCTGCGAATGCAATCAAACACTGTACATACTGTTGCATGTGCAGAATTTAACAAAGTAATCTTACTGTGTATTTAAATGCATTCATTTCCCTGGGAATCTTATCCAAAAATGATTTTCACCAGAGTCTCTCTCTTCTAGAGTACAATGAGGCTTTACTTTGTGAAATTAAAATTGCCATGCCCTCTTGAGCGGCATTATTTCCGGAGAGCAACACTTTCCTCTGTGTGGAGTACAGAGTATTCGTACTTGTTACCCCAGTATTCGTACTTTTAAAAAGAGGAGATTTCAGCCGGCTGATGTGCGTGTGCTGGTGAATCTGTTAGAGCTTGACCTAAGGAGCATTTTGCAAACAAACGGAGAGGAAGAGAGGCAGGGCCAGCAGCAGAGCATCCTTGTGAGCTCCTCATAGCCCCAGGTTACCTCCTGTGCTCTCCTCTTGTTCTATAACCATCTAAAAAGTAGATTAAAGCCACCTCGGCTTTATTTCCTGCTCGCTCGCTTCCTCTGCAGCTCTGAATCCAGGGCTGCTCCCGGCCCCAGTTGTGCTCTTGCCGCTCAGCTGTCAGGTTTGTGTTTTAATTACTGGAGTGGTTGATGCAGACGACTGTCTTGTTTTAGCTTCCTTGGGTGTAGCTGTTTAGGAGTAATGTAATCAGACTCGAATTTTTGGGTTCGTAAGGCCAGAATAGGACTTGTTCTGAAGCTAGTGAGATAGCTGTAGTGTCCTACGCCATTGTAAGCATGGTGGGACTGCGCTTTAGACTTGGTTTGCTGTGGAGAGGATGTATGTGGTTAACAGAGCAAATGTTTTCTGAGCCTTATGGATTTTTCCACAAGTTTGTGTCAGAACCAGCTCAGTTTCTGAGTCCAGAAGTATGGATTATGGGTCATTATTGTGTGTGGGTATGCGTTAGTGTTTTGTGCTGAAAAGCTCTCGTGACCACATATAGCTCAAGAACCGGGCTTGCTTAAGTATACTTAGAGATTTAAAGGTGCTATTCACTTTCCAGGGACCCTGTTTAGTTTAAACATTTCATGAAAGCAACTGTGACTACAGTTCTTATCAAGACTAATGTGTAATATCAATTCATTACAGTGGAGCTAAATTGAATGTTTCACATGTTCACTTTTCTGTGCTGTGCATGCTAGTGTTCGATGCAGAGAATGCCTAAAGTTCCCAGGTCACAAGTTTTACAGTTGTTTTTTTTTTTACAATTACAGAAATAATGACCTGAAATTAGGTATTTTTCTGTTGTGTTTTCATTGTGAGATAAGTATATCTGTAAAAATCTTCCCTTCAGCCAATGTGCTGGGCAGGCGTCTGCACTACTATGTGCACAGCCGCCACTTTCTTGTTGCTAATGGGAGTTAGCGGCACCGATCCCTTCCCTCCCTTCTTTGATAAGAGCAGCTAGCCAAGCTTTTTCTTGCTAGGTATAAATTTGTTAAATTCTGCTGTGCGAATCTGCTCCTCCGCCTGTTTCCCCCCTCCTTCCCTCGGCTCCCGCTCCCACAGAGCCCTTCTCGAGCTCGCTGCTGGGCAGGTCCCCATCTCTGGGTGCAGAGGTTGCTCTCAGCTGCCCGGAGTTGTGGACGAGTTTTCACAAGACTTGCACGTTTCTGCAAAACTTACCCGCCACGTGAATTATAGGCGAAGCTTTCTAAAACTGCACAAATAGAAGAACCTTATGTCTGAAGGTTTCTGACTTAAGTATTTGTAAATATATGACAATAGAAATAGGATTTGTCTTCTCTGACGTGAAATTAACAGGATCAAAATTCAGCCTGGCATGAGGAAGAACAATGTTGCTGAAGATGATAGAGTTGCACTGTTTTATAGAACTCATGTAGGACTATGGTAATTATACATTAAATATAGCTAATACTTTCTCATATAAAATAGTTTCTTCAGCTTGATTAAATGCTATTGTACTAATTACAGTATTTTAAAATTCTCACTTCCTATTTTGTAATTTATATTCTCTCAATTTTTCTTCTTTTTTGAGGAGAGGAAAAGTCATATAGGGCAAACACATTTTACATTTATTCCTCATCTGTGCCTCCTTCTCTTCTTCTCCCCTATTCAGAAGTTTATAGAGTTTGAAGATGCACTGGAACAGGAGAAGAAAGAACTACAAATCCAAGTGGAACACCTTGAATTTCAGACTCGACAGCTGGAGCTGAAGACCAAAAACTATGCAGATCAGAGTGAGCAAAGTTGTACACCAGACACGATTATACACATTGCCTTCCACACACATATACTGCTACTTTGAAAATATTTTTCATACTTTTTGTTTGTTTTAATGTAATTTATGTAAAGCCTGAAATGTCTGGTTATCCCTTACTTTTTTATAAAATTCTGAGCCTTCTAAAGGATGGGACATATCCACTCTAATTTAGTAGAGGCTTCATTGCTTCTCTTGTGTGGGGCATGCTCAGTCTCTCCCGATACAAGATTTGGGCCATTGGTGAAGCTTCAGAACCTGGTTTCCAGTTTCAAATTGTCCCTGACTAGAACCTCCCATTTTTTTCTCATATAAACTGTCACATTTATTTGTTCGTTCGTTTATTTACTTATTTTTACAAATACTTCCTAAACATGTGCAGCCGTGTTTTTTTGGCAGAGGTTCCCCTCAGAATTCATTGGTGTTTTGTCCAGTACTCCTGCTCCTCAAATAGCCAGAGGCGCTCATCCCAGAGGATAATTTAAATTGTTGTCAAACTAGGACACTTACGGGGCACTAGGCTACTGATGAAGAACTCTGCTTCTATGGTCTTATTGCATGATTTGGTCTGCTCATTCTGGCAACAGGCAGATACCCATAAATTGAGTTTGTAATGGAGACCAGATCTCACAATGTGCATTATTCTGTTTCAGTTGGTTTTGTTCAGTAGGTGTAAATTAATTTCTAACAAAATATGCTCTGAGACTTCTGGTTTCTTTTGAGAGCCTGATGTGTGTTAGCTGATGACTGGAATCTTCTCTTGGTAGTTTCACGACTGGAGGAACGTGAATCAGAAATGAAGAAAGAGTATAATGCTCTACATCAGCGTCACACAGAGGTAGGATGTCATCTCATTATTTCTAAATAAGTAAACTCTTAGCCTGTAGCTAAAGTCATGTCAAAGAATTCAGCTTTACAATACTAGTGATGATTAGAGCTTCTGAACTTTGGGAACATCAGAAATATCTGAATGGAGGGTGTAAAGAGGATGGAGCCAGGCTCTTTTTAGTGGTGCCCAGTTACAAGACCGGAGGCAGCTGGCACAAACTGGAACACAGAAGGGTCCCTCTGAACATGAGTAAAAACTTCTTTACTGTGAGGATGACGAGCACTGGCAGAGGTTGTCCAGAGTCATGGTGGAGTCTCCATTCTTGGAGCTATTCAAAAGCCACCTGGACGTGGTCCCGGGCAGCCTACTTTAGATGGCCCTGTTTGAGCAGGGACATTGGACCTGATGGACCCCAGGAGGTTTCTTCCAACCTCAACTGTTGTGTGATTCCGTGAACAGTGCCCCACTACCTCATCTCCCACTGCCAACAAGCTGCAAGGAGATGTCTTACGTTATTTTTGGGTATGCTCTTTCGTGGCTCTTCTGTTATGAGGTTAAGCTTAAGTCATTTCCAACACTATTTGCTGTCAGATTAGTCCATTCACTTACATCATCAACTTAGAAGACAAGAGCAAGGACAAGATGTGCAAAAAACCAAAGGGAATTTGAAATGGATGCTGGAAAAGATCAAACAAAAGCAAAAAGCAGAAAATGAGTCATTTCTTCTCCTCTGGCTCATGGATTTTTCTATCCTCACAGATGATCCAGACCTATGTGGAACACATTGAGCGATCCAAGATGCAGCAAGTTGGGGGAAATAATCAAACTGAGGGCAGTCTACCTGGGAGAAGGTAGGGCCATAACCTCTCCATGTAATCTATGCCATCCGGGAACTTACAAACTGAGTGTGCGTATTTGAGGGAGAGAAACCAGAAGCAGGATCTTTCCCTGTGGGTATGGACTGTAGTTGAAGCTTTTTTGTAATGGGTTGTGGGTACGTTCTCTAAGGCTTGATGATGAGGAGCTTTATGTGTTCTGTTACAAAGCTTAGGCTTTGTCACGCTGCTATTGATGGGGGGCCTCTGGAAAAATATGTTTGTATTCTCAGGTGGCATGTAAAAGGTTTACCTATAAAATGGATGGAGGTGACAAATAAAGTATTTGTGTGCGTGTGCGTGTGTGTGTGTCTTTGTATGTGCCAGCAAAACCGTAGCAATTAAGCGCGTTAGCCAGTATAGGATTTTTTTTTCGCTGTTCCTTCAAGGGAATCTTTCTGTAAGTCGCTCACCTAGTAGACCTACTTACGCCTAAGAAATTGGTTTTTCTCCCTCCCCGCCCCACCCTGTTTTCAGAGCACAAAACCAGTAAGAACCACCTTTTGCTTAAAGAAGGCAGTGGTAGGAAAGAAGTTCAGTATATAGAAGAACTAGTCTTTTGTGTGCTAGAACAAATACAAAGCACAAAAGTTGCAGTTACATTGATTTCAGCACAGATACATCTGGTTTTAGCAGGTATGTGAAGGAACGAAATGCTTTCTCTCTGATACTGTATATCAGTAACATTGCCCACGGGGTGAGAAGTAGAAGTGATGTTCCATAAATACTGGTTAGAGAAGCAATAGAGCACATAACACAAAATCTACTCAGATTAAGCATAATCTATTCTCAGCCATAAAAAAGATGTTTTCTGTGGCAATTTTTATGCATGGCAGATTACTATTTGTGTTAATCATCATATGCTAATGAGATGATTAACACTATAGTGACACTGTCTAGCCCAGGAAGTTTTAAACTAAAACAGTGTTTTCCAGACAAACATTATTGACCAAGTAATATGCTGCAGGAGATTAAATCTTTTTGTTGTCCTTGCCTGTCTTTTTTTGACTTCTTAACATCCCTCAAGGCCAGAAGAAATTAAAAGGTTTTGCACACATGCTGACTACAAACGGTGGGAGCTGTTGGTCTGAAAAATAGACAGACAGTACCAGATGCACAGGAATACTCGGAAAAGAGTGCCTGCTAGGTGCGTCCTCCCTCGTCTCTTACAAAATATGTCTGACTGATCTAGGTTAATATCTGTGAACTTCAGCTGGTTAGTATCACTGAACTTCACTCAAAACCCAAATCTTTGGGAAGCATTAGGCTAAGAAGAGGAGTGGGGATGGCATGTCAGACTATACAGAAAGGGCAGCATGGGCAAAGACACAGAGATGAAAATACTGGGAAAGGAGATAAATGGAAAGCCATGATGGTTTTTGAAGCATCATCTGGTAGGGATGATGAAATGCAAAAGAAGAGCATTGAGCAAAATTTGGAGATGAAGAAAGAGCAAAATTATTTGAAATGAAGAATAAAGAAATATATTAAGAATAAAGGAAGAATAAGTAAGGATATTTTAGTAACTTGTATTTAGGTCTGTAACACTTAAATACCAGAATGTCTGTTGGGTTTGGGGTAATGTAATAGGAAATTTCAGGAATAGGAAATGCCCCCCCCTTGGCATAGGGCTTGTAAATACCCTCTGTCTGCTGTGGCTCTCTGATGCTGCATTGGACTGCTCTGGAAAAGACTGAATTCAAATTGCTGAACTTTTGACTGTGTATTGTAAGAAAGAAAAAAGGAGAGAAAAAGAGACCCAACCCCGCCTTGTCAATGCAAGAGGCTTGAAGGATGGAAAGGGAGTAGTAAAAGACATGAATCTTCAGAAACTTTGGTAACTTGCCTGGAGCTCCTGCCAGATTCCCTGCAGCCTTAGAGTCATACAGTATCCTGAGCTGGAAGGGACCCACGAGGATCATTGGGTCCAACTTCCAACCCCACATAGGGCAACCTAAAGGTTAAACCATATATCTAAGAGCATTGTGCAAACACTTCTCGAACACCGACAGGCTTGGAGGTGTGACCGCTTCCCTGGGGAGCTTGTTCCTGTGCTTGACCACCCTCCCAGTGAAGAATTTTTTCCAATACTGTCTATTTGCTATTCCATTATCTCCCATAATAATTAAAGATACCTATGTAGCCTTGGCTACAAGAATGACTTGCAGCTGGAAGATACTTAAAGAAAGATCCTTTATTTATTCTGAGTCAGTTGATAAGATTCTTATACTCTTATTTGTAAGGCTACCAAAGCCTTACATAAAGGAGGGAAAGACACAGTTATATATGAATCAAGGAAGACTATTTACCCTTGCTCTTCTGACAGTTGAATAGTGCTTTCAGAAAAGAATGTCTTGCAGTATTTCTTCTAGAGAGGAGTAACTAAAGGCCATTGTAGTTGTTGAGTGGGCTGTATAGTGAGTTATCTCTGTGCTCAATTTTCTGCAAAACAGTAAATTAGTCTCACAACAGAGAGTGGTTTAGGAAAATAAAAATAATTACAGAATACAGAGTTTGGGGTCTGGCTAAAATTGGATTGTCTAAAATATAAAAATCTGTTGGGAAAAAAAAATCAAAAGGTAGATGGCAACCTTCCTAGGCAAAAGAGACGGGCATGAGGGGTGTAGAAAGCAAGAAAAGACATGGTGTAAAAAGAACCAGTAGTTCGTAGGTGTTCTCTTAATGAAATCTCCCTTATCAGATTGTTTTCTTCCTTCTCCTCTCCCCCTTGCAGTCTGGAAGTCCACAGTTTGCTCCCAGAACATGGTCTGATCCCAGCGTTACAGCTGAAAGGGGATAAGTGTGGTGGGCTTGTTTCCCTTCCCACTTATCCTTCTGTATTTTACTTTACTTACGCAGTAAAATATAAAAGTACTGTAGGCAAAAGCATGCTTAGGGCCTCTCTCTTTTAAAGGGTGGTTCATGTATGCACTTGCTAAATTTTGATTGGATGGTAGAAATGGATTTTAATGAGATTTGCCTTCCCTAACTTTCAAATAAGTTAATATTAATTGTGGCTTTATGTTATCATTCCTTGAAAGAGATGCACAGTGAAAAGTGTTACTGGCTGTATCTGCAAGACTGCCATTCTCTGGGATGAAGGGCAAAATTTTCATCAAGAATTGCCTCTTCATATTAGAGAAATTAGTATTTTACCCTTGTAAGTGTGGCATATTGCTGGTCTCCTTGGAGAGAAAAAAAGAGAAACGCTTTATGTCTGTGAAAGCCCCTGATGGGGCTATGATCTGCGTTTGTAGGAACCACCAGTGGGAAATGGGACTTTTTCCTTCATTTCAAGCTTTGCACTGTGTGCGTGCGTGTGTGTGTAGCTCTGTGTTTGTATATGCTTGTACACAAGCACTCGGGTCAGATGTGTGTTCTTGTGTCACTGCACAGCTGGGTGGGGGTGAAGACCGGTGTTTGTGTATCTTGGTGCACTGATGTGCACTGGGGGGGACACGGGCATAATTTCTCATGGTCTGTCACACAAATTTGAGTGCATTTATTTATTTTCATCCGTGGATGTGCTTGGGTGTGTTAAACTGCATAGGGATGCATATTTGCATAAGACCGTAAGTACACCAAGAATGTTTGCCTGTCACTTGGGAGAAGTTTGAGCAAGACCTGTTGGGGGGCGTTTGTATCTACTGCACCCAGGCCAGGCAGTGGGTGCGGTGCACACTTCCAGGCGGGGTGGGTTCCAGTGCATGCGTACCCCGTGTCTGTTGTAGGGCTGCATGTTTGCATGACCTTTGCTCTCTAATGGTTGTTTTTTTGTCTCGCTTTTTGTGCGTTGCTGCTCTGTTTTGGCTGTTATGTTTGTCACTGCAGTCATCGCCAGTCATGGAGGAAAAGGTAAATCCTATTGCTGCATCTTAACTTTGTTAATCCTAGTTTTGGAGGTTGCTGTTTGGTGTCAGCAGTGTGATGCTGGGAACGTACTGTACCAGCATGTTTGCCCTCGTTGTCTACTGGCACCTGCATTAGACTTGCTCATTCAGGTGAGGCAGAGGGAGCCACCAAGCTGCTGGGATAACATGTCGGGAAGAAGCTTGTGTACTCAAACGCAGAAGACGCAGAAGTTCGGTCCCAAAACAGGATCAGTCCTCTGTGATTGGACATTTACGCTTCACATCCCAGAATGTTTTAAAAAGTCATTTTTTCTCCCTTATTTTACTATAGAGTACATATAGAATGCATATTTTCCGAGCGAGGCAGAAAATGCCTGTCACTGCCTCTACAAAGGCACTTCTGACTTTGGGCTGCACAGCGAGTTCTGCGCCCGGAACCTGCAAAGAGAGCAGTTCTCATCTTCAAATGTTGGCAAACAAATCATAGTTTTGTTACATTTTGTAAGCTTTAGCATGTTACCTGTAGAGCATCCTGATCCCAGGTTTTAGCTACTGCAAACCTTTATTGAGGAGTTTGCTGTTTACCTGTAACTAACGCACGGTGGAACTAACCAAGTGTTAAGAGTCACCCTCTACTGAAAAGAATTGGGTGTATGAAAGTTACTCCAGCACTCAAAATTTAGACCAGCTCTGAGGATACTCTAAAGTTCTTTGAAGATTGGTAGCCAACCCCAGGACTGCCAAGGTAAAGCTAGCTCTTCTGTAGTGTTTGCTCTTTCCCCTTCCCTGGGAGGTTCAAAAGAGACTGGAAGGTGTTTCCAAAGAAACTCAGCGAGGAAATTTCCTGACAATCTACATTAAAATCCTTTCCTGAAGATCCTACAGCTTCTGGTGCTACAGAGACTTTGTACTTCTCTTCTCTGTTTAGCAGGGGCTGTGAAGTTCATATGTTCCACGTACATTCCATGGGGTGCTGTAACTCCTTGCATGTTAAATGTCCATGTGGTTGTATATGAACGTAGAAATAAGCTACGGATTCCCAAAAGAAATCTGATAGAGATTACCTAAAGAGGAAGTATAATTTAATGTCTCAGCATATATTTGGGATGGCTCATATTTCTCAGTGCTGCCAGTGAGTTACGTGAGGCCATCCCAGCATAGTTACAAAAGTGTTTCTATTATAGCATGTTAGATATTCTGACTGCACCACTTGTTTTGCAAGGAATGTTTTGTAGTTATAGGAAATTTTCTCCAGGTGTGTACATCTGACTCCATTAAGACCATCATTGTAACCTGAAGAAGAGGGAAGATACAAAACTAATGGTTAAAGCTGCTCAAAAAATGGCCTAATTTTTTTTTTCTCCCTGTCTTTGTGGCATAAAGTTCTAATTTCTAGTTTTGAATCTCTTCATAGTCTCTTATACATAACTGACTATACTTTCTGTGGCGCTTAGTACAGTGCCAGGGGTGAAGATTTCATATTAGGGCAAAAATTTCCCTAGTATCTTATTTAGAAACTTAAAACACAGCTGTTAGAAACTTTCAGGGTCTTGGAATGATAGCAGTAGGATAAAGAGAAGGAAGACAGACAGAGGTAAATGTACTTTGGCATCATGACCTATTAGGAGCAGGTGTAAATGGCAGGTATAAAGGTATAAACCGATATTTAGACAAACAGCAGTGGAACGTTTTCTACAAATCTTCAGATTGTTAATATTTAAAAGTGACAAGCACCAAGATACTTTTTGAGTGGAAAGGCTACAAGGAAATTGATAATCCCTACCATATATGAATCTAGTTTTGAATCTGTTGAAAGATTATTGAATGTCCTCTAAAAAAGAAAGTAAGGTTAATCAGGTTGTGTCAATGATCTGTGTTCCTCTAAAATCCAGTTATGTGCGGCCTTTGTAAGAGGGTCTGTCTATGAAACTTCCATGTGTGAGTCTTTAAAACCTTCAGGAGAGGATTTTAATGCAGATTCTTCGGAAAAGTGCATCCCAGATGTCCTTGCTGGGCCATGCTGGAAACACCTTTCTGCCCCTTCTGCCTCCCCAAGGCAGGCCACAGCAAGCGGTTACTCCTCAGCACGAGGAATAACACACCGCAGCTGACGCAGCGGTGCGGCACGCTGCGTTGGCTGGGCAGCGCTGAGAAAGGCAAGGTTGGGCACTTTGGTTTTCTCCACAAACATTATCTCTGCTTGACACTCCACCTCCTTCCTTCATAAATGAGCTGGTTCATGCACCATGTCCTGTGCTAGTGTGTTGCACGCGTCCCAGGAGGGCTTATGTCCTGCTGCAGTCGTTTCGCCTGTGGTCATGGCTGCGGTGGTTGTGATGGTTGCCTAGCCTGGTCATCAGACCAGTGCTGATCATCACTAAAGAAAGGCGCATGAAGGTCTACTGTTATTAATACTGGTGTACAGAAGGGCGGATTTCATCACCCCGCACCAATAAGCAGAAGCCCCGTACAGGAGTAGGTGAAGTACCATCATTGAACCCCTTTGTGGGTGTCTGTCACACAAAGGATCGGCTTAGTTCATCTCTGCAGGGCCACTGGAGTCCAGCTAGTGGAGGCTACTGGGGATATCTCCTACATGGACGTGTGGTCTGTCCCTGCAGGCCTGCTTCTCTGGCACGAAACCAGTTGCCAGTTTTGGCATGCTGCTGCAGCCTTTTCCACCTCCACTGCTTGCTCTAGATTTTCTCCCACTGGAACTTGGTCTCAAAACCTGTGCCAGCTTTTACATTCAGCATTAAACCCGCAGCTAGCTCGTCACCTGCAATTGCCAGAAAGAAGAGGATGAAGAAAATGTAATTTCAGACACCTGGCAATATGAATGTTTTATACCTTTGTTTAATTTCTGAATTTTAAGTGCATTGTAATATGGATATGGAGAGGGGATTACAGAGTACAAGTGTTATTTTTCTTGCTTAATTGGAAATGATCCAAAACCTTCTGATGATTTCTGCTGTGGGAGCTAACCAGGAATGTACAGAAGTGCCATGTAGATGACTTACTTAAAAGCTTCTTTCCTGACCCAGTGATGACATCTCTAGGATTTATGGAAGCTTTTTTTTTTTTTTTGCTGTGAGAGTTGTTTGCTGTGGCTTGTTTTCCCACAGTACCTTTGTTTCTCATAAGATACACCGACTTAAATGGGCTGATGATTCCCTGCCCTTTTGCATTCCCCCAAAATGTTTCGTACTGCTGGAGAAGTCAGTCGTGCCTGTTGTGGTCACTTGACCTCCTCCCTCTTAGAGTCTCCCCAGGAAGATGTAGGGCTCTAGCAGTAGGCACCATGGGTCTGAGTAGACAACACCATGGAAGTGTGGGAGTTGGGAGTTCATACAGCTGCTACGTGAGGGGAAGGAGTGTTATTCAATTTCTAGTGACTGATATTTCACATAAGCTAGTGTGCTGGTTTTTTTCTATAAAAACTTTGTAAATGGCTAACAGATTGGTTTCCCCCCTCTCTCTGTTTCTCTCTTTAGCAGGAAGGAACGTCCTAACTCTCTGAATGTCTTCCCCCTCGCGGATGGCATGGTACGTGGGCAGATAGGGGCCAAGATCGTCCCAACACTGGACCACTGGCACCTGAGTGACCTCGGCCAGCTGCAGTCCAACTCCAGCTACAAGGTTTTATAGACCATCACGGAGCAAGGGTTTCCCACTTTCCCACTGTCAATAGCATCCCATGTTTTCATTAAGATGGAGACCGATCTGTGTCCATAACCCTTTGCAGCCTCTCCCTGCTGTGCGTCTGCTCCTTTGGTACCTGTGCTGTGGGTGGGAGGACATTCTTCTGCAGATCTGGCGTATGGTGCCTGAGGGATTTGACACAGCTCCTCATGCTTCTTGTCTCAGTGATAATCTCCTTTACTTGGCTGGCCCCGAGTTGAAAGGAATGTGTGGAGAGGCAGTTAAGAATTTAGGGAAGATAAATCTTTCACTTTTTTACAGCTTATTTGGTAGAGGAAATGGTGGAACCTGTCCCCTCTCTTCCCCTTGATAAGAGCAGTGCTTTTGCACCTCAGCTGGGACCAAGCATTGGATTGCGCTTGCTCTCCAGTGTTTGTCCTTTTTGACTGATCGCTGTTCTGGCCTTCCTATCTTCAGTAAAAAGGGCTCCTAATCTTTCCTGGATGCCCAAGTCTTGCACTGTGCTTAAAGGTCTTCAGTTCCTCATATGTCTAATCATTGCTCTAGACTTGCATTGTCTACCTTCAATACACTTGTCACCTTCAATGCGCTGCCTTCTGCACTGGGGCTTGCCAAAAACCTCACAGCATTGCAACTGCGCTGAAGCAGCTGCCTGGTTCTGCCTGTTGCTTGTGGTGCTCTGCTCTGCCATTCAGAGACTGGTCTGAGCCCAAAGACCTAGATGTTGTACTCTTAGCTGACAGCTCACTGCGATTGTTTACAGTCTAGACTACACGTGGTGACCCACATTTCCCATAAGCTGTACCGGTAGACTTCTCAAAGTGTTTGTGTTCAGGATCCCACCAGATTCCTCTCTTTGAATGATGTTCCACAAATGACCGGTGACAGGCCTGAGAGCCAGTGGTGCATCTACCCAGCACAGCTTACAGTAAGTCCACCAGTATCTCACAGAGCTTCTGGTCTGCTTTAAAAGTGCCTGAGAGAGTTCACTTTCTCTCTGCCTGGAATTTGTAGAACATCGGGTGTTTTATATGTCACATCTAAGGACTGGTGTCCTTTTGAGAAGTTGTAAATAACTAATCTTGTAAAATACATCGAGGCACTAAAGGCAAAGAGGAGGAAAAAAAACCAAAGAAAGAAAAAGCCCAACTTGTTGTTGTACCCATTCTGCATGTCTCCAGATTACATTAATGGTACTTTGGCCTGAGGGACACTGCAGGAGTGGCCTCCTGGATGCATAGCACAAGAAATTTAGACAAATTCAAAATTTATGCAGAAAACAAAGCAGCAACTTCCCTTTCTTAACACTAGCTTTGTACAGTAGCCAGGCCTAGCACAGCACAAACCTTAGCACTTCATCAGCCCTCTGCCATCATGGAAGTTGGAAATCCAAAAGCAAGATCTTTGGATAGGATGGAGACTGTTCTTGGAACCCAGCCTTTGTTGTAGTGTTAGAGGCACAGCAGTCTGGGAAATGTAGCAACTTGCAGAATGCCAGTTGGGTCCTACAGTCATTTCTGGGGAGTTTTGCCTGGAGTTAGGGAATAGCAATGCCTCAGGGCAATAACGTAGTTAAGGATGGTGGAAATGAAGATAGAGCCTGAATATGTTTCTTCAGACTGGTGCTGTGCCAACACAACACTGCTGCAAGGACGCAGACAGCAACCAAAATGAACAGAGACCACTTCTGGTGCTGGAACCAGTTTATTCCTTGGGGTCTCCAGGCAGTGCTGCACACCATGGTGTGAACATGCCCTCGAGCTTTCTACCGATCAGGTGTGTGCAGCAGGGGTTAGTTTTTAGAGAAGAGCTGGGAGGGTGTTGGGGTTAGGTCCATCTTCCACAGACTTGCTAAGGCATAATTCTTTAAGCGGTACCATTACAGAATTTCTGAAAGAAGTTGAGTGGATCTCACTGATAACCCAGCGTCTACATTGCAGGAGAGTGCAGCAGGAACGCAGATAAATTGGAAGCTTTGATGTCCAAGTTCAGGTAATGGAGGGTTACTGAACTGGATCTGTTAGTGATTTGGTGGTGGTGGTGTCAGGCAAAAAAATTCATTTCTGGTTACAAGAAAGCTTTGTGCAGAAGTAGTAGTGTGCTACTCCAAATGTATCTGACGGGTAGTGCTGGGATTTGTGTTGGTGCTTATTAGGGAAACTCAGAAGTGGGATGCCGGCTTTAAGGAGGCTAGCGAGTAGGGTGGGGTTAGAGAGCTTGGGCTATGGAAGACTTGGATGGGGTAGCATGTGACGGAGGATTTCTTAAGAGTATGGAGCAAACGTACGAATAGTTAAAGGTAATCACATGATTGACTGATTTACTAGATTTGCAATTTGGAATGGAGATTTTCCTCCTGCAAGCTTCTTGCACACTCTCTGTCTGGAATGCTATTTCTTAAATATTTTGCATGACTGAAATCTCAGCAGTACCGCTCATGCACTCCTCGCCTCTTCTTCAGCAGCTCTGATATTTCACTGGCATCAACTGCACACACATGACTCACCTTCCCAGTTTGTATATCCTGACTTTTCTGACTAGTTTTCCTTCTTAAAGTGGCCACACTGTAGTTATATTTTAAGTGTCCTTGTGTACTTATTATTACTATTTTCTGTTTTAGCTGCTGTCATTATATTTTATTTTTACATTCAGTTGTACATTTATTTTATATAATGTTTTGGAGATGAAAGTCCTTAACATTTTTGTTTTTATGTACTATGCTTTCAGTGTTATAACCATACAATTGTGGCTTCTCATGGTGACATATGACTGCTATGAATGTTGGGCCTTTGCAATGCATTTTGGAGGTCACTACTACACATTTGATGTTTAGGAGGTTGACAGGTATGGCTGTAGGTAAGTGGTGGTTGTGGAGAGTATTCTTTGGGTGAGCTGTGGGTTATGGAGAATGCCTCCTATGCTGTAGAGGAGAGCCATACACTGAGTGGAATACTTAGCATTACCGAAGCGCTCGGGACCATAGAAGGAAGATACCAGCAAAGATCAGTAGAGGGTCTGGACTGAGAAGAGGAGCACCTTAGTAGCATTTATATGTGGGAGGAATTTCTCCAACGCAGGCTGGTACGTTGATAAAGTATGTTTTCTAGGTAAATACAAAACTCAGGTGTATAACCAAAGAGTAAGTGAAAGACCAGGGTAATTACTCACTGGTGTGTTCTGAGTGAGGGGCAGATTATGTCAATAAACAAGAAGTTACAGGATATCTCTGATACAAATACCGCCCTATAGACACTGGCTTTCTGAATACAGGCTTTCTGAATGACATCTAGTTCCTAAGAACAAGAAATGACACATGGACCCACCTGGGTGTCTCTTTTACAGTGCTAAGATGCTCATGGGCTTTGGTTATGCTTATAGACTTACAGGGGGTACAAGAACATCTCTGAATCCTTTCACGCAACAGCAGTTTTTTTGGGGGAGAGAGGTTTTATGGTTGCACTTTACACTTGATACTCTTTGTCCCTTTGTACATTAGAAAGCACAGCAGGCAAACTGCAGTTGAAGTAGTACAAGGCGTACTGGATCATATTTGTTCTCTCACCTGGCTTGATTTTTTTTCTTTACATATTAGGAAAGTAGCTCCTGAAACAGGAAGATGAAACAGAGGTGGGAGGTGTGGTTTTCACATGTAGCAGCCTAAGTGAAAAGTTCCCATCTCAGTCTTGATGCTAAAATCAGCAAATCTGCAGGGAGATTATTTGAATGTCCATGTAGGAATGTGGGTGCTGTTTGGACTGACAATGCAGAAACTATATACAAAATGTTTTTCACATATTTAATGGTAACGCAGTTTTAAAAAAAATCTTAAATTTCCAATATAAATGCACAGTTGCAATGTAAAACCTTTGACTTTCACAGTGCAATGTACAGCAGGGTATTTTAAGATAGGCATATAGAGGCCAGTCTAATTAAAGGAAGATCTTAATAAGATTCCAGATTTAAAAAAAAAAAATACGGCTGCAAAGGGTTAAGTCAACATTTTTTTCAGTTTCTCTCTCATGCCATTTTGAATTTTTTTGTCACATTGTAAAGTTATGATTAGAACAAGAGATGGAGACTTCCAAATTAGTGAAGTGAAACAGCATCACAGCTCCAACGTTGGGAGGCTCAGAGCAGCCTCTGGGCAGAATCAGGGTCTTTCTAGTACTTGCACAGCAGGGCAGAGACAAGAGGTAAAGATTAAAGCTGGGTCTGGATGTGCAGATGCTGAATGTCACTGCACCCGGTTGCAACTCATTATCATATATAACTCTCAACATTAATTTTGTCATCTCCCTGCAGGCAGTAATTAGAGTGGGCTGCCGTGAAGAATGGGGAGATTTCATTTGGGTCTGGGAGTGATCACAGCATTGGTCAAGACGTTAGTTGTCTGACTGTGAAGCAGTGTTGTTTAATTGACAAACAAGGATCACAGTGTAAAATCTTGACAGCGCCTTGAAAGCCTCCCATGTTTTTCAGGAGGTGGTATTACAAGAAACGGGGCTGTAATGTCTGTAAAACTGAGAGCCATTTGTGTGCATTTCACACTGGGAATCCATCTCCTATGTTAATTTGTCAGCTTCTGATTTCTGAATTCTTGGGTCTTGTCGTCCTGTCATTTGGAAGTGGGGAGGTCACACCTGTTTCTACTGTGTTGTCAAGCTGGACCCATGCCTGGCTAGCTTCTGCTCAAGGTGGTATGGGGACACAGGTCTCCTGCGCTAGCAAATTCAGACCATCCCAGCTTGGTATCCGCTTTGTTTTTGCAGTTTAGTGTCAAAACCGCTTTGCTGTTCTGTCATCCAGGTTGTGTTGATGGCTTACAGTAATGACATCATCCAAGTCCTCTAAGAGGCCACTTGAGATCCTTCCCAAGCAATATCCATGTTGCCTTCCAGTCTTGGGAAACACTGGCCTGGCTTACCACAAGTGCCGAAGCCCTTCAGCTTCCACTATAGTCAGTGTGAGCTGCAGGTGCTTTTCACTTATGGTAAGGCCACCTTTCCTGAGATGCATGATGAAGAGATCACATACTGATGAGACTTGTGAAGGACAACGTTTAGTAGTAAAGGAGGAAGGACATCAGTCCTTTCACAGGTGGGACTTGTTTGCTGAGTTCAGCATGAGAACTTACTGCTTCGTTGTGGTTGCAGTGCCTAGTGTCACCAGCAAGCGCTGGACATGTAGCTGGTACAGCAAGCAAGACTCATTCTCCATAATGCTTTAAGGCAGCCATACACCAACAAACGGAAGATTAATTGAAATGTATAGCTGTGCTTTTCGCTTTTTGTTCTTCCCCCACCCTGGAATTGCCATAGTGCCCCCAAGATGAGATGTCCGAATCTGGGCAGTCCTCAGCAGCTGCCACGCCGAGCACAACTGGAACCAAGTCCAACACTCCCACGTCATCTGTGCCCTCTGCTGCCGTCACACCCTTGAACGAGAGCATCCAGCCCATCAGCGAATACAGTGGCACGACCAAGAGCAATAAGAGGGCACGAGAAAAGCGGAACAGCCGGAACATGGAAGTCCAGGTCACGCAGGAGATGAGGAATGTCAGCATAGGTATGGAAGCCGGTGCTTGGGTGCTTGGTCATTAAAGTAATTGACTTCCCAGTGCTTGTGTCCCTCTGTTACAGGAAGAAGCTGGGAGACTGAGGGGTAATCAGCTTCATACGTACAGAATTTGAGGTAGCCTTACTTAGAAAGACGCGTGAGGCAGGGCTAATTGGATGCTAGCAGTTTTCTGGGTAGCAAAGTTTTAAAATGTCAGTGATATGAATGGTTTCACAAACATACAGGATGCGAATAGGTTATTGAGTTCAGTCCCCTGCAGTTGCATTCATCCATGTCATAGAACTTCCTTCATGAACAGTCAAGTCCCATCTTAGTCTAACTGAGCTTTTGGAAAGCTGTTACTGGACCTCATCAGTATGATAGTTAAAAGCTTCCATTTAGTTTTCTCTCCGGATTTATTCGTAAGTATTTTATATCTGGTTGTTCATATGCCAAATTAGTCAGGTTAAATGGTTATTTTCCCTTCTGTGTGTTTATCCCATGCCTTGATGTGTTTAAAAATAGCAATTATATCCAGCTGTTTTTCTCAGCTAAATAAGCTGTTTTCTTTTAGTCTATTTCTCATATAAGAAGCCCCCCAAATCTTTGGAATTTACAGTTGCTTTCTTTCCACTTCCCGGCATCCTTTAGTAATTTGAATTAATGATTTCTTGTCAGGAAAGCCCTCACCTAAGCCTTTAGCACCAGGCTGTTTAAATAAAGAAAATGGTGTAAAAACATGATAAAAGCCCCTTTCTGTGCTTTTTAATATAGCTGTGCCAATGTAGTATCTGAGAAACTCCCAGCCTGTAATGTATTTAGACTTGCAGCAGCCTTCAGGCATGAGAAGTGGTCTGTTTTACAGTATGAACTTACATACAAAAGGACTGTAAATCTAGCTGAATATCATAAGGAAAGTCTGTGCAGGAGCACAGGGATGAGCGTATGTCTCTGACGTTAGCATCTGAACCAGACGATCATCTTTTTTCCTAAGTAATACAGAGGAAATTCCTCTGCTAACATTCACAAGCTGGTTCCTAACAAATTAAGACTATAAACCAACATGTAACATCTTCTGTTGTAGCATTTGAATGAGAATTGTCGTGACTGAGTCCCATTCTGTGTTTATATTAGCAGCTGAGGGGGTCCCAGGGTCACAGATGTCAATCTGCCAGAAACTAGTGTCGTTCTCCATAGAAGTGTATGGCTTCTGCATACCTAACTGTTGAACTGTGATCTGTTCGATGAACCTGGCCAAGGCAGGTCAGCATAAGCATTGGTATCAGAGAAATTGAGCATGGATGTCAGTAGTTCAAATGCCCTCTAAATACTTACCCTTATTTTTACAGTTGCTGCTTTACAAGCTCATTTACCACCAGTAGCTTTCTTGGGTCTAAGCCTGCTCTTTCTATATGTATGCAACTCTGAAGTCATTGTGCATGTGAAAGCTTCTTTCTTCTTGGTAGAAGTATCATATTGTGGAATCTGCTCAAGGCAGATAGTTGTATCTTTCCTATGTGCTCTGCATATTCAACCTTTCAGCTATTTCTCACATATAATGCAAAATCAGATCTCCATGCTGAGGAGAAACACAGATACTTGAATTTTAATTATGTATTTTATGCATCTATAATTAAAATGTCTGTCAGTGATGCAAATGCCTTAGAGCTGAACTACCAAAAAAGCTACTCAAAAGTATTTGCAGAAAAGCTTCCCAGCTTGAAAAAATAAAGGAAAGGAAGCCTCTGTTTTGCAAGTTCTCTGTTTTGAGAACCACTGGTGTATGGATGCCTACTTTGGCAACAGATACACATCACGCTTTGTCTTCAAACATGGCATTTGTTGTCAGCTGGTGCACAATGCCAGCCTAAAAGAATAAAATCAACACTCAAGTTGTCATGGGCTTTGTATATTTGGCTACTGAGGCCATTTGGAAAGGTCAAAAATTTCACATCTAACACCGTTGAGGGACTAATGTAGTTTACAAATTAGGTCTTTAATCCTTCAAGAATTTCTTGTGTGAACAGACTCTGTGTTCATATTGTTTGTTTAGAATAGGTACAAGTCTGAGCTTTTGAACAGTTTGGTATCCAGTAAATGTGACTTGAGGAGGAAGTTCCTTATTCTTTAAATACTGCCTTCAGGCTGTAGATTATATACAGGAACCAGAGTAGATTTCATGTATCAGTTTTTAAGTGAAATTTCACTGTAATGGGTATCTAAACTAGTTGTAGACTTGAGAATTTGTATTGAAAAATTATTTCTATTAAAACTAAATAGTGCCAATTCACAACTACAGTGATCTCTGTGAAGCTATACAGAAAATCACTGTGTTGTCTTCTGTCTCAGCTAAAGCTGCATGGTGATTGAAGAGTTTTTACTGACAGATAAAAAGTTTATTTGGTATTTATTTTAATGGATGAAGTATTTCTGGTTATCACATCTTAATGAGGATTCAGGCCAGTGACCTTGGAGACACTCTGGTATGGTGGCAGGGAGGGGATGCTTATGGACTGCCTGCTCCGGAATTGTGAGGGCAGCTTCCCAGCACCGCTGCACTTGTGACTCTAGATGATCAGCCACTTTCTGTTCCTATTTTAAGACTTCGAACACGACACCATGAAGTTTTGAAATCTTGATATTCGAAGCTGTAAAAGTCCCATCAAGGAACACCATCCTGTGAAAGTCCTGATCCTATAGATCATATGTATTGTCTTACCTAGGAATGGGGAGCAGTGATGAGTGGTCTGATGTTCAGGACATTATAGACTCTACTCCAGAGCTGGATATGTGTCAAGACCCCCGCCTGGAACGCACTGGTAACAGGTATTGATTGTGATTTTTCACTGTGTGCTCTTTCGCGTGGTTTTATAGGATGTGAGGAATGGATGCTGTGGCTCACACTGAGTTCAAGATGCAGCTGTTTGCGAAAGTCCATATATTCTGTCTAGTGCGAATATGAGGGATCCTGACCTTCTTTGAGTTCTCCAGAGAAGGCAAATGTCTGCTGGTAATCTGCGGAAGGATCTGTCCAGCTGACCCAGAACTGGGCTTGTTTGCCATGCTGGATCAGGGCGGACAGAGAGATGGAGCAACAAAAGGTCTGACAGGCAAAGGGGACATGGGCTTAAGCTATCAGGAAGAGGGAGAAGATGCATTTGTCTCATAAGAGATGAGTTCTGAATTAAGTTTTAAAACCTCAAGTTTTTTTCAGTTTTAATTTTTTCAAGTGTTTGAAGAGCGGGAGCATGGCTGCTCCACGAGGAGGGACAAGCAGGAATAACCCCAGCGGTCCCAGTCCTGCAGGTTCTGAGCAGAGAGGGCAAAGCACTGATAACAAGCTCCGTCAGCAGCCCCAGACAAGGCAAGGGGATGAATTAGGTTCCGGTGCTACCCATGAGCAGCAGGAGACAGGGCTGAAGACAGGTACGCCTATAGTGCAGCTCAGAGAAGGACTGAAGGACCACTTGGACCAGTGGGTGGGTATGGGTCCCAGGTGGGGCTGGTCAGAGCAATTCTGACTCATCAGTGCACTCTGGAGAAGAGGAGGCTGAGGGGCGACCTCATCGCGCTCTGCAACTGCCTGAAGGGAGGTTGTAGTGAGGTGGGGGTTGGTCTTTACTCCCAAGTAACAGCGATAGGACGAGAGGAAACGGCCTCAAGTTGCACCAAGGGAGCTTTAGGTTGGACATTAGGAAAAAATTCTTTCCTGCAAGAGTGGTCAGGCCTTGGCACAGGCTGCCCAGGGCAGTGGGGGAGTCCCCATCCCTGGAGGGATTTAAAAGACGTGTAGATGAGGTGCTTGGGGACATGGTTTAGTGGGCATGGGGGGGTTGGGGTGACGGTTGGACTCGATGACCTTAGAGGTCTTTTCCAACCTTAGTGATTCTATTCTATTCTATTCACTCAGGAGCTCGACAGAGTCCTCTGAATTAGCAGACTTCTACTGAACTATTCTGCTGCTCTGGTTCCTATCCATCACCTATTCTGTGCTAAATAGAAGACTCCCTGAAGGCTATTAATTTTGGCACCATATTTCTGTGAGGCTTCTGTTAGTCTAGAATTATTAGTCTAGGTACCTTGATTCATTTTTACTAAGGTCTGGTGGTTAATTTTACAAGATTAATTAATTTTTACCTTCATCCAGTGGGTAATTTGGCACAACATCCGCAAAAATAACCCCTACCTCTTACAGGGATGCAGAAGACACTCTGACAAAGTTAAGGCAAGATTTTCTCACAGTCCAAATCTGGACTGGATTCCCCCTGCTGAGCACCCTCATCGAGAAGGGTTTGAGCAGCAATAGCAGATGCATTTCTCAACTGTAAAACCACATACAGTTAAGCTCCCCTTAGAATATGTAGGATGCATGGATAATTTTTAGTGTCAGATGCAGGAGGAATCTAGGTAGCCGAAACAGCTCTGTGTGGGGAAGACAAAAGATGAGATCAGATGGAAAATTGGTCAAACCCAAGGAAAAGAAGGGAACGGAGAGGATTGCTACACTGGGAGCTCTTCAGGCAGTGATCTCTCTCCTGGTAGTGAGATTGAAAGCTACAGGAGACACAAGCTAACTCTGGAGCTGCTGAACAGTGTGCTTGCTGCTTTAAAAGCAGAATGCTCTTGAGATATATACAGCTTCCGAAAGTTGAGTGCTGAAGAGGTAGGTTCAAGCTGAACTGGGTCTTCAGGTCAGACACTGAGTGCTGGTTGCTTCTTGTCACTTGTGCTGTCCATTAGACTGCATTAACTGATCAATTCTGGTGCAGTCACGGCACCCATTTGTAACTCCTCGGTGCTCTCAGATGTCTGGGTAGCTATAGTTTTTCTGTAATTGAAAAAAACCACTATTTTTTTTCCTTTTCTCTGCAATGTGCTGTCACTGCAATATCAGAGACAGCTACTGCACCCCATTTGTAACCTCCAGACTTCATCACTGAGACTTGATTTATCTAAGAATGAAGCCACACAACTTGAGGTAATGTCCAGTGGTACTGTCCTTTCTGTTAGACTGCTGGAAAAATTGTACAGACTCTTCATGCTGGCCGATTCCCCTCATACAAGGCAGGGCAGTTAAAGGTGTTTATACCCACATTAAGACCATTTTTTAGAGTAGGCGGTGACAATCCCAGAGGTTGCCTCACCCTCACCTCCTGTAACAGCTATTTTCTGTTTGAGCCATGAGACTGTCAAGAAATGCAAGAATATCTTGATGGTACCAAAGACACTAAGAGGTGGAAATGTGCTCCCATATGGTATGATTTGAAAACATTAACTTTGGTTTACCTTTTAATGAAATACATTTTGCCAACATGTGAAGAAGCATTTCGGCTCACCCAAAGAAGAAACTAACCCTTCAGGCTCATTTCACTTACTAGTTGGCGAAGAAAAAAGACCGTTGCTGTTTTCAGCATTTGAGTCCTTATCTGCTCTTAGAGCTATCTAAAGTTGCTGTCTAAATTGATAGGAGTGTGGGAATCTTTGCAGACTCTGAAGAGTCAGAGCTGAGAGCTTCTGCGAGTTGAAACTTTTCTATCAAATATTTAATAGTCATTAACTATTATGATTTAAAAGGAAGTCAGCTGGGCGAGCTTTGCACTTGTGCATGATGGTTACTTGTCCTTCATATGGGAAATAAAACATGCTTTTTTCTTTACTCGGTACGTTCCCTGAATCAGCCCATGATGAGCAGGTGGAATGTGCTCTCAGGGTTTTCATCGCAATGGTCTGGGATGCTCAGTATTTCAGAGAGAAATGTTCTAGCTTATATGTTGCCAAGTAACAAAAATCCATGTTTTTCTTTTCTTCCAACAACAGCCCAACACAGGGGATTGTGAACAAAGCGTTTGGCATCAACACAGACTCTCTGTATCATGAACTTTCCACAGCAGGGTCCGAGGTTATCGGAGATGTTGATGAAGGAGCAGATCTGCTGGGTAAAAACTTGCTTAGAACCATTCTGTTTTCTCTGGTACAATGACAACTATATTAAGCTTCTAGAAGCACTTAAATTATCTTTTTTTTTTTTTTTCCCCAAAACTTTGATGTTTAGCTTTTTTAAAAATGGCATGGAAATTGAGACATTGTGTGACTGAAATACATACCTGCAGTACAGTAATGCTTACTTAGAAAATAACTTAAACTGTTGGGTAACTTTTATTTGGGTTGTCTTTATGTGCATAAGTTACTTTTCTATAGGAAACACACAAACAGTTCGAAGACAAAATCTGTTCCTTCTACTTCCTCCCCTAAATTTCCCCACCCCAGTAATTTTACACACTAGAAATTTCACTTGGAATAGAGAATTTGTTGGAAATTTGCAAGAAAGTAACTCCTTTTGTTAAGTGTCTGAAGTTTGAATGATAAGGAAATACTATGGTCTGTATTGCAGTTTTTACACTTTTAGAGTCAGTCTAAGAGATGTAGTAATTAATTTTTTAGGCTGATTTTGAAGGAGCTTGTAATACCTGAAGTCTGGTTATATTCCGTATTCCTGATGAGGACTTTGAAGCAGTCAGAGCAGCAGCTTTGCCTCAGGTAGCAGTCTGAGCCCTTGCCATACTTTTTGGTGTTGGACTCTTGAGTATCTAGACCTTAATTCATGAGAGAATTTAAGCATGTTCTTAAGTCCTGCTGGCTGTTTTCCTGAATCAGGACAATATGAGTGGTCTTTGAATACTCAGACAACACAGGCAGCTGACAGAGTTTATAACTGTGTAGCTCACTTTCCATTTTACTGCTTGATTTAAGGAGACATGAGGACTCCAACAGTATGCCTTTTATGCATTTAGTAGCAAGAGATCTGATCTGAAAGTGTACATTTCCTTTGTGGTGATTACTGATGTAAGAGCTGCTTATGGATAATCTTGTAAGTTCGGTTCTGTGTATATGTCCAGAACAGGATGAGCTGAATCATGGCACAGATTTGCAGCAGCTCACCCTTGCGGGAGATACTTGTATCACCTTTGAATACGAGTCTTGTATCAGGACCCTCTAAAAGGGTATGTTTCTGCAGAGAGGATAGATTTTACCCTATTACTGAAGACTTAACCATGAAGACGTGGACTGAAGACTGGAAAGGAGGTCAATGCAATACTTCTTGCTTTATCAAAGACAAAAATCTGTGAAATTCTTAGTGTTATAGGCAATAGTGTCACTGGAATGTAAGAACACGTTCCAGATTATCATCAGAATGCTTGCAATACCTTTTTGACATGGATAGGTTTTTTATTTTGTACAAGGATGGTGCTAGGTCTGCAACGTGCAAGAGAGCTCTCGTGCATGGATTGACAACCATTGCCTGAAGTGTTAAAACTTCTATTATTTCACCTCCAACTCACAATTGCTGGAAGAAAAAAATCTACAGAAGAGTCAAGATGAAAGCACAGGCTTTCTTTCCTGCAACTGGAGCCAATGTGTGCAGATACATAAAATTAAGAACTTAGAAGGAAAAGCAAGATTTCCAGGTTTGAGAATCACCTGGATATTAGCAGTCATTGCAGAAGGGCTGGAACTTCTGCTTAAAGTGAAGATGACAATAGGAACTGCATGTGACAGAGCTTCATCTACCTGCTGTGGAATGAATTTTCATTAGCTAGCTCCCATACGTTATTGGGAACTCTTCCTAGCAGAATCAAAGCATTAAAAACACTGACAATCTTGCCATTGCCCATCTATTTTATCTTGGTCCTCAGGCTCTTCCTTATCTAGGAGAGTGTATGGTTGATTATATGGTTATCTTCCACTAATCACTGTGCCAACTGCTGCTTTCCTTCTCTCCCCAAAATGGCTGGGGCCTCAGGGATTATCAGCTTCTAAGAGTTGTTATTCAGGAACATAATTTGCTTGGTGTATGAACTGCTTTAGACAACCTGTTTCCCGTTTCTGGAAGCCTGCCTTCTGGGAATCCACTTCCTCCTTGGATTACCCTGTAGTCTGACCCAGTGATCAGTGAGAAATGCAAACTGTTGCTTTCAAAGAGCCAAAGATTTTAGTTGCCCAAATCTTGCAAGGTTGATCACCACAGCTTCAGTTAAAGTCAAAGGTGTATCGCCTCTTCCAGTAATAATCGCTGGTCTTTGGGCAGCCTTGCTTTTGAGTTGTGAGACATCTCTTGTTTGGCAGTTACCACTTGTAACAAAAATGAACAGAAACTTTGTTGAACAGTGCCCATGTAAGTGTGGCTTATGAAGAGTACATTTCTGTGCTGGGACAATTTTCTGGTTTGAGCAGAGCAGCAAAACCCTTGCAGGTGATCGCACGGTAGGCTAGCAGAATAGGAAGGCTTCTCCTAGTTCCTTTTCAAACCTGGGAGACGGGCTGTGATGAAATCAGGTAGTTTTGTGAGTTTCCTGTGAGAAATGTTAATCTAATTAATCCTTTTGTTGAATTCTGGCTACTGACTCTGTCCACATAGAAGTGTTCTTTAAAATGAACACAGATGTTACCAGGATTGTACAAAGGGAGGAAGGCAGAGATCGATCTTAGAAGTCATGTCTCTGACCAAGAAATGAGGTCAGTACTTTTTTTTTTTTGGTAGAGGTCATGTCTCTGCACTAAGAAAGTTTGGTAAAGGTGGAAGCAAAAGGCTAGATCTTGGTGCTGACAAATCTGTCAACTTTATTCAAAATTTGGCCTTTTTTGTTAGATAAATTGTTCTCTCTTCCTGCTGTACCTTTGAGTCTGAAGAGCCACAGAGGACATTGTGCTTTATGGACATGATGTAAGAAACAAGAGCCACTAGCCGAAAGAGTTCTCTCTCACTATGGGTCGTATTTGTACTTCTCTCTGTAAATCAGAAGAATTAATGAAGTTTACCCCACCTAAGTGAAATTTGAATATTTCCTCTAGTCTCTCTCAAAACTTGGCAATCAGTCTTCAAAGAATATTCTTTCCTTTTGGACTCAGTTTCTTAAAGAAAGAGAAATCTCATTAAAGAGGACTTTAAAATAGAAGGAACTTACAGAAATTAGCTTTGAGCAGTAGCTGGCAGGCAAGTCTGTTTCTTGAATGGAAAATCTCACTTGTTCCTTCTGGATATCTGCAAAGCGGCCAACATCTCTTGGTACAAAATTGGCACTCTTCGTTGCAATTTTTGAATACAAAATAATAAATAAAATATGTGGGTTCCCCCCCCCCGCCTCTAATACTGCTTTACATACATGAGTTTGTATAGGAGGTATTCTGGAGAAAAATGTAGAATGAGAACAATTATTTACTAGTGGTAATTGTAGGCCAAATTCCCTCCTTTGTCACTACAGGCTTAGGAACTCTAGTTGGCTGTTTTCCTGCATATTCACTTGTTAATCGCAGGTTCTTACCTCCCAGTCCTGGGAAGGTTCCCCCTTCTCCCATCTCCTCCTTCCTGCTCTTCACTATCCCAAGAGTTTCTGGACGCGAAGGAGCACTAGCAGTTTGGTTGTGTGCTATGGGCAGGTCCTTCCTTTCAGTTTTAGGATGCCCAACTGTTTGCTTTGGAGATTAAATCCTCCCTTCAAATAACAGGGGGTTTGTGATGAAAACAGAAATTCAGCCATATTAGCGGTAAGTTTATTGTACAGAAGTTGAAATAGGATTATCAAACTGAGTCCCAGCACTGCACTGTAAAAAAGGAAAAAAAGTTTTTAAATAGAACTAATTGTCTTTTGCAAGCTGAAGTATCATTGAAAAGCACATTTATTATCAGAAGATCTAGTTGCTAAAATCACAAGGGGAGGGGAAATGAGAAGGTAGTGGGAACTAGCTGTTGTGCATTTAGAGGTACATGACTAAATAAAGCAAAAATAAAGAGAAAATAAAGGTTTATCTAGTCCAGGAAGATGCGATTGCCTGAGATTCATGCCTGGAAAAGTGGGGGTAGCTGAGGCATGTGGTTGCAGTTACACCATGGGTTACCTTCCCTTGATTTTTTTTTTTATGTCCTGTATGTAGAGTCATGCCATCTACAGTCATGGCAGGTCCTGTCCTTACTATTTCATGCCTTTTGACATTGAAATGGCTGAATCATTGTTAATTTTTTTTGAACAAAATTTTTATTTTGTTGGTTTCAGTCACTGATTGATCCTTTTTTCACTTCCTTTTTTCCCTTGTCTCTCTGTGCTTCGCTGGACATGGCCCATAGGGGAGTTCTCAGGTGTGTATCTCCTCCGCTCAGTTTCCTTTCTTGTTTCTTTTTTCCTTGTTGAGGTCGAATGACGTGGTATACACGTGTGATACTCCCCTGCTCTTGTCCAAACACGGTTGGCTTTGCGGACTTCTCCCTCCTTCACCTCGCTTGGTTGCCTTGCACCGGTGGGCCCCTGGGCAGCAGGACATCCCCGCTCTGTGCTCACACGCCTGCTGCCTTTCAATAAGCTTTTCTTGTGTGGCTTTCTGCAGGTCTGCTCCGCTGTGTTACACTGGCCTGTCACTCAAGGTCTTGGGGCTCAAAGTGGTTTTTTTTCTGTCAGGACAGGTGCTGTGCTTGGAGCAGAGCTCGGGCGGGCACAGGACTGAGATAGGTTCCCACTCTCCTCTCAGCCAACCGTGCACACTGGCCCTCTTCTGGAGCAGCTGTAGTGACATTAAAGACACTTTCTTGACGGATTAGAGTGGCAAAGCCTCTCTCTTTTGTTGAAGCTTTGTCTCTTCGGAGGGAGTTTAAGTGATAGCTCTGTCTTTTGTTGTGGTGAAGGAGACTCACTGCCTCAGGGCCACGCTCTGTCTCAGAAGCTTTGCACCTTTCCATAAAACGCACTTGGGCCCTGATGCAGTTTCAGATGAAGTCAGGGGGATCTCTCTGCATTTCAGGGCAAACTGGATGAAGTTTTCCCTATAGTAAAGGGGCAGGTGACTTACGCAGCGTGATGGTGTAATGCTGTGCGGCGATGAGCTCTGTCATGTTCCTTTGCCCGGCACTTCTTGGTGTTGGCTCTGTGAGGTTACAAAAGAAAGGGATGGCATCATCCTTTCTTTTAGTTCAAACTGTTTTTACTGTAAGTCACTTTTTCGTGGTCCTTTCTCAGAAAACCTCCCGCTGAAGCTGAGTTGGAGTTTGTCGCAGTGCGGAGGTGGTTTGGGCCTGTGCAAAAAGGCCAGATGAGAACTTTGATGTCCACCCCCCCTTTTGTGTCTCCTCCTGCCCCTGTCCTTGCTCACCCTATTCATAATGTCTGTTGAACTACCTTTGTTGGGGGGATGGGAAACCAAAAGACGTGTAGTCCAGGGGAAACGATGAAGACGGGAGAAACAGATGAGCTCATCTCGAGCTTGTCCTGACATCTCGGGTGTAAATCCCTGTTAGGCCAGGCTGCAGCAGAACAAGGTGTAGATTAGATACTGTGAGCGTCACATATACTGGCACCACACACAGATGTACACATGCTGATGAGCTGCTCTGTTTGCTGTTTACAGACTGGTACTTAATGGATGCTTTTTTTCTCTTCCTTTCTTCCCCTTTGTCCCCATCTCTTTCTGTTCCCTTTCTCGTATGGGATGGCTCTCATAGTACGGGATGATTTCTTTGGTAAGGCGAAGGCCTTTTTTCTTTTTTTTTTTTTTCTTTCTTTTTTTTTTTAAATGTGGATTTTTTTTCCTATATTTCTTCCATTCACTCAACATCCCTCCATATGTCTTGCATTCCCTTGGTTTGTTTTTTTGTGATGGTAGTATCACCTCTCCAAGAAGCAGGACGCAGCTGGTCGGTAGCGGTGGTTTGGGGATTCTCTGTTGCTTGTAGTCGATTATCCACTTTGATGCTTCACACTATTTGCCTGGCTATGGGTGGTGGACAGTGTAGGATGGGCTCTGTTAAACAGGGCTCTGTCCAGACCTGTCTTCCCTTTGCTCCATGCCACAAAGGGGTGAAGGGATCTCTTTTTAGTCACTCCACAGTGGGTTTTTTTTTCCCATGAGCAGGGCTTTCCCCTTACAGCCTGGATAAGGTTATCTCATAGTGTCAATTCCATAGCTCTGGGATGGCTTCATCCATTTCTTTATTGCAAGACTAGCCCTTCAGACCTCTCGCTGGTTAAAGCATTGGGCTGTGACTGTGTCACACACAAATAAGGTAGAAGCTGTGGTGAGGATTCTGATGGTTGGGATGCTGTATGGCTTTTAGTTGTGGCATGATAGCTCACCCTCTTCACCAGAGTTCCTTTCTCTCCCAAAAACAGCCGCAGAGAGGGATAGATGACTCAAGAATGGGAAGGAAAAAGATTCAGTCCAAAAAAACTGGGGATGAACTCTTTCCCTTGATGTCCCTCAGCACCTGCAACGTCCACGTGCCATTTTAATGTCTTACTGGCTAAATATTTATTTGATCGTTTGTAGAATCACTAAAAAGGAACAAGAAAATAATTTAATAAACAGCTGACTTCTTGGTCTTCCGATCAACATACGGCATGCCACAAAAGAAAGGGCTATAGGTCATTCACCTTACCAAACCAAAAATATACTTCAGTTTACACTGCAGTTAGTGTCTCTCACTTTTTTGCTGTTTGCAATATTCTTTGACAGAGCATCCAAAGAACACATTGCCTGAAACATCAAAGTGATTAATTATCTGTCTACTAATTTTTCAAAAGATATTTGAAAATGCTGCTTCTTACTCATTCTTGCTGGGAATTTGCTTTTGCCATCATAAATTCATGCCATTTAACTGTGGGAAGAGGATCTGTATGTTGGAGTGTTGTGATGTGTTCTCACTTCTTGTATGCTACCATGTTTCTCTAACTTCCATTTACTTCAAGTTTGTGTTGTTTTTATTTTATTGCAAATATTAATTAATCAGCATATAACGTCATGAAAACTGTTAATGTCTTTGCTGTAAAGGAAGAGGTAGGACAGAGGAACACTTCTGCACAAACACTGATGGTTGTGAGACTTCTTCATGCTCTGGGACCTGTGGTGAGAAATGAGCTGCAACCCTCAGTACTGTCCCCCGACAAGGAGAGGTCTTTCCCTTTAGCTCTCAGGTGGCCTCTGTTCCCCACTGCAAGATAGAAGCTGACGCTGGGAGCCAGCAAGTCCCTGGCAGCAGGAAACAATCCAGATGTGCTTTTGGTCCCTAAATTCCTTTCTGTTTGGTTTTGTGAAATACTGAATTTGACCTTCACTCTTAGCCACAGATTTTTCAAAGTGCTTGCAACCCAATCTGCATATTGCAGTCGTTGTACGTTGATGCCCACGTGCAAGTGCAGCGTGTCTGATGTAGATGTAGATGAGAGAGGGTCTTAAGTGATGGGACTGAGACTTCAGATTTTAAACATCAGTGAGAAAACTGTTAGAGATAGAGCAATGGACAATCTAAAGTCCTGTTAAAATTGCTTTGGTGGAAGGCTGATAATGAGAAGCCTTTCATGTGCATGAAAGTGGTCACAACCATGATCCCAAATCTGTACTGAGAAACAGAAAATTTGTCTTATACTAAGAAAGAAAGAAAATGACTGATGTGCAGATCTGGCCAGCAAGTTGGACAGTGTTCTGCTGTCCTCTGTGAAGAACCCATGAACTTCTACCTTCTTTCTGTATGAGTGATGATAAAAAATGGTTGCAATAGCTCATGGGAGAACCAGGAGTTACTGACTTGACTTCCCCTAACTGGCGTTATTGAAGCTCTCCTCTCTGTCCCTCTCAAGGGAGCCTGTGAAAGTTGGGGTAAGAAGCTAGGTCTGCATTTGGGCTCTTCACAGAAGAACACATGGGTGTCTTTGCTTGTGCTGCATGGTCTTTCAGCAAGAGGCACGCCACTCTCCACAGCAGGACACAGAAGCCTAGGGAAGCCTAACAAAAGTGGTTTCTCTTCCTCAAGCATGAGTCAGGCAGTGCCATACAAGCTGCACATTTTTAGGAGAGCAGGTGAAAACTGCCTGGCCTTTCTTTTCAGGAATGGGCAAAGAAGTGGGGAATCTGCTGTTGGAGAACTCGCAGCTACTGGAGACCAAGTAAGGAACTGTTGCGTGCTCTGAACTGCCTGCCTAGTTGTAAATGAGATGTCAGCTTGAAGTAGGTCTTGGCCAGAACTCCTGCCTCACAGGGGCTTGCTCATTTGTCTAACAGATTCTCTTGAATACTTGTTGTTCCTTCAATTGTAGAAGAGGAATTGCTCTTCTGAGCAACTTTCCTAACTGTTTCCTTTCTGCAGGCACTTGGGTGAAGTCTCTGGGTGTGTGCTGGCAGGGTCTGATCCCAGCTGAAATCAGTGGCAAGCTTTTAATTAACTTCAGTGGGAATCTAGATGTCTGTCTGAGCCTCTGTGAGGATATTACTGTTTATAAGTTTTTATTTGCAAGGTTTGCTATTTGGAAAGAAAATGTTCTTACTATTGAGAAGAGTTTTCAAAGATTTAGTAGTTGGTAAAAGAGAAGCAGACAATGTGATGGACTTATTTTTTGAGACAGGCTGGCAAACCAGGTACTACAGCTGAGCAGCCAGGAAGAGGAAGGCAAAGTACTCCCAGGGGAGAGTTGGAGAACTTACTGTGATAGGGCGCTGCTGATTTTAAAGATTGTAAGATATTTCGGAGCTGATTGGAAATGCTTGTTTATATCACTATCATCCACAATTATCCACAATTACAGATAACAGCAGTTCTGAAAGACGTGTTTCAGATCTTCGTTCTGTTAAAAATAGATTTGAACCTTATGCAGGTGATAGGTTACCCTACATCTGCTTTCTGCAGTATCCTGCCATCTTCTTAAGGCGATGTTGGTTTGTCAGTCAGGATACAGGACTGGATAAACCTCATCCTGACCAATTAGGGTGATTCTGTGTTCTTCTGCAGCTCCTTCTTGCCAAAATCTGCTTTTCCATGAGTTATAGCTGGACTGAATTGTTTAGGTACATTCATTTCAACTCTCCTTGTAGTGCCTGTGACTAGTTTCAGGTCTCTCTTATGGACAACTGGTGGTTTTGGGCATTTTTGCTTATTGTCCCTTTCACACCTTTAAGAAATGCTTTGAACGTTGTGAAGAATGATTTGATTGCCAAGGTGGACCAGCTTTCTGGAGAGCAAGAAGTGCTGAAGGGGGAGCTTGAAGCAACAAAGCAGGCCAAAGCCAAAATGGAAACCAGAGTCAAGGAGCTGGAGGAGGAGCTGAAAAGGTGAGTGATTCGCACCCTGCCCCAGGGAGCTGGAAGGACGCGGGTGATCAACCCACCTCCTCTGTTAGTTTTACCGTGTTTCCCCATGGAGGTTAGCATTGGAATTCAAAGGTACCTCACAGAGCACTTCAAGGCTGATGGTAGGTGGCTGAGATACTTTTAGTGTTCTATTGTTTCCATTGGATTGAAATGGGTTATTGAGCCTTACAAAACCCGCAGAATTTTGCTCCCCAGGACTAGGATTCTGCAGCAGCAACTGCAAGTTCCGTCTCCCTGCAGCGAAGCATTCAGAGTTTCAATTTGCAAACTTAAAAAAAAAAA